>SJXQ01001667.1:190513-256432 GCA_006408695.1 Aepyceros melampus | reverse complement strand
GGCTGAGCGCAGAAGAATTGATGCTTTTGAACTGTGGTGTTGGAGAAGACTCTTGAGAGTCCCTTGGACTGCAAGGAGATCCAACCAGTCCATTCTGAAGGAGATCAACCCTGGGATTTCTTTGGAAGGAATGGTGCTAAAGCTGAAGCTCCAGTACTTTGGCCACCTCATGCGAAGAGTTGAGTCATTGGAAAAGACCCTGATGCTGGGAGGGATTGGGGGCAGGAGGAGAAGGGGACGACTGAGGATGAGATGGCTGGATGGCATCACTGACTCGATGGGCGTGAGTCTGAGTGAACTCCGGGAGATGGTGATGGATAGGGAGGCCTGACGTGCTGCAATTCATGGGGTCGCAAAGTGTCAGACACGACTGAGCGACTGAACTGAACTGAACTGATTGATTTTGAAAACTGACAAACATCTTTTACTATTATGATTATGTAACTATTACTCAATACCGTTGTATCATGATTGGTCAACAGAAAAATGATAGAATTCTATATCACCAAACTAGGATATAATAGAAAAACCTGTAATCACTTTTAAAAAATCCAGATGCATATCAGATTTATCTTGAAATTTTCTGAAAAATATAAGTGCTCAGGTATTGTTTTCTTTTCCTCCAAAGCTCCAGATATATTTCTGATGAGCAATCATGTTTAAAAACAATTGGGCTACATGTTTCATGTTTTCTATTTCATTTCAGTGCTCCCATTTCATTTCAATTGGAGTTTAATAACTCCAATTTCTCCATCTTTCATTTTTTTGATGTTCTTTCTCAAGCCTTTATCAAATGTAGTAGAAAACTTCTGTATACATATATATGTAAATATATTTTAGAAAACTTACAAATTTTTGCCTAACTAAAAAATTATGAAATCTTGATTCCACTCGTTTGACTTAGTATGAATAGAATGCTAGACTTCTAATAAAAAATAGATATGCAACAAGCAACAAAGGTTTGCTATATAGCATAGGGAACTATAGTCAATATCTTATAATAACCATGATGGAAAATTTCAAAAATAATATATGTGTGTTTGCATAACTGAATCACCTTGCTGTGCACCTGAAACAATGAGTTAACTATATTTCAATACTATATTTGTACATATTAAAAAATTTAGAAACATTTTTAAAATTTCATTCAAGGAAAGTCTTATTCCTTCAGGTAGGGTAGGGAGTTAAGATTCCATTATTCCAATTGGACCGAGCCTTGAGTTAGCACTACAGTTCTGCAATCCCTACAATCAGGCCTTGGGCTTGGTACTCAGCCAAATCTGTCTTGTGACTGCAGGAAATGAAAGACTTTTCTAAGATGCTCTCAAAGGTTTCTGACTTCCCTCTTATACTCTGGGTTGTATTTTTATGACCTTAAACTGGTCCCTTTTACCATGTGTGACCTCCAGGGCTTCAGAAACAGCCCGCTGATCCATACTCTTTATAGAGACTGTTGCTACTCTAAGACCATTTGCTGTAGCACTTGGTCCCCTACCCCCTATGCTTTCTACATGCAATTAAGCCTGTGTCAAATGAGTGAAGATTTGAGAAATGATGATGACACAGTAAGATTACCATAGACTACCAGTGTTCTATTCCTCCCTATCAAAAGAATATTTATGAGTTTCTCAAATATATGGAGTTACTCAATCCAAGAACCCATATTTTAGGACACTTTAACTACCATATATTTTATCAGTCATATACCAACAGTCAGAAACCATATTGCTCTGAGCCTGAAGGGGCAGGGAGTGATCAGTGATGATAATATGGAGTAGTTAGCTGTCATCTGAATGGAGCTGGTGCAACCAACTGCGGGGGGATAGTTGAGTGTGTAAACGTCCTGATGTCACTCTGCTCCCATCTAGAAATCTGAATCTGAAGAGGTAAATAAAAATTATCCATCATATATAACCTTAATGGGGAAAATATTTCAATGGGCATCTTGCAGCTGAAAATTAGGAATTTGGATTTCATTTTAAGTGTCGTGCAAAGCCACTTAAAATTTTTAAGATGAGAAATAACATGAGATTAAGTTGAAGATTTAAAAATAATTCTTTGGCTTTTATGTAGAAAATGAATTTGAGAGGAGCAAGAGGCAAAATGAGAGGAGGAATTTGGAGGCTATTGCAGTGGTTCAGGCAAGAGATAATGTTCACTTGTATTAGAAATCTAGAAGTAGAGATGTGTATAAAGGTGTGGCCTAAAACACATTTTGGAGGTAAAATTATGAGGATTTAGCAGTAAACACAATGTGGAGAATGAGAAAGAAAATGCCAGATATGAATCTCAGTCTTCTGGACTCACTAACAAGCTAGAGGGTGGTGTAATTTAAAAGGTCTATTCAATATGAGCCAGTTGAGAATTAAGTTTGGGGAAAAAAATAATCCTTACAGAGAAAAGAAAAAAACTTTTGAGTGTAAAAAGTCGTACAAGCTACACAGTTTTCTAGGAACAAAGCACATTTTATTATAGCCTATTTCAGCATTTTGAAATCTAACCACAAATAGAAAAGTCGGTTTTATGGCTGTCTTCTGTCACTGGCGAATGGGAGCTTTTAGGAATGTCTGCTCACCTCTTTGAAATAAATGGTATTAGTAACTAAAGGCAAGAGTTATTTGTGACAAGTGAATAGAATATTGATCTTTTTCTATTTTCCTCTGGTAATTTTAAAAGAAATATTCATAAGAGGGTAGGTTCCAGGCCTAAATGCTTGAAAATAATAAAGGACTCAATTTATAGTTACTAAGCCTGGCGTGCCGTGATTCACGGGGTTGCAAAGAGTCAGACACAACTGAGCGACTGAACTGAACTGAACTGAACCCATTTTCAGTATTTTCGGCTTCTGTGTTTATTGGGTTATAGTTTATATATCTTTCATTAGTCAAAATGTTAATGCTTTTCATGATTATACACTCCATAGAGATTATGAATGAAACAGAATTTAAAGTTTCAATGTCTGCCATATCTACTTCCCCAAATTTCTCAAAATTTTAACATTAACTTTCCTGATAGACAATCGGTCATAACATCTAATGATAAAATCATAAAAGACCAATGTTTCTTCTCTTTTTCATACTGATTAAAGTCACAAACATTGGGATAGCAGAGAATGGCAAACTGTCTCAACCCTGATAGTTCAGTTTCAAAGGTGGTTTCTTTTGGTACCATCAAGTAAGTGGGTTGTCAGTGACTTTTTCAGGGATTTTACCAGAGAATCTTGGCAATTATAGTGTCAACTGGGACAAGTCTTGGTTCAAGTTCTTATCAATGATGCCCCAATAAAAATGAGTAGAGCCTGTTATAAGCAGCTACTATAAACCACTTGAGTTAAGAAGACCAGTGCTTAGAATTTCATGGAAAAAATTTCCAGAAACTACTATGTCCAAAAAATATATCACTTAAAGAATTTTATGCTTCCTTAGAGGTTATAATGCTCTGGAACAGTTTAAGTTTCTATGGTTAAAGTTTCTGAATTAAATAATTTATGATGCTTTGACTGCTAACCCACACCCATCAAAAGTGGGGTTTTCTAAAGATGATTGATGTGCATATATGTGTGTGTGTATATATATATATATATATATACACACATATACACAAATATGTATATTTATGCTGGAGAAGATTCTTGAAAGTCCTTTGGACAGCAAGGAGATCAAACCAGTCAATCTTAAGGGAAATCAACCCTGAATAATTGTTGGAAGGACTGATGCTGAAACTGAAGCTCCAGTATTTTGGTCATCTGATGTGAACAGCCGACTCATGGAAAAGTCCCTGGTGCTGGGAAAGATTGAGGGCAGAAGGAGAAGAGGGCATCAGAGGATGAGATGGCTAGTTGGCATCACTGATGCAATGGATATGAATTTGGACAAACTCCGGGAGATGGTGAGGGACAGTGAGGCCTAGCGTGCTGCAGTCCACGGGGTTGCAGAGAGTTGGACATGACTGGGCAATCGAACTACAACAATACATAAATATATACATATATAAAAATATATACCCCATTCCACCTATTCCACACTGTCTTCTTATACGATACTGGCACTCCTCTATCAAGAGGCGGGATCTAATTTACTTCCCTTTGAAACTGGGTAGATCTTTGCAACTGTCTTAACACCAAGATGGTATGTAGAAGTGGCCCTGCTTGACTTATGAAGCTGAATCATAAAACATAATACCTCTTCTGCCCGAGTCTTACTCTCTTGAAACTTTCACCTTTGAAACCCAACAACTAACCCAGGACACACGGAAAGGCTATGTGTAAATGTTCCAGCTGAAAGCCCCAGCTAAGGTCCCAGCTGACAGCCATCAATAACCAACAGATATATGACTGAAGGAGTCTTAGGTCATGCCATCGCTCAGCTTGAAGTCTTAATGGTTGAGACCTCAGACATCCTAGAGCAGAGACAAGTCATCTCTACTATGCCCTTTCCAAATTCTTAACCCTCAGAACCTATGAGATTAAAGTAAATCATTGTTTTACACTACTAAGTTTTAGGCTTACTTGTTACATGGCATAGTAACCAGAATACTTGATGAATGGTAGTTGTTATATGATACTATTGATATTATGTCAGAACTCCTCAGTTATGATCAGATAACATTACTATATTTAGCATCATTATCATCATCGTCCTCATTACTATTTCATAGAGGTCCCATATATTTTATTTATGGAAATACAACATCAAGGGGAAAAGCATGTCTCAATTTATTTAAAGACTCCATAAGTTTAACTCTCTTGGAGGACATATTCCCCTAAATGGAGAGCACCTATAATGCTTATATGTGTTCTTGTCATTGAAGGCCTGACTCAGGAGAAACTTCCCGAAGTGTTTGAAAAGCTATTTGTGTTTGAGAGCTTTATTTTAATTATGCTGAACAATCAGGAGAATTGAAATAGAATGCTGTAAAAATAAGCATTTTTGCAACTTCCCAAATACAATGCATGTTTAATGTGCCTAACTTTTTACACCAGATACAGGAAGGGAAGGAGAAGGCAAAGGCACCCCACTCCAGTACTCTTGCCTGGAAAATCCCATGAATGGAGGAACCTGGTGGGCTGTAGTCTGTGGGGTCGCTAAGAGTCGGACACGACTGAGCAACTTCCCTTTCACTTTTCACTTTCATGCATTGGAGAAGGAAATGGCAACCCACTCCAGTGTTCTTGCCTGGAGAATCCCAGGGACGGGGGAGCCTGGTGGGCTGCCGTCTATGGAGTCGCACAGAGTCGGACACGACTGAAGCGACTTAGCAGCAGCAGCAGCATAGGAAGGGAAAAATGATCTAGATAAGCTCTTTCAACAGCAGAAAGATACTTTTTGATGGTAACTGTCAGAAAGGCAACTTTCTCTTACTTATTTATAGATAATTAATAGAATTATATCTAAAAAGTAAACCTTTTGCTCTTAGCAGAAAATTGAGTGCAATAGTACTGTTTCATGGGTAGTAGTGTGAAAGGAGCGAGAGATGCTAGTGATGTGGTTGGCTGCCTGACTGGTCTTACTTCTTCCTTGGGTTAATGAGCTTTGTATGTTACATTTTATCCTTCCACTTTTCACCCTCAATAGTCTTTTATTTTCACCTTCTCATTGAAACTTATAAAGAGAAAGTAAAAAGTGAAACTCAGTCATGTCTGACTCTTTGTGACCCCGTGGGCTATACAGTCTGTGTAATTCTCCAGGCCAGAATCCTGGAGTGGGTAGCCGTTCCCTTCTCCAGGGGATCTTCCTAACACAGGAATTGAACCCAGGTCACCTACACTGCAGGTGGGCTCTTTACCAGCTGAGCCACCAGGGAAAGCAAAATCCTTTTTAAATATGTGAAATAGCCCTATTTTACTGAAGGAAAAGTGCTGGTGTCAAGAAGGAAAGATAAGAACCAAGGTGGAACTAGAAACCTTGAATTATGAAGAATTCAGCATAATATGGTCTCTGGTAAATTATACTTTATATATACTATTAGAGTTTGATATTGAAAAAATTCTTACTGAATCTCAGTTTATCTATTTTGTAAATATAAAAGTTCAAACATCATTTTTACTTAAGGTAATCAATGCCTAGACTTGGAAATAAATAGAATATAAAAATTTTAATAAAAGATGAAAACAAGTAAAAGATAAAAAACAAAAGTTTTATATTTCAATATGGAAAATATTTATCTATTTTTAGATAAAGAGTTTTTTAATGTTTATAACCATAAAGAGATCTTTAAAAAGAATTAATGGATTTAGTTTCATATTTGAAACATATTAATAAAATATAATTCAAATTAATTTAAAAAGTAAATGGAAAAACAATTGCTACATGTACAACAAATAATTTCATGTACATATGTAAATAGAGAGAGACAGAGAAAACAGAAAGAGACCTCTGACAAATCTAACACAGTAATAAAAAAATGTGTCAAAATGTAAAGAGACAACACAGAGATAAGCAAATATCCCAATTTTTAAAATTATGTTCAAAAACACATATATAACAGAACACTCAAATAACAAAACAAAATCATAGTGAGGTACACTTTTTAATTTATTCATTGTCAGTCATTGAAAGAAAGGAATTAATATTCTCATGTACAACTCATACATTGTTGTAAGAATAATAGGAATACCACTATTTTAAAGAGCAATTTTATAGTATATATTAAAATTATGATGTTTTATTCATTCAACTCATCAATTTCACCTAGGGAATTTTATAAAAATGAGACATTCCCACCAGTGAATCAAGATATGTATATTATTTCCACCAGTGACTCGAGATACATATATTGTTGTTTGGTTGTGTCCAGCTCTTTCCAACCCCATGGAATGCAGCATGCCAGGCTTCCTGTCCTTCACTATCTCCAGGAGTTTTCTCAGACTCGTGTCCTTTGAGTTGGTGCTGCCATCTAATCATTTCATCCTCTGTCATCCACTCTTTCTTCTGCCCTAAATCTTTCCCAGCATCAGTGTCTTTTCCAATGAGTTAGCTCTTTGCATCAGGTGGCCAAAGTATTGGAGCTTCAGTTTCAGCATCAGTCTTTCCAGTGAATATTCAGTGTTGATTTCCTTTAGGTTTGACTGGTTTGATCTCCTTGATGTCCAAGAGACTCTCAAGAGTCTTCTCCAGCACTACAGTTTGAAAGCATCAGTTCTTCAGTGCTCATCCTTCTTTATAGTCCAACTCTCACATGCGTACATGATTACTGGAAAAACCATAGCTTGACTATACAGATATTTGTCATCAAAGTGATGTCTCTGCTTTTGAATATGCTGTCTAGCTTTGTCATAGCTATTCTTCCAAGGAGCAAGAGTCTTTGATTTCATGGCTGTATTCACCACCCTCAGTGAGTTTGGACCCCAAGAAAATAACATCTGCACTGTTTCCATTATTTCCCATTTATTTGCCATGAAGTTATGGGACAGGATGCCATGATTTTAGTTTTTTGAATGTTGAGTTTTAAGTGGGGTTTTTTACTCTTTTTCAAGAGGCGCTTTAGTTCCTCTTCACTTTCTGCCCTTAGAGTGGTATCATCTGCATGTCTGAGATTGCTGATAATTTTCCTGGCAATCTTGATTCCAGCTTGTGAGTCTTCCAGCCTGGCATTTCACATGACGTACTCTGCATAGAAGTTAAATAAACAGGGTGACAATATACAGCCTTGATGTACTACTTTTCCATTTTGGAACTAGTTCCACGTCTGGTTCTAACTGTTGCTTCTTGACCTTCATACAGGCTTCTCAGGAGGCAGGTAAGGTGGTCTGGTATTCCCATCTCTTTAATTTTCCACAGTTTGTTGTGACCCTGGCATTCTCTTGCTTTTTCTATGATCCAACGGAGATTTGCAATTTGACCTCTGGTTCCTCTGCTTTTCTAAATCCACCTTGAACATCTAAAAGTTCTCAGTTCATGTACTGTTGAAGCCTAGCTTGAAAGATTTTGAGTGTTACCTTGCCAGCATGTGAAATGAGCTCAGTTGTACTGTAGTGTATAAGATATTACTTAGGGAAATGTTTGCAATAGACAAAGATTGAGGGAAAAACATCCAACAGAAGAGAATCAGGTAAACAAAGGTATACAAACACAGCCATCAGAAAGAATAAAGTTGATCTAAATAGCCACATTCAAATATAAGTAAGTAAAGTCACTCAGTCGTGTCCGACTCTTTGTGACCCCATGGACTGCAGCCCACCAGGCTCCTCAGTCCATGAGATTCTCCAAGCAAGAATACTGGAGTGGGTTGCCATTTCCTTCTCCAGGGGATCTTCCCAACCCAGGGATCGAACCCGGGTCTCCCGCATTGGAGGCAGACGCTTTAACCTCTGAGCCACCAGGGAAAATGTGAGTTGAAAATAGTATTTACAGCATGATTTTAATTTTTATAAAATAATATTAATAAAAATAATATAGAGAAAAAAACTAAAGACTGTGTGTGTGCATCAAATAGTCAATAAGAGTTATCTGTAGGGATGGACTTATGGAAATCTTTACTTTCTTCAATCCATATCTCTATAATGATCAAAATTGTATATAATGAACATGTACTATTATTTCCTAATTAAATAAATTGCAATAAAATGAAGTAAAAGAGAAGATTCAAGTTTACTTGCTATGTGCAACCTACAGAAAAAAATCTATTTAAAACTCCAAAAAACTCTTTGGCCCCTTTTGCTTAGTGAATTTCTTTAATTAAGAGCTATAAAAGGAAGATTTTAGAAAAACAGTGGAATATATGGCTGCCACCTTTCCTGCCTCCCATGGACCACACCAAATAAACAGCTACACAAAGATTAATTCCCTCTGAAAAAATGCAAGAAACAGTTACTGACTCCTACATAGCAGGCAATTGAGAAAATATCCACATTTAAACACATAGGAAAGGTGGAGACATTTCACATCATAAATCACAAATACACCAGTTCGGCACCTTATAACCAGTAGGGAATTACTAATGCCCAGCTTCTCCCTGTGGAGAAGGCAATGGCACCCCACTCCAGTACTCTTGCCTGGAAAATCCCATGGATGGATGAGCCTCGTGGGCTGCAGTCCATGGGACTGCTTAGAGTCAGACACAACAGCTATTTCACTTTCACTTTTCACTTTCATGCATTGGAGAAGGAAATGTTAATCCACTTCAGTGTTCTTGCCTGGAGAATCCCAGGGACGGGGAGCCTGGTGGGCTGCTGTCTATGGGGTCGCACAGAGTTGGACACAACTGAAGTGACAGCAGCAGCAGCTTCTTCCTGAGAAGCAAAGGATTTGATCTACAAATCGTATCCCAATTTTTATGGACGGCACTTGAGAACTGACTTAGAAATCACTCAGCTCTGAGAGACAATAGGGCTCAACATTAAGTACCCCAGCAGCACAGAAAATGAAGAGTTGGTTTTAAATGGGCTCATGAGCACTTCTCACAGCTGCCCTTTCTCATCCCTCACCTCCCGCCCTGGTGGTGGGAGCAGGCAAAAACACCCAGCTCCCTCCTCCTTCCAGGGAACGGTTTGACTACATACTTTCCCAAATGCTTCTTGAGGGTTATGCCTCTAACCAGCCTGAAGCTGGGACCTCATTGGGTTTCTCTGGGAACCTGAAAGAATGCCTCCCACACCATATTCCACAGGCTCATTCTGAAGAAAAAAACAATTCTCCAGCTTTTCCCTAAAAGGATCTAGTTCACGCATCTACTGCCCCAACTTCTTCACCTGCCTACTGATGGACTAGCTCCTAAGTCACCAAATTTGGGAGCTAACAGGACTTGGCATTCACAAGTTTCCCAGACCAATGAGCATAAAGAAGAAGTTTTTTTATGTCCACAAGCAGACCTAGTGGTATTCCTATAGGCTTAGCACAAAACAAGTAAACAAAAATGGCCAGCTCCTAATTTCTCCATGATGGAGTCTAGACCACAAATCTACATTCTGAGTTTCCCAACTGCCACCTAAAAGTTGGGCATCCAATTAGTATGCATCTGGGAGCTGACAGGGCAAACAATTAGTAGTCCTCTGGGAGTCTGAACAGACATGTAGCATTTTCTCCACCTTCTGGACACTGACAGGACTTGACACACACTAATCTCCTGGGGACACTAACAGAGGCAGTTTGAGCACAGAGAAAGGTTTGAGAAGCACCCAGAATCTCAGGCCAGGCTGACTGACAAAGTTTATCTTTTACATGAGGTCAATACTTTAAGCCTGGAAAAGGCAGCTATTTCATGTAACACACAGAAATCAGCACAGAGAGTCAAAGAAAATTAAGAAATTGGAGAATATGCTCCAATCAAAAGAACAAGATAATCTCTAGAAACCAACCCTATGAACAGGAGATAATTGATTTATCCAAAACATAAAATTCAAAATAAAAGTCATAAATATGTTCACTAAAATCAGGAAAGCAGCGCATGAACAAAGTGAGAATTTCAACAAAGAAATAGAAAATACAAATATGACCAAATCAAAATCATAAAGCTGGTGAATGCAATAACTGAATTGAAATATTCAATAGAAGGTCTCAAAGCTAGTCTAGATCAAACAGAAGAAAAGATCAACAAACTTGGAGATAATTCAGTGAAAGATATCCACTCAGAGGAATAAAAAGGAAAAAAAGAATGAAATAGAGAAGGTGACACAAGGGATTTAATGGTATACTACCATTGGAATAACATATGCAATATGGAAGTCCCAGAAGCAGGAGGGAGAGAAAAAGGGACAAAAAAAAATTATTCATAGAAATAATGGCTAAAAATTTCCAAATCTGAGAAAAGAAATAAACATCAAAGCCCTAAAAATATCAATAAGATAAATCAAAGAGACCCACACCAAGACACATAATCAAATTGTCAAAGTTTAAAAACAGAATTTTGAAAGCAGTCAGAGAAAAGCAGTTTGTGGCATATAAGGGAACCCCCTACCATGATTTTTCAGCAGAAACTTGCTAGTAGAATAGATATATCAGGTATATTTAAAGTAATGAAAGAAAAAATTTCAACCAAGAATACTTTATCCAGTTATGTTGTCTTTCATATTTGAAAGAGATAAAGGTATTTTCAGACAAACAAAGCTGAAGGAGTTTATCACCACTAGACATGCCTTATAAGAAAGACTAAAGGAGTTCTTCAGCTGAAAAAAGGTATAAAACTCACTGGTATAGGCAAATATACAGTCTAATTCAAAATAATATTGTAATTCTGCTGCAGTGCAGTGCAAGCTCAGTCGTGTCCAACTCTTTGCAATCTCATAGACTATAGCCTGCCAGGCTCCTCTGTCCATGGGACTTTCCAGACAAGAATACTGAAGTGGATTGCCATTTTCTACTCCAAAGGATCTTCCCGACCCAAGGTATGAACTCATGTCTCTTATGCCTCCTGCATTGGCAGGCGGGTTCTTTACAGATGTACCACCTGGAAATGGTGATATGTAAACTACATTTATCTCTAGTATAAAAGTTAAACACAAACTTATTAAATATACCTATAGCTATAATAATTTGCTAGTGCATACACAATGTAAACAGATATAAATCATGACATCAGAAACAAAAAGTGGGGAGTACGAAAATGTAGAGCTTTTGTATGGATAAAATGGAGTTAAATTATGAGCTTAAAATAGACTTTTATAACTATAAAACATGTGAGCCTCATGGTAGCTACGAAGTAAATATACAAAAGGTAAAGTGACAGACATTAAAGCATAAAATGATTCAATCACAAAGGGAGTCAGCAATAGCCAAGACAGAGAAGAAGCCTAAGCATTCATTGACAGATGAATGGATAAAGACAATGTGGTGCAAATATATAATGGAATATTACTCAGCCATAAAAATGAGTTAAATAATGTAATTTGCAGCAACATGGATGGACCTAGAGATTATCATACTAAGTTATATAATAGTCTTTCTTTTCACTCAAAGACAAATGTCATTATGATATTACTTGTGTGTAGAATCTTTAAAAAATGATACAATAAACTTATTTACAAAACAGAAATAGACTGGGAGAATAAGAAGGCATGTGTCTATGAAGATGCATTGCTAAGGTCCCTCCCACAAGCACCATTAGCTGCATGGCCAACCTGCCTCTCCCTCATTTTATGGTGAAGGGAGAATAATTTTCCTGTACTTGAGTGCAATGGTGCTGTCTCCGAAGAACTAAGAGAGAACTTTTCTTTTCTAACAGATCTTAATTTACCTTCCAGATCTTTTTTTCAGCAGGGGTGCCCTGGCCACCTTTCAGGCAAGGATTTAATGAACCTCTTCTGCTTCATGATTTTGGGAACAAAGGCCACAATTCACTTTTCCTCACAATGGTATGTTCTTGTGGTTTTTATCACATCATCACTTTCTCTCAGTTTTATAAAATGAAAATCACAAAGAAAGATTTAATCATAGTTTTTTTTCTGTGAGTCCTACCCACCCATTACCTTAAGGAGAACACAGCTCAGCTGTTTCTGAGATGGTTACAAGGCAAGCAAATAGCCGTTCAACATATTAAGATATCAGGATCTAGAATTTGACTGCCTTGTTAAAACACTGTTAGTAAACAGGATGCAAAAATGAAACAGGCATATATTTCTACTTGGTAAGCTAAAAATGGTGGTAATTCATGCACAAAATTTATGCAAAGAATCTGATGCACAAAAGAGAATGTAGAGACAAGCAGGGCTTCCCAGGTGGCGCTAGCGGTAAAGAACTTGCCTGCCAACGCAGGAGACATCTTACCAAGAGACGGGTTGGTAAGCTCCCCTAGAGGAGGGCATGGCAACCCACTCCAGTATTCTTACCTGGAGAATCACTTGGACAGAGGAGCCTGGCGGGCTGCAGTCCTCAGGGCCTCGGAAGTAGAACACAACTGAGGCGACTTAGCACACACACATGCACAAAAGACAAGTGCAAGCCAGACTATTACTTGAAATTTGTCTTCAGACTCTAGTTTCAATATCATAAAATACAAGAAATACAAAAAACATAGAATGGAAGCAAATGAGAAGGATGAGAAAAATTAATACTAGTAAATATTGTTGGGACTGTAACTGCAGTGTGCGCATGCTCAGTCATGACTGACGCTTTGCTACCCCATGAACCGTAGTCCACCAGGCTCCTCTGTCCATGGGATTTCCCAGGAAAGAATACTGGCGTGGGTTGCCATTTCCTCCTCCAAGGCATCTTCCTGATCCAGGGATCAAACCCACATATCCTGAGTCTCCTGCACTGGCAGATAGAATCTTTACCACTGAGCAGCCTGGGAATGTAACTGCAGAATCAGCCCCAAACTGATCTTATCCTGTTTCTAATAAGACACTGCATTTGTGCAGAACAAAACTGCAAGTCATATTCCCAAAGCATGTGCAGAGAAGAAAATCTGACCGCAAACAACACCTGAAACCAAAGTTTCTCCCCTCCACGGAACCAAAAGACTGGAACAGGACAGACAGGAACCTGAATGCTAAACAAAGGGTCCGCTGTCCAGGAAAATGGGTGCTGAAGTCGCCTTTACCATAGCCTACCAGAAATGACCAGGTCCAGGGTTCACGAGGGAGGGGAAAAATGTATGCCTATGGCTGATTCATGTTGGTGTGTGGCAGAAGTCATCACAATATTATAAAATAATTATCCTCCAATTAATATAATAATTTTTAAAAAAAGAAATGACCAAAATCCAAAGCCCTCTAACCGAAATATGCCCCACTAGCACTTCTGCATACCAACCCGTCCTACCCTAACTCAAGAAATTTGACCAAACTCCTGATCAAGGAAACAGAATTGAGCTCTGCCTCCTATCTCCTTACTGATCAGCCTCACAGTAAAGCTCTTTCTTTTCTCAAAAGCCAGTGCCATAGTATTGGCTTCTGTGTGTGCTGGTCAGTGAGCCCTTTGCTCAGTAACAGTACTTCCATTTAGTACAGATTATTACTACATTTAAGTAAGAGAACCATCTACAATATATTTTGGATGTCAAAGTTCATTTAAAATGAATTTTGGAACTTCCCTGGTGGTCCAGTGGCTAAGACCCACATTCTCAGTACAGGGGGCCTGGGTTCAATCCCTGGTGGGAACTAGGTCGCATATGCAGAAACTAAGAGTTTGTATGCTGCAGGTGCAACTGCAACTGAGAGTTCACACGCTGCAACCAAAAATCCCACATGTCACAACTAAAAGATTTTTCCTGTGGCAGTGGAGATTGAAGATCCAGTGCAGCAAAATAAAATAAATAAATAAAAATATTTTTTAATGGATGATCTTCATTATATCTTTTAAAAAAATGAATTTTTTTCTTAATCCTACATTGTTCTACAGGAAAAGCTCTTAGAAGTCTAGCAACACATTTCCAATTTCTTAGGTATCTCACCTAGCAATCAAGAGTATATGCTCATTAATTTTAAATCATCGACTCCAGACTAACAATGAATCAACATACTGTATGTGCTGGAAGGTTTGACAGGGAAAGAGCTTTATTCAATATTTGTTTTTATTATTATCTCCATACCATCTTACTAAATAGACACTTATGAATATGGTAATGAATAATTTGGACTCATAGTTTGCTTTGTTAAACAAAACATCAGAATCTACCTCAAGGGAATCTCTGATTTGAATCTCAGCTTAAAATATCCCTAGCTTAACATATTCAACTAGTGAATGTGAGACTCCCAGTTCCCTCTAAGCCCCTGAACTGAAACCTCATTGATGTTTTGTCATTTCCTTGAGAGACAAAAAGGCCACCTCCTGAGAAAACAGTTGTAAATGGTTGAGCAAGTAATTGCTGCCTTGTAATATAATACCATGCTTCACGATCTCAAGGCTTAGGTCTAGGAGATAAAATCTGAACTGATACATCAGCCAAAATCCATAAATTCTAGAATGGAGCATAGTATGTACCATCTATTTCCTAAAAATAAATAAATATAAAAATAGAGATAAACATAACCTCCGTCACTCTAAATATGCACCTGAGCGCCCAAGTGCAGACCCCCAGAACACGCATAGGAGCCATCGTAGATGATCTGATGCAAAGAGACAGTCACCTCTCCTTGAGCAACCCCATAGGAACACCACAGGGGGGCTAGTTATCCATTCAAACCAGAAACCACTGAGCATTCCTTCCTGTACCCTTTGCTCTCCTTCTATCACTGAGAAAAAGAGTATAAGTCTTTTAGTGTCTGTAAACAATGTGTTGACTATGCATTCCATCAATTTCTGGACTCCATATCAAAGGCAATATGGATTATATTCTACTTAAGTGGAGCATCAGTTTACAGTTTGGCTCCTCCTAATCAACCTTTGGGAAACCAAGTCTGCTTTGTTTAGCTGTTTTACAGAACAGATTTTCAAGGAAAAGGGTAGGAGGCTCTACTTCCTTTGACTCTTCCTTAAGTACTTGTGACTTCTTATGGTCTATGACCAATATCACAACATTCATCTATTGTTATTCACACTGGGTTGTATAAGAAGGTAATACAGCATGCTGTTTGAGAATGTGACCTCTTCAGTCTGATCTTAGCTCTAGTGCATGGTCACTGTGTAATATTTGACAAGCTACATCACTTCCCAGGCCTCTGTCTTCTCATCTATAAACTGGGAATAATAGTAGAACAAAGCACAGGCTATGATGTTGGGAGGATCAAATGAGTTAATTTGGGTAAAATATTTAGCACAGTGACTTCCACAAGGTAATGGTCAGGAAATATGAGCTACTGCTATTGCAGAAAGATTCTCTTATAGGAAAGTGATATGGCCTACTAAGCTCCTATGCATATTCAAAGTCTCCACCACATGTCCATCCCTTGCACTTGAGGCATTCCAATTTTTGCCACATTTTTTGGTCTCAAATTCACAATATGTCCTTCTCTAAATTCTCAAAACTGCTTTGATATCCAAAGATATTCAGAAACTAGAATATATTCATAAAAGCTTTGGCCAGATGATTTTATCTATTTATTCTTAGAAAAAAGCAATTTTTAATCACACACTACATCCATGCAGTATGTTAGCCATTAAGACACCATAATAGAAGATATAAAAGACTTTGTCTCCATTCTTCTAATTGAGGTGGGGTGGGGAATATGGAAGGAGGCAAGGGAAGGTTCACTAGTGAACTAATAACTACAAATTTTCTGCATTACCCTTCAATGTACAAATGATAATAGTCCAAATTGTTTACCCTGTCCTGTGCCCTGTGTCCTAATTTGTTATTGCTGTTGCTTTGAACATCTCCAGTAGGTTCTAATCCACACCACATTTCATTTCTGACCACCACCAGTCATCTCTCCCTCCAGACTTGCTGCCCTGACTTCTATCATGTGAAGCTCACTCTGAGCCACTTCATTTGCTATGGTCAACTCTCTGATGTGTTTAATCTCCAAGCATGGGTAGAAGCAAAATTGAAGGGTCTAAGAAGGCAGGGACCATATCTGGGGGGTTGTACATTATTATAACTCCAGAACCTAACAGAGTATCTGGCATGTTGTACTATATACACTATAAATATCTAGGGTGCATATCTATAAAGATGCAGTATAAATATCTACTTAATGAATGAATATATGAAATAATTAGCAAATGAAGATATACAACAATAAAGAGGATTGATCTTTTACTCTCTTTTTCCCCTAAGTTCTGGACCCCTTAATTCATATATGGAATCAAGAAGAAGCATTTAAAAGATAGTCAGTTAATATCATATTAATTTCTTCAATGATACCCTCTGCCCATAGAGGGAATAAAAACAAATTTGTTTTATATTATTTTACAGTATTCTAATACCAGACATCTCAACATACCTGAGTTCTCATATCTACACAGTCCAAATGGCTATCCCAAGCAGTCCTTCTCAAGTTAAAGGTAGCTCTCTCTTATCTCCTCAAAGGATAGGTTTTGACCAAATAATTTTGTTGTAAGCCACTGAAATCTGAGCCTGTCCATCTTGAACAAAGCTGGCTAATAAAACTGAGAGATTATAAGTTTAGATGTAGTGGAAGAAATATAAAAAGAAGATGCTTTGAGCTCTAACAAATATATATGGCCATACAAACCAAATGCATAAAGAAATCAAGGTACATAGGGAAGAAAATTTAATAATTGTTTTTAAAATGTGAGACTGACCTTGCAGTATTCAAAGGGATGACCTGCCATTTAAAGTCCCAAAATAAGAATGAAGGGAAGAAGAAACAAAAATATAGAGCACCCTTAAGCTAGTAAGGAAGATAGAGAGAACCGCATAGAAGATGGTCATCACAATTGATTGAGTACATTTTCTACAAATATGAGAGATGGGATCCAGGGCCCAAGAAGTGTGAATCAATATGGTTCGTGATAACTCTCTGTCAGCTATGATGCTGAGCACACTGCTCTAAGTGGGAAAGTCCCATTACATTCTCACAACCACTACACCTAACTATGCCCCCACTACCGATGAGAAAGCTGAGACAAGATCGGAATGCTAACAGTGATCTGGCTCCATAATCTGTGCCTCCAAACCCTCAGCAATGTTGTTTGCTTGCTATAGGAAGGATGAGATTTTTCTTACACTGAATGAGAAAGACCTTAGATTCTGAGTATACACAGGTCATGTTGGGAGAGGAAGAGGTTAAGAACGTCTTACCTGACATCACTGGTCCTCTTTGAAAGGTGAGATAAGAGAATAAGAATATTGGTGGGAATATGGGGTTGTTGATGTGGGGGCAGGGAAAGATAGAGGGAATTACCACGAAAAGATTTTAATACAAAGTTGAAGACATAGCAGTTACACCAATCTGTCCAATAATGTCACAACCTCCAAAAGCACCTGGAAACTCAGGTATCAGAACTGTGTGTCATTGTGCACACAACTGATGACACGCCTGATTGAGAGTAGAGCGTCTACAGGGCAGGTGTAGGGGAAGAATCAGGACATGAAGATCCCTGAGCCTCCAGGCACAAGAGGAAAGAAAGCAGAGTATGGTCCCCAAAAGCAAAAGATATATATATATATATATATTCACTCCACTTTAGACTGGACCCAGAACCAACAGATAAAGGGGTCTAGTAAGTCAGTGTCAGTGCCTGGGAGCAGTGAACAGAACACAAGGTTGACTGACGTCTGACTGAGGAAGACAAAGGCCTGCAGGAAAGGTGGGCATCTTTGCGCCTGGCGCAAAGAAAACATGATAGTGGGGATATATAACGCAACTCCTGAAAACACCAAGAAATAACCAAAGGCAACATTTGCAGACAGCCAAGGACTTGGGGCTCTGTGTGAGAAAATCCTGAGGAGAACTATTAAAATGGCCACATGTGGATGCACAGGCTGAAAGGAGGTTCTGGAGAAATTTGTAATACTTTAAGTATCGTGGGACATTAAATTTGGGTAATGTCTCTCAAAGTAATTAGATGTTAATAATGTCTAGAAAACAGGCTGTGAACGAGGTTTCTGATTTTCAAGATCAACAACTTGCCAACACCCGTGAAAGAGTGATTTCTTGCCTCTTGAGGAACCATGAACTCTGTCTCCATATCCTCTCAGCCGCTGCAACCTCTCCAGGCTGCTCCTGTCAATCTGCTAATAAAGCTGCAGTCAGTAAAGTAAGCTGGTGCCCCACCCCCAACAGTGAGGTATTTTCTTCAGTTTCTAATTGGGCCACTTGTTCATCAGCACAGCGCTCACAGGAAGGCGATGGCTGAGACTGCTGCCTCCTTTCCCCTTGCATGACTTGACACCCCACAGCAAGAAAGCCACCCGCACAGATGCCAAACAAATGCTCTCAACCTGAAAGAGGCACGGGTGTTTTCATTGGCCTCTGCAATCAGCTTGTCAAGTTGTAGGAGATGAAGAGTGGGGAGAAACAGAGGAAGAACCTTCCAGGGCACCCTCTTCCACACCTTCTTGTCAGAAGAATTGTAACCATTCTGTTTGCTTACTAACAAAGATGTCAAAGCCCTCTTTATGTCTAGGCTTCTACATTGATAATATCAGAGCAAAAAAAGGAAAAGGAGAAAAAACCTGGTATTATTTTTTCTTCTTCTTTGCCTAACAGAATATCATCAAAGAACCATGATTTATAACTGTAGAAGATGAGGGCACTGTTGACATGGCTTGAGGAGATTTTGCTCTTGCAAATATTCCTACCTAAGAGGTGTCCTGGGTTGCCTAGGTGTTACGTGGGCCCATTTTCAAAACACTAGTACAAAATTCTCTTTGTTAAACACAACAGATGGGGCAGATGAGAGGATCTGGGGCTTCTCTGCTTTTGCAATACATAATAACATTGCTCTAATTTCTCTATATACTTCAACTCTGGACTCCAAACTGATTTAAAACATATTAGATTCACAGATTCCTATATCCAGTTCTAAAATGCACAAATAAGACAGACAAACATGTGTAGGAAGTTTATTACTGTTTCCAAGAAATAGGATCATTAGATTTAAATATTATCACCATTATTCCATTGAGCCCTTCAAGAGTCAATGGGTTTCCAGAAACAGAAGATTCAAGTGTCATACAGTAAGTCCTCTACACACAAACAAGTTCTGTTCCAAGAGTGCATTTGTAAATCCAATTTGTTCAGAAGTCCAACAAAAGGTAGCCTAGACACCCAAATTTTACAAATAATGCTAGACACATGAACTAACTTACATGATTGGACATGCAAATGTACGTTCGCATCTTTGAAAGCTCACAACTTGAAGGTTCATATGTAGGGGACTTACTGTATAAGATTAGTTCACCTCTACCTGTCCAAGGGAAAGGTTAAGAATACAGACTCCCAGACTCAGAGTGAATCAGCATTTTAATGAATGGGTTATGGTTATTGGTATTTAAACAGTCCCTTCCAAAATTCACATTTAATGAACCAGAAGTAACTTGCTATACCTACAGTTGGGACATTTTCAAACACCAAGATGTTATCATTAGTAGCTTCCTTCTGTTTGCTGTTTTTGCACTTTTTTAAATGAAATACTTACATTTGCAAGAGCTATGTGAGCTGAAAAAGATGACACTCTTGCTTCTATAAGCTTTACAGTAGATACCTCTAGTGCAAATGATGTGTAGAAAAGCATATCTGCCCACAAACATTGAGCTCCAAGGTACTTGGTAGCTGAAATGAAATTGAGAGCTAGTAGTAGGAAAAAATGAACTGTGACTTGACTTTCACTAGTGAGGAATAATTCCTCCAAGAGGACTTCAGTGTCCTTTCCAAGGTGATGGGGAAGTATGCTTGATAGGGCTAGCCATACAAGGCCTGTGAGATGTAATGGACAAAAGGATAGGAGGCTCACAGAGGAGTCTCAAAGATGGATGAAGGAAGATAATCCCTAGCAGCTGTTCACTGTACAGGGCTCTGAAAGATTCAAGAAAATATCCCACAGTGGAAAGTGATCTGACAAAGGCTCAGAAGGCCAGAAGGCTCAGACTCCACAGAGATATCAAGGGTGTGTTGAAAGAGTCTTATTGCTCCTACCTCCAGTTTCTACCAACCTCCCAGCTGCCCCAAGTGTTTTTAATAATAATGGCATCCTCCAATATGGACAGTTGACATTTCTCCACTTTAGTCACTTTTACAGTGACTAAATCATCTTTAGAAAACTGCTTGGAGTATTACTCAGCTATTAAAAATAATACATTTGAATCAGTTCTAATGAGGTGGATGATGCTGGAGCCGATTATACAGAGTGAAGTAAGCCAGAAAGAAAAACACCAATACAGTATACTTACACATATATATGGAATTTAGAATGATGGTAATGATAAACCTGTACGCAAGACAGCAAAAGAGACACAGATGTATAGAATGGCCTTTTGGACTCTGTGGGAGAGGGAGAGGGTGGGATGAGTTGGCAGAGTGGCAGTGTAACATGTATGATATCATAAGTGAAACGAATCGCCAGTCCAGGTTTGATGCAGGATGCAGGATGCTTGGGACTGATGCACGGGGATAATCCAGAGAGAAGGTGTGGGGCCGGAGGGGGGAGGTGGGGGTTGGGATTGGGAGTTCATGTACACTCGTGGCTGATTCATGTCAATGTATAGCTAAATGAATACAGTATTGTAAAGCAAAACAAACTAAAAAATAAACATTTTTAAAAATAAATAAATAAATAAAAGAATCTGAAAAAAAAAGAATGAAAACTGCTATTCTTATTGAATTGCAATATAAATCTAATTTTGAAAATATAAGAATTTCTCGGTGGTCCATAGTTAAGACCTCACCCTCCAATGCAGGGTGTGTGGGTTCAATCCCTGGTCAAGGAGCTAATATTTCATATGCCTTGGGACCAAGGAACCAAAACATAAAACAGAAGCAATACTGTAACAAATTCAATTGTTAACATCAAAAAAAAAAAAAAGAAAGAAAATATAGTTGCTGGGCACGCATGGCTTCAAGACAGACCCCTCCCTCCCACTGGATAAGTCCACTCTAAGTGGATATATTAAGTGACCACTGCCCTTGTTTTTGTCCTGGCTAAGAAAAAATTCTCCTTCTTTTTGGAACTTTTTTCCCCATTAGAAGCATTCAGGGTTAGTCCACGTGACTTTTGTGGTCATTTAGCTGAAATAGGATACTTTTATTCTTTTCATGCTATAAAAATATTAGCACTCTGTTATGACCAAACCAAAACCACAAATCATCTTGTTCTGTGCTCTTTAATTTGCCTTGAGACTCTGCTTGTTCTGATTTGATATCTTGATAGTGGCTAATCTTCTGAAAGAGGGAAAAAAATTAATTCCATAAATGGCCAGCTGGTGATCAGGGGCTCTGAAATGCTAAGCTTTATTTGTTAGCAACTCCACCCTCAGCACAAGTTGATTTTTCTCTTTGCACATACCACAAATTCCATCTGTGTTCCCATGCCAGCTCCTGGCAAACACCCACACCACCTTCACTCACTATGATCAAGTTAAAATGTGTATCAAAATAAACCCTCAACATTGTAAAGCCTAATAGAAAATTTACTCCATCTCTATTTTTATGAGTTTGCTAATGCTGTAAATTTTGTTTTCAACCAGTGGATGCCATCCTGTGGGGAAACTTGGTAATACTGAGCTCTTGCTAACTTGCTTTTGGTCAGCTCTGGTGAAGTTAGCAATAGATAAACATATACTTTACACTCCACTAGCATTGGGATTGAGCTAGAATAAACTCAGGATAGCCCCTACCAAAATCTTTGAGTCCCATTGGTGACAGCAGCCTAAATCATTTATTGAAAGCTGCCAGCAAACTCAACAAGGGAACTGGTTTTGTTCACAGATGATTATATTTTGTACTGCAAATATAAAACCTCATGTCTTAACAATGTTTCCTGAAAAGTCTGCACAGAGATTTCTTTCCTTCAAAAATGAGAAAGAAAAAGAATGTGTGGCATTGTACATCTCAGTGAGGTAAGAACTCAGTTGGCTTTATGACTGAGCTCACTGCTCACCTCACCGAATGAATCAACCTGATTAGCTGTCGAGTACAAACTGCTGAGAGCCCGCCATGGCGCGGTCACCTTTACACTTAACAGCACAGGAAAATTACAATTTCAGAAAAAACATTTAGTCACTTACTCTAAAATAGCAAATCCAGTCATTGTCATGAGTGTTGCTTAACACAATTTCATGCCCTCTCAGCCTTGCTGAGCTGCGTTTTCTCCTTGCTGTCTTTGCACAGGGGAAGGTGAATGATTAAAGCTGACATCCTTACCCCAGGTGGCTGTCGATCAACCCCCAAGGCACACAAGAAGCCTGCCACCAGAGGAAAGTGACAAGCGGGAAGTGACCCTTTAGAGCAGGCATATTTATCCAACAGCATTTATCCCAGGAGTAGGTAAATTATAAATTATGCCTGGATTCTCTTTCATGTGTACCCAAATAGTATTCTGGTGATGCCACTATTAAATATGACAGGTATTCCCTTGTACTAGGGGCTTCCCTGATGGCTCAGCGGTAAAGAATCCTCCTGCAATGCAGGAACTGCAGGAGACATGGGTTCAATCCCTGGGTTGGGAAGATCCCCTGGAAAAGGGAATGGCAACCCTTCTAGTATTCTTGCCTAGAGAATCCCATGGCCAGAGGAGCCTAGTGGGCGACAGTCCATATGGGGTTGCAAAGAGTTGGACATCACTGAAACAAGTTGGCATGCACGCATGCTCTTGTACTAAAGTAATTTAAATGTTTTGCCCATTTCCACTATTAGATTGAGAGCTCCTGGAATGTAGGAAAAACTGTACACAATTTTGAATCTTTCAAAAACAAAAAGTGAGTAATGCTTTTATGACTTACTGAAAAAAAAAGAGGAAGAAAAGCAGCTAAGGAGAGTGCAGTCACCTCTTGGTTACAGAATATTTCTTTAAATTGTCTAATTGCATCATAGAAAAAAACTGTCAATTTTCAAAGTTATCAATTTCTCCCAATAACAGAGAAAAATATCAAAATCTTAATCAAGAAGTTCTGTAATAACAGTAAACACCCAGCTCACTCAACATACACAGAGAGACAGGAAATAAAGACTGGGCAAGAGTGAAAAACGATCACCAGTTTCATTTGTACCAAAAATGGTTACAAGAGAATTTTTCAAACTCAGCATCAGTAACATTGTAGACTGGATAATTCTTTGCTATGGGGCAGACTTGTGCACTGTAGAACGCTCAACAGCATCCCCAGCCTCAACCCGCTAGTTGCCAGTAACACCTCTGTCACCTTCCAGAACTGTGACAACCAACAAGAGGCTCCACATGTTGCTGAATGTTCCCTAGAAGACAAAATCATCTTGGCTGAGAATGACTGGCCTAGGGTTAACTTGTACTTAAAGGTGAGCTCTTCAAAAGGAATAAACTATATGATAGATTTTTACATCATGGTCATATCCTATTCAGTGAACATCTTTCCGTGTTTCACTGTTTTTTGAAATCAGATTAAGAATGTAAAGCAGAGGGTAGGTCTACTGGGTTCTCAACATCACAAACTCTTAAAGCCATTGAACATTCCTGAATTTGTTAGGGGAAGCACACTGATTGAAACCGCCCACCTTGGCCAGGCACCATAGTAACCATTTGCATGAGTTGTTTTATGACAGAAGATCCTGATAAGGAATACGGAACTAATAAGCCACCGCCAACCGGAAGGGTTTGGGAAAGGTCGAAAGGAGACACCGTGTGTCCGTCCACTTCCCAGAATCCCTCTCACTAGCATCCATCTTGGCTGAGCGATGCGTGCAGCCACCAAAGACCACCCGGAAACTAATCTCATCACCATAAAATCCAAGACTGCAAGCACACAGCAGAGCAGTTCTCCTGGGTTCCTTTACCCTACTGCTCTCCACCCAGGTGCCCTTTCCCAATAAAATCTCTTGCTTTGTCAGCACACGTGTCTCCTCGGACAATTCATTCCTGTTAGACAAGAGCCCAGTTTAGGGCCCTGGAAGGGGTACCCCTTCCTGCAACAAATTGGGGACAGCTGTTCTCAGCTCAGACCTCTGACTCACTGGAAACCTTGGACTGGACAGACCACCCTGCAGTGGGTGACAAACATCAGAGTGAGTCAGCGCCACTCAACAGCTAGGAGAGGCCTTTGCCACTTCAAGATTTTGAGGATCTGTGGATGCTAAAAATTAAAGAAATTCCACATCAAGCTTACAGGAAAAGGTTAAGACATCTTATATAACCAACAACAGAAAATCTAATTCAACCTCCCCTTTCAAAAATGGGGATAATTGTTCATCACAAAGAAAAAATTTCCTCAGATATACCTGGCCTCTGAATTGGCATGTCTATGACTGGATAAAAGAGGGACCCTGTTCTCTTTTCTCTCTCCACTCACCTGTCTACACAGTGGATCTAGCCTCTTTGTTTCTCCTGTCTTCATAAGGTGCATTGTTCTCATGGTACAAGGTACATGTTTCCTTTTTTAAATCTATTTGGAGAGGGAATCTAAAAGCTCTTTCAAAAAGAGTTCTGGAACTTCATCAGGAAGGACCACTGAAGTCAAACCCATTCCTGAGCCAGTCACTGCAGCTACAAGAATGGAACATGCTGGCTGGTTCAAGCCATCCAGGGCCATTCCTGGTTGAAGACAGAGTGAGCTGTTGAGTGAGGGACAGAGCCAAAAGAAATCTAGGTAATATTTGGAATAGGGGAGGGAGGAAATGAATTCCAGAAATGTTATTAATACTATTCATTACTACAGGTAAATGTATCAGTGTTACATTAAGAAATAACAGTTTTAAAACAAAAATTACAATGCAACATATTTTGCTGTTTGAAAGATAATTGTAGGATTAGTATTTTGAAATAAATTCACTTCATAGTATGCTACACTGATGTGGTTTGGTAACAAACACAAGTTTGAAATATAGGAAGATCATCTTTCAATCCTTTATTTTATGTATGAAACTATATTATTTCTTCATTTTGAGATTATAGCAAAAGTTGTAAATTTGGAATGCTTTCTGAAAGTAAAGTGAAAGTAATTCAGTCATGTCTGACTCTTTGTGATACCCATGAACTGTGGCTCACCAGGCTATTCTGCCCATGGAATTCTTTAGGCAAGAATACTGGAGTGAGTAGGCATTCCCTTCCCCAGGTGATCTTCCCAACCCAGAAATCAAACCCAGGTTTCCTGTGTTGCAGGCAGATTCTTTACTGTCTGAGCTACCAGGGAAGCCCTTTCTGAATGTAAGGCTCTGGCCAAATGGCAGGTGGGCAAAAGGCTACCCTTACCACCACCACCAGCACCATAGGCATGCTGTCTATTCCTTTCCGTCATTCTCAGTTTTATTAGTAAATTTTAGTTTTTTAATTAATTTATTTATTTTAATTGGAGGCTAATTACAATATTGTAGTGGCTTTTGCCATACATTGACATGAATCAGTATTAGTAAATTTTTAGAGAGGCACAAAGTTAAAAATAGGTTCACATTTAAATGATGAAATACAAACAACCCTGCCTAGAGGGTATTTGGGAAAGTAAACTCCCAGTTAGGGAGAATTACTTAATGATTTCCATGAAGGTGAGTGCACGCTGTGGTAAAGAGCTTTAGAGATTGAGAAAAAGCTGAAGTTAAGCTAAACTCCCTGGAGGATTGTAGAAGCAGTTTATTTTAAATATGCTAAAATGTTAGGGTATTATCTTTCTAATAAGATGAGATCAAAGAGGAATCAACAAAAAGAACTAAGAAAATAGATGCTGTTTCAGAGTTCAAAAGTTCAGTAATACGTGTCTCCCAGTTTCCTGTCCACTTCTGCTAGGGTTTCTCAGAACATTCAAGATTTTCCAGAGCTTGGAGAGCAGCCAATAAGGATTTCTTTGATATTTCTAACATAAAAGTACCCTCTAGCTTACACATGGACTATGTTCTAAGAGTTCAGGTTGCTGAGTATTTATTTAGGACTCTATTTGCATTTTCCCTAGAGAAAATCAGATAGCTAGAGAGCCAAAGCAAAGCTTTGTCCTGAGAATTTTCTGAAATTTAAATGCCATGCTGTGATGTATCTTTGAAAAAGCTCATTCAAGATCTCAACTTGGAATGGGAGGGATACATTTCCTATCAGAGTAAAAGTACTTCAGTTTCAAGTCCGGGGGCCAGGGGCCTGAGCTCCAAAAGGCAGAAAAGGATACAATATGGCATCACCACTTCAAGATTTTGTAATGGTTTATATTTAAGCAAAAGTACACAGCAGCTATTAAAAAGCATATTTCCTCATTTGCTTTTTTTTCTTTACTTTGCCTCATGTGTAGATATGTAAAATTGCCATGAATTCAAAAACTATCAGCTGGCTGTAAGAAGCACCTATCAGCTTTAGGGACGTGACACTGTTAAGAAATTTTCCAATGTTGCCAGGCCTCAAAAAAGTAGTTTAAATCACAGAAGAATGTAGATTAAGAATACATTACCTATTTCTATTACTGGTTTTTTTAACCATTTATGGTTAACATTCATTTCATGTTATATAATTCAGAGCTGAAATGAAATTTTAAAACTGGATATTTGATTTAACTGCAAAGAAATATAATCAACCAAGTCCATACCTGGTTATGGAATACCTGCTAGGGCATAAGAGATATTTTGACAATGCGTTGGGAAGAAATAACCAAATAAAACAAAAAAAACACCCTCTGGTAAAGAAAAAAAAAAACTGAAGAAAAGAACATATATTACACAGAGAAAAAGAAAAAAAAAAAGACTAAAGATAACAATTGTTTTACAGAAAGAGGAAAAAAAGTGGCTGAAAGTGGAGTGTGATTCCTTTCTGTTCTCAAAACAGATGGGTAATTTGCAAGTACTGTATAGATTTCAGAACTGTCACAACAATGAGAACAAAGTAGATGATTTAACTTGGCCCCACCCCTTGGATTAGGAGCAGGCACATTAAGGCTGACACCCGCGTCACCAGCCAGCCACCCTGGGAAGTGTTTTGGTCACTCTCAAAACCCAGAGTTTGCTGTCTTAAGGGACATAGTGGTTATATACCAACCACTGAATAGCTGTTTCATGCTAATACACATTAATGTTATTTTCTTGAGAAAGTATTAAGATGCCTGCTTTGTATTAAAGAAATTCTCAGAAACGCTACCAAAAGGACACATGCAAGGGCAGATAATCCATGAAACTAATCTGGAAAAATCACACAAGAGAGGACACTAATGCACATAATACTTATCTAATAATGTAAAGACATTTTTTCCCCTCTTCCATAATCTAAAAGCACTCCCCCACATTAAGTGCACATAATTATTTTTTAAATTGAAAGATAATTGCTTTACAATGTTGTCTTGGTTTCTGCCATACAACAACGTGAATCAGCCATAAGTAACATACATCCCCTCCCTCCTGAACCTCCCTCCCACCCCCCTATCCAATGCCACCCCTCTAGGTTGTTCCAGAGCACCAGGTTGAGCTCCCTGAGTTACATAATTATTTTAAGTCTGGAAAAAAAAAATCTTGGGAAATCTTTTCACTATAAAACAGTCATCTACTCTCTGAAACTTTCCATAACATAGAGAACTTTTTATGAAGAACACATGATCAAAGCTGGCTTTCCACAGTCAACAGGAAGCTAAAGTGAAATGGGAAAGGATTTATATGGTCTCACTTTATTATTCGATGGAAACCACCAGATGGCACTGTGTTGGGCTTTATCCTGTTAATTTTCATTATGCAGTAATGTGCTTGTGGTTGGTCCTCGGGGAAATGCAAGATAGCACTTTGGTGTAGAATCTTATAGGAAATAATTAAACATGCCAGTAAAGCTTGTTCTATCACTGTATTTGTGACTATGATCATTTCTTTGCTCTTTGCTACCCACAGTGAAGAAATTCAACAACCACAGCACTCTGTGCTCCTAACTGCTTAACCAGAGAAGAAAGAACCACTTTAGGTAGATGGGAGGGTAGTGTCTTGTGGTTTTTGGATTTCTGTGCTGTGGTCAGCTGATAGCAAGAAGTGATCTCAGTCACAAACAAGACAGTGATACGGGCATCTTGTAGTTTATCTAAATAATGTTTAGTGTTTTACACTGGGTACTTTACAGTCATTATTTCATTGATCTCTATGACATAAAGTGTAGAGATGTTGACACTATCTGTTTTAGAGAACTTTTTTACCAGGCAACAATTTTTTAAGAACTCAAGTACTGACAAAACATAGATTAGAAATATAATTCTGATATTTGTGATACAGAGCCTCTAAATGAAATTTTAAATCTTCACAATGCAATGACGTGTACAGAATCACCTAAATATTTTGACATTTTTACATAAAGGCCTGACAGATGAGTAGCTTTGTGACCTTGGGAAGGTCAAAGAACCTCTGGGCCTAAGTGATTTCATCATGAAATTAAGCAGAGCTGAATTTGATCTCCCGGAGAAGGCAATGCAACCCACTCCAGTACTCTTGCCTGGAAAATCCCATGGACAGAAGAGCCTGGTAGGCTGCGTCCATGGGGTCATGAAGAGTCGGACATGACTGAATGACTTCACTTTCACTTTTCACTTTCATGCATTGGAGAAGGAAATGGCAACCCACTCCAGTGTTCTTGCCTGGAGAATCCGAGGGATGGCGGAGCCTGATGGGCTGCTATCTATGGAGTCGCTCAGAGTCGGACACGACTGAAGTGATTTAGCAGCAGCTGCTGCCATTCAGTTGCTGAATTCTATTGAGTAAGTGTTTAATTTTTCAAGCCTCAGCTTCTCTACCTCTAAGGGTAATAGTAATACCTATCTCAATTTTCTTGTTTGAGAAAATTATGTGCAATAAATGTAAAATGTTCAGCATAGTTCCTGGTCTATACTAAGCATTCAATAAATATTAGCAAATATAGTTCTAGGCTCAAGCTATTAAAGAGTTTATTAGACTTGACTTACTGAGTCAAGGCAATAGGTTCTGACAGTTGATCCAGGTTCTGCCAATACATCATGTAGCACTACTTAATTTTTAAATAAATTTAGTAAGTAATAGCTTACTTTGTTGGCCCTCCCTATCTATCTCTGTTTTGAAAAGGGGGTGAGAAAGTCTAGCCAGAAAGTTCAGGCAGATATCCAGGACTCAAAGAAGAGTGACTTAATCAAAGTCACAGCTGGTATGAATGTCAGAGCTTTATCTACCATTCCAAAAGTTTTTGGCTTGCAGTAATGTCCTTGGTCCAGGCTGCATCATGCCAACCCAAGTAATATTTCAAAGTTTGATTTAGGTTTGGCTGCTCAAAGCATAGATCACAACTCCAATCTTCATGACATTTCCAGTCCAGAGCCAGATTCTACCATCCTTAAATGTTATAGCCATAAACAAAGCAGGGATACACTGCTAAATTAAAATGAAGAAGGAATTATTATCCACAGGGAAGTATATTTTAGTTATTTCACCAAATTCAGATTAACCCAGGTTAATTTGGTGGTATTTCCTGATAAAATCTTTGTTTTTTATGCATGAGGGAAAAGATTCAAAAGTCACCCACTATGGTCTAAGTAAGCTCTAATAAAGAGTGTAATATACAGTTTCTCTAATAGTCACACTAAACTACCTATGAGGATTCAGAAGGGAACAAATGATAAGAGTAAAGACTTAGAGCCAATATTCAAGCCAGAAGCTAGCAAAAAAAATTTCACTTAGTGTCAGAGTGGGGGTAGAAATAAAAATCACAATTAGCCAAAAAAAAGTGCAGCAGATATGTTCCAAAGATGATCATACTGATATTTTCCATCCTATGTATTCTTACAATATAACACTGATTGTCCATCAGAAGGTGGACTCTATTTCCCTGTCCCTTGAATTTAGATCTCCTTAGTATGTGAGAAGGCAATGGCACCCCACTCCAGTACTCTTGCCTGGAAAATCCCGTGGACGGAGGAGCCTGGTAGGCTGTAGTCCATGGGGTCGCCGAGAGTCGGACACGACTGAGCGACTTCACTTCAATTTTCACTTTTCACTTTACTGCGTTGGAGAAGGAAATGGCAACCCACTCTGGTGTTCTTGCCTGGAGAATCCCAGGGACGGGGGAGCCTGGTGGGCTGCCGTCTATGGGGTCACACAGAGTCAGACATGACTGAAGCGACTTAGCAGCAGTAGTATGAGCTTTTAGCAGATAGAATATGGAGGAAGATATACTGCATGACTTCTGCTGATCAATTAGAAAAAACAATGCTGCTTCCACCTGGCTGTCTGTCTCTCTGTATCTCACACTTTGAATTCAGCCACCATTTGTGAGGAAGCCCAGACCACGTGGAGAGGCCCCCAGTTGGTGTTCTAGCCAACAGCATCAGCTAAGGTCTAACCAACAGCCAGGATAATCAACCACTAGATACACAAATGAGTGAAACTTAATGATTCTGGCCCTCAGCCTTCACAATGCCCCAGCTGATACAGCATGGAGCAGAGACGAGGCACTCTAGTAGGCCTTGCCCAAATACCACATTTCTAAGCAAACTAAATGTTACTGTTTTAGGTCACTGCATTTTGGGGTGGTTTATTCCACACCAAGAAGATACCCAAAAGACCCTGACACAGACACATAAAAGAGAGGGATCCTTCTGTTCTTATATTGGAATCAGAGATCCTGTGCTCTTCTCTCACTGGTCCAAGTGTTCAGAGAACCAGGTTCAACTGGAAAATTGGACTGCTTTTCCTCCATGAGCATAGTTACTATCTTTACAGTTCAGTAAAATACTACAATAAAGCAATTTCATAGCATTCACTAATATTTACTGAGTGATATGATGAGGCACCGTGCTAATGATTTTGCCTGAAATTTCTCATTTAACACCCTCAACAATACCATGAAACATGTAAGAGAAGCTCAGAAAATTAAAAAAAACTCACCCAAAATTCCCCAGCTCTAAGCAGAAGAGCACTGTATAAAACCAGTATAACGAGTATGCTGAACCACACGTTAAAAAAAAAAAATTCCCAAACTCTATATCAGTGAGGAAATAAAATTTCACTGGGTGACCTTTGAAAACAATAACAAAGAGAATATATTAAAATAAAATAATATGTCAACATTTATGGGGTGTGGCCAAAGTTGTACCCAGAAACCAGGGTAAATTGTACTACGTAGAATAAAATTAAGGAAATTTAATGCTTTCACTTTAAACAAAGAATAAAAATAAATAAACCAAGTATTCAATTCAGTAACTTATGAAATCAATCTAAAGAAACAGAATGGATTATCATACTGGTTAAAGCATAGATTAAAAAAAAAAATAGAAATGCTCAAGGTATAAATAAAAAATACAGAGTAAATCCAAGAGCAGTATCATAAAAAGACCAGAAGTTGCAAATATTGTGTATACTAGTCAGGAAAGGCTAACTTCTAGGAAAAAAAATATAAAGTTTCAGTCATTTAATAAAAGTTTATCTAATGTTTATGCCATAATCTTATGAAATGGTGATGGGAGCTGGCAGGACTTTGCTTTACAAACTTAATTCCTTTCATTTTATCTGGAGAAGGAAATGGCAATCCACTCCAGTATTCTTGCCTGGAGAATCCTATGGACAGAGGAGCCTGGCGGGCTACAGTCCACGGGGTCACAAAGAGTCAGACATGACTGAGCGACTTCACTTCACTTCACTTCATTTTATGATGTCATCATCTTAAAAAATAAACCCCAAGGATGCCCTAAAAAAGGAAGAGAGTTATTGTTCATTGGTGATTTTATGGTCCAGATTTAAAAGCTGTATAATAATTCTGCCACATTCCTTCCATCAGAATGAGTCATATAGCTTTATCTATATAAACAGTCCACTAAGAGGAAAAACAATGGGATTTGTTGAACACATACCACTGTCTCTGCCACAATCCTCCTTTGGAGTCAATAGAAAATCCATTTTGCTTTCATCTCACATGTAGAACACATTAATCCACTCTCAAGGAAAATTTAACGTCCTAGGCATTCATTGTAGTCAGTTGAAAGTTCAAGAACTCCTGGTGATGCAAGGTTCTTCTTAACTTGTTCAGTTACTTCTCATGGTCTTATGATTAGTGAACCAAAAAGAGAAATTATCTGCCTCCCTCTGACACAGAATAATGATGCAACCAGGAAAGTATAACTGCAGTAAACATTTGCATTCAGAAAAGAATAGAAATCACAAAGCAATTATTGGTGTACAGCAATTCTGAAGTTCCTACAGATAAATATTACAAATCTGATTCTGTTCTTTGGAAAGAACATCTTCATTCCTTTTACTTTTGATCTTGCCTTCTGCGTTAGGGTACTGTGGTTTTTTCCAAGTCAAAATCTTGATAGCCATATTTAAATAAAGTTTGGATATTCTGCCCACTCTGGAGACAGAAAAGTTTTGGGAACTCACATTCTGCTCATGGCAGGCTAAAGTTCCAAGAGTTGAGTTTTAGCTAAACGTTAGTTTTAGTTAAAATTTAGTAAGAGAATTTCAGTCCTGGCTTATTGTTTATTTGGGCTTCTTAATTAGTCTCCAAACAGTATGATGCACAGCAAACATACCCAAGTTCTTTCACAGACATAGTTCCCAAATCTGATGTATTTATTTGTTTGTTTGTTTTTTGCTAACAGATCACTCCCAACCATAAGGGCAACTTCCTTGAGACTATCAGGCTTGACTAGAAAGCTTATTTTCAACAGGTTTCTTTGCTCATGAGCTTTCTCAGTCATTTTGGCATCAAATTTCTCCATTGTTTCAGAGCCACAGTCAACTTTTTCAACTCTTCAAGCATCTTTATACTGGACTTGCTCTATTTCCATTCATTTACAATTACTGCTTGGTCAGTTTTCTCCTGAGGTCACCTTTATCTTTCAGTTCAGTTTAGTTCAGTTTAGTCACTCAGTCGTGTCAGACTCTTTTCGACCCCATGAACCGCAGCACACCAGGCCTCCCTGTCCATCACCAACTCCTGGAGTCCACCCAAACCCATGTCCATTGTGAGGGTGATGCCATCCAGCCATCTTATCCTCTGTCATCCCCTTCTCCTCCTGCCCTCAATCTTTCCCAACATCAGGGTCTTTCAAATGAGTCAGCTCTTCACAGCAGGTGGCCAAAATATTGGAGTTTCAGCTTCAACATCAGGCCCTCCAATGAACACCCAGGACTGGTCTCCTTTACAATGCACTGGTTGGATCTCCTTGCAGTCCAAGGGACTCTCAAGAGTCTTCTCCAACACCACAGTTCAAAACCATCAATTCTTCAGTGCTCAGCTTTCTTTATAGTCCAACTTTCACATCCATACATGACTACTGGAAAAATCATAGCCTTGACTAGATGGACCTTTGTTGACAAAGTATGTCTCTGCTTTTTAATATGCTATCTAGATTGATCATAAGTTTCCTTCCAAGGAGTAAGCGTCTTTAATTTCATGGCTGCAATCACCATCCACAGCGATTTTGGAGTCTAGAAAAATAAAGTCAGCCACTGTTTCCACTGTTTCCCCATCTATTTGTCATGAAGTGATGGGACTAGATGCCATGATCTTCATTTTCTGAATGTTGAGCTTTAAGCCAACTTTTTCACTCTCCTCTTTCACTTTCATCAAGAGGCTCTTTAGCTCTTCTTCACTTTCTGCCATAAGGGTGGTGTCATCTGCATATCTGAGGCTATTGATATTTCTCCCAGCAATCTTGATTCCAGCTTGTGCAGTTCAGCGTTTCTCATGATGTACTCTGCATAGAAGTTAAATAAGCAGGGTGACAATATACAGTCTTGACGTACTCCTTTTCCTATTTGGAATCAGTCTGTTGTTCCATGTCCAGTTCTAACTGTTGCTTCCTGCCCTTTATCTTTGGCAACCATACTTACTATTAGCCAACATACTCTAATAGTTTTATTATTTCAATGCACCTTCCCTAAGACTGCAAGCCGATAGGCATTTGGTCTGCCCCACAATATGGTAAGTTATAGTCTTACCACATGTGTTGTCAGTACATTACATGGGCTACCATATTTTCAGGCTTCAGTATCCATTTCCCTGAATTCTGTTACCAAATTATTGCCATGACTATATACTTTCAATTTTTATGATGGCTGCAGACATTTATGAATAATTTAAAATAGGTTTGTTGCTCAAAAAAAAGCCAAAGTCTCTGTGGCTTATCACATTCCAATGCAGATTTATAGCAGGGATTCTGCTATATGCAGTCATTCAGCAAAAGAAACTTGTTTTAGTTCCGCTCTCTTAAATATATGTTTTCACAATCAGTATAGCATCCATGAGTCAGGCATGTGCATCTGCATACATACTTGAGCCAGAGAGAGAGAGAGAAGGAGCCAGAGATAGAGAGTGATAGAGGGTTTAGAGAATGCACATCTGCTCTTAACTGGCTCAAACTGAAACTGGCATCTGACTTTTGCTTAAGTTTTATCAAGTGAACTAGTCTCAACCAAACATGAAGATCTACAAAGAACAATTTAGTTGTGGACTCCAGCAGAAGAAATGGATTGGGTAAGCTCACCAAGATTTTCTGGCTGGAAAGAGCACACACATTTGCTGCTCTGAGAAAGTCTACAGTCTAGACAGCAATGATAAGGCAAGGAAAGGAAAGTGCTGTATTTAGAATAGGGTAGGGCTCATTACCAGTAACAAATATCTGTGGAACAGATATTTATGACCATGATCTGGACAACAGGAAGGACTGGATTCAAGGCCTTGATACCTAGTGATAAAAACCGAAGAGAAGATGGCTCCCTCCAGAAGAATGAAAACTAGGAAACAGAACTCAAGTTCTAGAAGACTGGATCGCCATAGTCAGAGTAAAATCACAATAATCTTGTTTCAGTTTGAGGCATCTAAATTTTTAAGTAGGATTATTTATTACTGCTTTCACCACATTCTTACATATATCCTAAGATAAAGATTGGTTCTAAAGTATGAACAGCTGCATCTATCTAGGGTTAGCCTGCCATTTTTGGAAGGATGTAGAGACAGAAGCCAAAGCACCACACTAGCATGCAAAAAAAAAAAAAAAAACCAGAGACAATCTGAGACAGAAAAGAAGATCCATGGACGATGAGAACAGATACTCAAATTTCTCCAGTCCCTGTTTTTGAGAATGTCTGATGCTAAAGATCCAGGTGTGACCAAGAAACAGGATGCTCACTTCAGAGAACAGCTTACTCTCAATCGCAAGGCCAAGACTAATTGAGAAGGTATCATCCAACCAAGTGGGGTCAACCCATTTCATCATCACCCTACTGGTGTTCTCCTATAAATATTTCATTCAAATCAGAGTCTAAAATTTTGATGAGAAAACAATCTAAGAGAATTAGACAGTGTCACATTTTGAAGAACACTAACTTATTCGAGGGGAGGTTGTACTAAATATAAAACAAATTTTAATGTTTTGAATTCCTGGTACAGCTCTGTAGAATGAATGCTTTTCTCTGCCTGAGCATCCCAGCTTTTTGCTGTTAACATTTGTTTTACTAATTAAAAAAAAAATGTGAATCAAAACTATCAACTTGCAGTAAATAGGTCTATTTTATTCTGTATTTTATGAATGATATTACACCCTCATATGCTGTGACTTGCAATAATCATGTAATCTTTTCTGCATCAGTAAATAGTGATTTATTCTTCTGAAGCTTTAATATGATTCATTTAGCAAGTAGCTTAAGAACCCATTAGTTAATGCTTTGCTGCTGCTGACCTCGGTAGATTTTTTGGTAAAGCTTTATATAGCATTTATAGGTCACAAAAATGCCAACAATGTTCATTATGGTCATTTTCCAAACTGCCTGATAGCAAAATGTTTTCCCTCAACTCACTTGTATGTATATCCCTTAATTAATTATTCACCTCACACCAAATTATAGTGAAATTCTTGTCACTTTATATGCAGCATGACATTTACACAAATATCTCCTAAATTTATCATGAGCAGTGCACACAGAATTTGTATCCTGTGACTTGAAGGCCGATAAACCATAAACCTGGACCCCAATACTTGCAGACTGAAAAGCATTAGGGAAATTAGAAAAGTGAGAATCTTTGCAAAAATTGAAAATGTTCCTTCTTTGCCATCCTCAAAGGCATCATGACAACTAATTGCTGTCAACAAACAAATGAAATGATAGCATTGACAGTTCAGGATATAAGCATGCACTGAAAACACGAAAGAGTTCAATGAACAGAATTCAAAACGTTTAGATCCAAACTAATTTCTAGGTTAGGAACAGCAAAGTGATTAAATCAATCATTAAATTGATTTACATGAGATGCATCTAATACAGGAATGTTATAATAGCCCGACTTATGTTACTAAAACAGCAAGCACATACAGTGCATGGTTTGGGCATAGGCTTTTGGACTTAGGTCATTTAGGCTTGCGTCTTGGCCCTTCCAACTCACTGTGTTACTTTTGGCAACTTCTTTGTTACTTGAATTTCCTCATTTAGGAAGTGGCGGAAGACTTATAATAATATGAAGTCTTATGAAGGAATGAGTTAATATTTACATGTAAAACTTTTCTGAACAATGAGTACACAGAGTAACCATTCATTAAAAGTTAGCTATTACTAGTGTTCCTAACTGGCAATGAGATAACATCAGAGTTGTGAAGTGACTTACAAGGTGGACAGCTGTTTAGTGGCCAATCCCGTCCTCTGAATTCCAGATCCCATTTCCCTGTCAGCCTTCTCCCGAAACTTCTCACACAAACTAAAATAAAAACAGCATGTGTTTCAGCAACAAGGTTAATTTTCTATTTTGTTCCTATTCAAATGATCACTGGCTAGTCCTTTCACATGAGTAAATTGCAGTAATTTCTTAGCCCCCAAATTTTTTCCCAGCCTTTCCTTCCCTCACCCCAAAATGTCTGAAAACCTTTTTAAATTGGAATACAATCAATTAGAACTCAGACAAGATTGCATTTTCCCTACACCTTGCAGGAATCAGCACTTAGTCTGAGAAGGGCTAATCCTCAAAAGGCCCCAGTTACATGAGCTACACTTTTTGTCACCCATTCTTAAACCACTGGATGACATGTTAGGGATTCAATCTCCAAACTCTACAACTTTCCATTGCAAGCAAATGAAACCAGGACAAGATGTTAATAGACCATTCGTCCTGAAAATATCTTACCCCAAAATGTCTGACCATAAGAAACCATACAGTGAAAAGTGGTGCAGTGTAAAGTTATGCAAAAGTGACAGGTCTGGCTTCCACCCTTGGCTCTGCCTTCAACCAATTTACTATCAAGTAAATGAATTGGAGTAAGTGATCCTTAGTGATATTCAGATTTAAGACTTTAATACTATTGTGAATTATATTTTGTTTTTCTTTTGGGGGTTCTACCTGGTGATCTCTCATATCTTCCTGGACTATTTTATACACAATAGTTTTCTCTATGAAAGGAAAAAATATATGGCTCTCTAAGTGGGAATTAACTTGAAAATAATCATCTTATAAAACAAACCATTTTGCAGACTACTTATTAGCTGAGGTTTTCACACAGAAACCATTAAAATGCCTACTTAGATAAAAGAGAAAATTTAATTTTGTGGATAAAGTTAGATCAATTCATCAGTTACCTATGCAATGGATATATTTCATATATGAGGGAATATCAGATAAAAGATCTTAAAGAATTTCTTTTTGAAACAGGAAATTCTGCTCAATTTCCTTGGGAGGGGAAGGCAAGGCAGTTTTAAGATGCTTTAAAATATATTGCATCTTTATAACATCAATGAAATATTTGCCATTAATCAAAATTATTATGATGAAGTTATTAACTTTCTGACAGTTTAGCACTATTCTTTTTTATGTTTTCAAAACTGATGGATGCCCTTTAGAAATGAATTTTCCCTTTGGTGGCCAAAACTCATTGTATGTTATGATAATTAAACAATTGTGTTTAAAACGTACTCAGATGCTCCTAGAATGGTCTTCGTTGCTAACTCTGGACACATCTTTTCTGCAATGATGCATTATTATGAGGGTAAGTCCACTGAAACAACACTCAAGAGGAAATGAGAAAAAATGAGCAGATAGTAAAATTATGCATTTTCATAGAAAAAGAATTTATATAACATACATGTATTTATAGAAGATATGTCCTGCTAGAACTCAGGCAATTATGGGAAAAAAAAAAAAAAAAAAATGAACAAATCCACATTGACATAGCCTTCTGACTCACTTCAGGTAAAGGAGAAAAAGAAAGATTATGAAGAACAAAAAAAGAGAAAAAGCTAAATTCTCCATAAACATATGTTATTATAGATTAAAGGAAAGATGATTAAGCCTGGGAGAGCTTGAGAGCCAGACGAGATTAAAATGTTCCAAATAAGTAGTATGGAAATGCTTCTAAATATTTATAACATGTATGCTAACAAAAATTAATGGTTTGTACTGCTAAGCCCCAAGATCCATTTACATGCTAATATTTTACAAACCTGGAATAAACTTGAGAGTTAAGTATCCATTTGAGGAATTGCACTGATATCTTAACCTGAGATACAAAGAGGACTTACCTATTTTTATACTGTTTAATTTATTCTTAAATACTTCTTAAAGGATTCAGAATGGTTACGGGCTGAGTTGCTAATGATTAACAATATTTATGATGTGTCAAAAAAAGAGTGCATGCAGAAATATTAAGGTTTTTGTCATCCCTGCTTGGTAGACATTGAGCAGGGGATAGTCATGATGAATGATACAGAGTCACTCTTCAACATTAGCATTTAGTTATTTTCTGATTGAAATTTTAGAATTATATCTTTTCCCTTTTTTGATTTGTTACAAATTTGTTTTTATCTTTAGCATTTGAACTTGCACTTTTGCTTTAACACTTTTAAAGTAAGTTATTTCATCTTTGGCAGCCTCTGCCAGCTTTACATTGAATCCCCATTAAGTACTTAAAAAAAAAATTTATTAATTCCACTAAACCATGTTGTGTTTGGTATTGCATATGACTCTTTTACTGCTATTTCTTTTTCAGAATTAACAATGCCAAATTTTGTTTTCATTTTACAAAATTATTGAGATGACAATAACTGGTCATAGCAAACACTGTCTTCCAACAACACAAGAGAAGACTCTACACAAGGACATCACCAGATGATCAGCATCAAAATCAGACTGATTATATTCTTTGCATCCAAAGATGGAGAAGCTCTATACAGTCACCAAAAACAAGACCAGGAACAACTGTGACTCAGAACATGAACTCCTTATTGCCAAATTCAGACTTAAATTGAAGAAAGTCAGGAAAATCACTAGATCATTCAGGTATGACCTAAATCAAATCCCTTATGATTATACAGTGGAAGGGAGAAATAGATTTAAGGGCCTAGATCTGATCGACAGAGTGCCTGATGAACCATGGATGGAGGTTCATGACTTGGTACAAGAGACAGGGATCAAGACCATCCCCAAGAAAAAGAAATGCAAAAAAGCAAAATTGCTGTCTGAAAAGGCCTTACAAATAGCTGTGAAAACAAGAGAAATGAAAAGCAAAGGAGAAAAGGAAAGATATAAGCATCTGAATGCAGAGTTCCAAAGCACAGCAAGGAGAGATAAGAAAGCCTTCCTCAGCGATCAATGCAAAGAAATAGAGCAAAACCATAGAATAGGAAAGACTAGAGATCTCTTCAGGAAAATTAGAGATACCGAGGGAACATTTCATGCAAAGATGGGCTCAATAAAGGACAGAAATGGAATGGACCTAACAGAAGCAGAAGATATTAAGGAGAGGTGGCAAGAATACACAGAGGAACTATACAAAAAAGATCTTTATGACTCAAATAATCACGATAGTGGGATCATTCACCTAGAGCCAGACATCTTGGAATATGAGGTCAAGTGGGCCTTAGGAAGCATTGCTATGAACAAACCAAGTGGAGGTGATGGAATTCCAGTTGAGCTATTTCAAATCCTCAAAGACGATGCTGTGAAAGTGCTGCACTCCATATGCCAGCATATTTGGAAAACCCAGCAGTGGTACTGGACTGGAAAAAGTCAGTTTTCATTCCAATTCCAAAGAAAGGCAATGCCAAAGAATGCTCAAATGACCTCACAATTGTACTCATCTCACACATTAGTAAAGTAATGCTCAAAATTCTCCAAGCCAGGCTTCAACAATACCTGAATATCGACAGAGTGCCTGATGAACCATGGATGGAGGTTCATGACTTGGTACAAGAGACAGGGATCAAGACCATCCCCAAGAAAAAGAAATGCAAAAAAGCAAAATTGCTGTCTGAAAAGGCCTTACAAATAGCTGTGAAAACAAGAGAAATGAAAAGCAAAGGAGAAAAGGAAAGATATAAGCATCTGAATGCAGAGTTCCAAAGCACAGCAAGGAGAGATAAGAAAGCCTTCCTCAGCGATCAATGCAAAGAAATAGAGCAAAACCATAGAATAGGAAAGACTAGAGATCTCTTCAGGAAAATTAGAGATACCGAGGGAACATTTCATGCAAAGATGGGCTCAATAAAGGACAGAAATGGAATGGACCTAACAGAAGCAGAAGATATTAAGGAGAGGTGGCAAGAATACACAGAGGAACTATACAAAAAAGATCTTTATGACTCAAATAATCACGATAGTGGGATCATTCACCTAGAGCCAGACATCTTGGAATATGAGGTCAAGTGGGCCTTAGGAAGCATTGCTATGAACAAACCAAGTGGAGGTGATGGAATTCCAGTTGAGCTATTTCAAATCCTCAAAGACGATGCTGTGAAAGTGCTGCACTCCATATGCCAGCATATTTGGAAAACCCAGCAGTGGTACTGGACTGGAAAAAGTCAGTTTTCATTCCAATTCCAAAGAAAGGCAATGCCAAAGAATGCTCAAATGACCTCACAATTGTACTCATCTCACACATTAGTAAAGTAATGCTCAAAATTCTCCAAGCCAGGCTTCAACAATACCTGAATCGTGAACTTCCAGATGTTCAAGCTGGTTTTAGAAAAGGCAGAGGAACCAGAGATCAAATTGCCAACATATGCTGGATCTTGAAAAAGCAAGAGAGTTCCAGAGAAACATCTATTTCTGCTTTATTGACTATGCCAAAGCCTTTGACTGTGGGATCACAATAAACTGTGGAAAATTCTGAAAGAGATGGCAATACCAGACCACCTGACCTGCCTCTTGAGAAACCTGTATGCAGGTCAGGAAACAACAGTTAGAACAGGACATGGAACAACAGACTGGTTCCAAATAGGAAAAGGAGTACATCAAGGCTGTATATTGTCACCCTGCTTATTTAACTTATATGCAGAGTACATCATAAGAAATGCTGGGCTGGAAGAAGCACAGCTGGAATTAAGGTTATTGACAGGAAAAATGTCAATAACCTCAGATATGCAGATGACATCATCCTTATGGCAGAAAGTGAAGAAGAACTAAAGAGCCTCTTGATGAAAGTGAAAGAGGAGAGTGAAAAAGTTGGCTTAATGCTCAACATTCAGAAAACTAATATCATGGCATCTAGTCCCATCACTTCATGGCAAACAAATGCTCTGTCACCAAAGACAGTCATAATCTGAGGTGTATGGAGGGTTAGAGCATCAATATATAAATTTGTGGAAAAACGTTTCCGTTCATAACAGAACCTATACTTCTATATTTACTATTTTCCTCACTTAACCCATGTCTTCTCAAAGATGTTCAGAGAACTGAATACCACTTTATAATGAAATTTGTTAGAGAGAGAACCAATATCCTACCCAGAATGTTTAACAACAGCATGAAGGTTCATCCACTCAATGTTCCTTTGTCTTATGGATGGTATGTAACAGTTTTACTTGCTCTTAAGAAAATTAAGGACTTTAAATTTCCTACTTACTTGTGATAAATTAAGTCTATCCCTGATACTAAAGCATTTGAGTTAGGCAAAGACCAGAAATAAGAAGACTGGTTAGAATATAGACAGTAGCTGAAGAAATGGAAAAGAAAGCATCAATTCAAAAGCTATTAATAAATATTTTGTGGGACCTGCTGAGTGCTTGCAGGTGCAGGAAAAGAAGAATGTGTATGCCTTGGTTAAGGAGCCTATAGGACTAACCCTCCCATTCAGGGAAGACCAGATCTGCTTTTTTGCAGAGGGTCCAGTGTAACAATGAAATGTTTAAAGGAAATATTTATGAGTCAAAATAGAAATGATTCTGGATCCATTCACTGGCTTTAAAATGATGTTTAATAAAGCCCTGTGGTTCCATAGAGGAAAACAAAGGGAGAAGACAATGGCACCATTCATTGCCAAGGTAGTTCTGTTCTATTCTTCTCTAGGAATTTATGTGAAAATAGGATTTGTTCCTACTTTCCTCCGCAAGTTTTGAAAACTAGTAGACTATACAATGTTAAAATTCTCCTTACAAAATTTCTGAAATTGAGTCTGAATATATATTTGAAGATCTAAATCAGAAATTTCAATGAGCTGTGTGATAGCCCTTTTCAATAAAGTCCCTATTAGTTGAATATCTATTTCAAATTGGTCGAATTTTAAATGATCGTCTTCATATTCATATGGAAAATGGAAATTTAGAAAATAAGTATACTTACCTAAGAGGCAGCATTCATAAATAATAATTTTTTTCTTATAACTATCAGATTAAGTAAAAATAATCATTGATTAACATCTTATATAGCTAAAGTTAAGTTTAGAAGAACTTTAATTTACGTGCAGTAGGAGGTGTCAGTAATGTAAAGGTAAGAGGTAGTCCAACTTTTATAATGACTGTGGAGGTTTGAAGTAAGGGTGAATATTAGAAGCTAACAAGCCTTTGTAGCTCGGAAGGGTTTAACAGTAAGCAGGTGAAGGTCTGGGAGGTTCCTCTGGAGTAGGGAAGAGGGGGTCTGTGGGGCAGATTAACATGCTCAACAGTTGCCTCCCCAACTACTGCCTGACAGATAGATTCCACTTGCCCACAGCAACCCTGGACTCAGATCAATCCTTCCGGTTCACTATATGCCAAAAATCCAGAATCTCTCTCACAGGTCAAAAAGAATATAACTTTTTCTCCCTTTAAGTTCCATGAAAAAAAAAAATGTTTTTAAAAGCATGGTTGTAAATGTTGCTTTCAGGTGAAATGCTCAGAACAAAAGAAAGAGAGAAGAAATGAGATATGTACTAAAATGTTAAAAAAGACTTCTCTTGATAGTCACACACACACACACTCACACTTTCTAAACATTAGAAACCTAGAGTACATTTCTGCCTGAGCCCTCAAATCTAGCCACCTCCACCCAGAAAAAAAGTGAAAGAAAGAAAAAGAGGAAGGAGGGAGGCAGAGAGGGAGGGAGAGAGGAGAGGAAGGAAGGACAGATGAAGGAAGGAAGAAAAACAGATTTAGTAACATTTAAAAGACAAGCAAGTAAAAAGCTACTGGCAGGTACTACATCATTTCCACTTCAAAGTGAATGTCAGATTGCTGCAAACCTAGTTCCTAAAAAGCTCACACTACAAAACTGACATTTCACTGCTAATTGAGCTTTCAAGACAACAGAAGATTTTTAAAGTTTCATTTCTGTTTTATGCACTTATTTTTCCCCAGTAGTTTTTACATGTCAAGATAGGGTGAAGTTAATGAGGTCAACAATTCCAGCGTCTGTGATCAAACCACTGGCCAATTAGTGTTTGAACTAGAGAATGAATGTTTAAACTACATTTTCTATGTACTCCTGACTACCAGAAACTGTCAGCCTGCGAGCAAATTTCTTCTGCCATTAGATTTTATGCCAGCTACTAATTTATCTATGAAGACTGCTAGCATGTTTTGAAGTTTATATAATTAACCCTGCACTAGTGAATGATACTTAGCAATATGGATCTTGAATTTATTTTTGATAAATTACAGTTTAGCAGAAGTGAAGATTACACTCAGCCTTGTTGAGTATGTTACTGCATTGATTAGGTTCTAGTGACAAATTGAGTCAGGTTCTCCCATTACATAAATCCATACAATTTTCTACAGTAAGCTAGGACCCTGAGGATAACTCCACTGTTAATTCTTCTCACATACAATAGCTTTAATATTTGCAAACATCACTAAAATCTTGTGAACATCATGTGCACTTTTTTCCTGACCTCTCCCCTCTTTCTCTCACCCACATTCCTTCTGTTCAAATGGTTCTCTTAGGATAAAGAAGTCCACAATTATAGTTAAAGAGATAGAGAAAAGCACAATATTCTGCCTCAGTGATGACAGTGGGGAACTACAGGATTCAATGTTTATTAGCCTCAGTCAGAGGCTCTTCCAGAATTTCTACACAGAACCAGTTTGGGAAAGCAGCCTGGTGAGGAAAAGGCAATGGGAAAGGAACTGGAGAACTTATATTAAGGCAGTATTTGCAGTGATTATGTACTTATTTGCCCAGGCTCAGGGCCAATGCCAATGAAGATTTTAGGATTCCCTTGCTCCCAAATCCACCACCACAGTCATCACTATCTCCTATTGCCAAGAATCACATGCCAGTGAGAACCTGTGGCAGAGATTGCCAAATGACAGAGTGAAACCATAGTGAAGTTAATTGTCTGTGTTAGGTGGCAACAAATAAGCAAAGCAGGAAATTGAATCAGGAATCAGGACAATCACGACTGTAAATAACTGGTACATCCATAGAAAATCCCAGGATATATAGTAAGTATACAGGAAGACCTAACCTAAGCTAGGAACTCAGGGTAGAGTAGCCCAAGGAAGTTAAAGCTTAAGCAGTTTTTGTTCATCTCTTATTCCACATGCTAACCAAATGCAAATGAGGTCATTCATTGATTCAACAAAAGTTTTCTTGAACCTCTACTACATGCCAGGCACTTTTCCAAGTGATGGGGATACAGCTATAAATAAGACACACAGAAAACCCCGCCTCTGCACAATTTATATTCTGAAAAAAATCAGATAAAAAATTAATCAATGAGATGTGGGGTTTGGTGGCCATCATTAAGGAGATAAAAAACTAGGATGGAGCAGATGTATTCTATAGAATATTTTGTAACAGAAGCAATAAACATTACTTATTGAAACATAGATTTCTTAAAACACAGTATTGAGTATAAAGAGAAAGATATAAAGTGAACTCCAAAACATGATACTATAAAAGCAAATTCAGAAATACCTCTCACACATAACACCGTTTATACTATACGAAAAGAATGTATACACATCCATCTCAACCTTTTAGAGTGGGTGACCACAAGTGGAGAGGAGAGGAAAAGAGAATCAGAAATGGAGAGGGAAGCAATAATAAAATCAAACAAAAGGCAGATTTTACAAAAACTGATGGTAAGAGTGTGCCAAAAACTTCAGAATATGCTTACCTTAATTCTTTGAATTTAAGATTCCAAGAACAAAGAGAAAATAGGCATCCCATTACATATCACATCTTCATTTCAGTTACTTTATAATAACTGTACTTTAAAAGTATACAATGTGACCACATATTTTCAGTTTGTCTTTTTGAAAAAAAGTGAGAAACTGGGCAAAAATGAAATTCAAAATTACAATTGCAAAAAGCAAGACTTAAATGTTCCATGCAGATAAATAGAGGAATGCAAAATGAGTCTATTTCTTGGGGGTCGACATTATCTATTTCCGCAATTATGTATGTTTATTGTGCAGAAATCACATTTCAAAGTGTCCCAGGTACTTCCAAGGAAGACAGAAGCCTATCATCTACATTATTCAAAAAATGTAAGCGCATAGTCTTAATTACCTCTGTGATTCATGAAAACTGAATTTTGCGGGTCTTTCTAAATCAAAAGAAACCATGCAATCAACCTTAAGATGATTGTTCAGTGTGGGTTTATCTTTTTATTGTGAACAAGAGTACAATTCAGGATATGGTTTCTGTACTAGGGAAAACTAGATGCGCACACACATATTCAGCAGTGGCATGAGAAAGAGGCTATTTTGAGTAATGTGTCCTGGCCACCATTGTTTTTCTGAGGACTCACAGACCTACCCAAAATGTTCTTTACTACTTTGCCAGGTTTGTACAGCTCTTAATTTGAGGTAGGAGAATTAGTCTGCCCTGACTGGTTGGATGATTGGGATTCCTATTGCCTTCCTGTAAATGGGCATAAATATCTATTGCCTATTTAGCTAGTTCCTCATCCTATTTTACAGCTGATTAAAGATTCAAAAGATTAACATTGGAAAAGGCTGGTTCTGCCACCGAAAAATTCCATTTCCTCTCTTTGGTTTTAGATCTAAAAGTCTTTGAATAGCATAAAATACTCTAACAAGATTTTCCCCTCCTTTTCCTAGGGGATCTAAGTCTATGAGTTCTGAAATAAAGGAAGGGAAGCCAGCAGAAATGAAAACAAAAGGTCCTGAGCAATCTCATCTTGTCCAATATTCCAATCAGTTTTAGAAGCAGCTGTCCCAAATTAACAGTTCTCAAATCTGTTGGTCTCAGAGTCATTTCACATTCCTAAAATCATTACTGAATACTCCAGAGATTTTATTTAGGTAGGATATAGCTATCAGAAACTAAAGCCGATAAATTTTTAAAACACAAGAATACAGAAGCACACATTCTATTAAGCTGATCATCAGACCAATGATGTTGCCACACATCAGCCTCTGGAAAGCTTTGTTGTGCACCTATAAATATGAGGGGCAAATAATTTTCTGTTGGGAAAATAGTTTTGACCTCAAAAATCCCAAACAGGCTTTAGGGACCTGCAGGAGTTCATAGTATTAAGATTTTAAGATTGATCCTTCTAAATGAATTAAGGCTGAGATATATTATTATAGAAATTATACAGCTTTGTATATAGGTATGTGTTGAACATCTTTTTTTCCCCCAAAGCGATAAAGTAGGATCAGGTAGAAGCCAAAGGTGAAATCCGCTTGAGGCACAGAGAAATAAGAGAAAATATATTGATCTCTGTCCCTCGCTTCCGGTACAGAGCTCCTCAAACTCTTCTCATTTTTCTTGGCAATAAGATCACTAATAGCATGTTTTGCTTTCATATTTGGTCTTTTCACCCTGGCTGGATGGCATCACCGACTCAATGGACATGGGTCTGGGTGGACTCCGAGAGTTGGTGATGGACAGGGAGGCCTGGAGTGTGGCGGTTCATGGGGTTGCAAAGAGTTGGACACGACTGAGCAACTGAATTGAACTGAACCCTGGTTCCTGATTCCTAACACAGAGCTCCTAAATCACTTAGAATTTCTTGAGTGATAGGAATGTATTTTGTTCCAATGAGAAATTTTTGGTGGGCTCCTGAATTGCAGCAGAATGAGGCCTGGTCACCAGAAAGACCAAGCCATGATTAGAAGCTTCGAATTTTTTCTCCTGCATCTCCCATCCCTCCAGAAAGGGAAGAAAGGATTTAGACTGAATTAATGACATATCATGCCTGCACAGTGATACCATAAAAATCCCCAAAGTATGAAATTCTCAGAGCTTCAAGACTGGTGAGCAAATCCAGGTGCCATAAAGGTGGTGTACCCTAACCCCATGAGCACGGAAGTCACCTGTGTGTCTATATCTGGCTATTCACCTGTTACCTTTATCACTTCCCTGCTGGCTTCCCTGGTGACTCATTACAAGCATAAAGAATCTGCCTGTAATGCAGGAGACCTAGGTTCAGTTCCTGGGTTGGGAAGACCCCCTGCAGAAGGGAATGACAACCCACTCCAGTATTCTTGCCTGGAGAATTCCATAGATAGAGGAGTTTGGTGGGCTACATCCATGGGGTCATAAAGAGTTGAACATGACTGAGCGACTAACAAACTATCACATCGCTTGTGATATCATAAATTGGTCACATTTCAATGTTCTTGCCTGGAGAATTCCATAGATAGAGGAGTTTGGTGGGCTACATCCATGAGGTCATAAAGAGTTGAACATGACTGAGCGACTAACAAACTATCACATCCCTTGTTATATCATAAATTGGTCACATTTCAACGTACCTTCCTTTTCCCTATCCCCTCCCAGATCCCACCTAAAGTAATATGAGATGCCTTAAAATGCTCACTCAAAGGTGGAAATAACATTTATTTGCACTTTTAACTGAGAGCTGTAAACAAACAAATGAAATGACTTCAAGCTAAAGAAGCAAAGTTCTATTGATAATAATTTCTAGTGCCTTCTTATCAGAGCAGCCAATGTATCAGTCTTATATTGATAGAAATTTCTGAGGCCAGATGTTAGTACAAATTTTCACCTGGCATGAACTTTTACCTAGCCAAAAAAGACCCCAAAGTCAGGCCAATGATAACCATTTTTTCCAAGATATAAGAATAATCCTGACTTGAGAGATGCTTTGATGTTTTCAAATATCTGCAAATCCAGCTCAGTTCTTGGCACAAAGCGAGTCATTACTAACATTAAAGTGAATTCCACTGAACTGAGCATCAATCTCTTGGTGTAAAACAGAAATATCTGAAGGCTGGTGGAATTCCTTCAAGCTATTAAGATGCAATCTATAGTATTTTCTATGTACAAAAATGCCCTTCTGGTGCATTTGCAAAGTTAAGGTAGTTTACAAAGTTCCCAAATTTAAGAATTTTGATAAATGAACTGATTGCTTTTATTCCATTCCTTTTCACTATTTTTTCTTCTATCTTTCATTTTTTTCTCAGTGAATAGTTATTAGGCACTGTCCTAGTTTGGGCTACTATAACTAAAATAACCATGGGCTGAGTGGCTCAAATAACAAACATTTCCTCCTTGCAGCTTTCAAGTCTGACAGTTCAAGATCAAGGTGCCAACAGATTCAATGTCTGGTGAGAGCCACTTCCTGGTTCATCGACAACCATATGATCATTGTGTCTTCACGTGGTAAAAAGAAGGGGCAAGCCCTCAGGGGCTTCTTCTTAAGGGCATTAATCCCCTTCATGAGAGCTCTACTTTCTTGACTTAATCACTTCCCAGAGGCCTCATCTCCTATCACAATGATGCTTAAGATGCCAACATACGAATTCTGGGGAGACACATTCAGTCTATAACAGGTGCCTGTGCCAGGCACTGTTCTTGCTGTTTCAGACCCAGGGCCTCTGCCTTGGAAGCACTTACTTTCAATGACACCATCACTAGCAAACATATTAAAGATGTAAATGACATGATATTGAAGTTGTTTTGTGCTGTGCTAACTTGTGGAAGCTGGAATTTTGTTGAAACTGGAATCACTTGCCATGTATAATGTTGTTTAGAGTTTTCCCAAAGCCGAATCTGTGGGAGATTAGGAGATAGATAGATAGATGTATTATAGGAAATGACTCACAGATTATGGAGGCAAACAGGCCCACAATCTACTGTCTACAAAATGGAGAATTGGGAAAGCCAATAGTGTGATACAGAATACAAAATGCCTGAAAATTTGAGGCTCTAAGTCCCAGTCTGAATCTGAAAGTCCCAGAACCAAGAGAGCCAATGTTTCAGGGCAAATGAAGATGGATGTTCCAGTTCAAGTAAAGAGCAGATTTGCCCTTCCTCCATCTCTTCATTCTATTCAGGCTCTCAACAGATTAGATGAGGCTAACCCACAATGGTGAGCTCAATCTTCTTTACTCAGTCTACTGATTAGAATGTGAATCTCTTCCAGAAACAACTTTGAGGCACACTCAGAAGTAATATTTGACCAGCTCTCTGGCATCCCTTAACCCAATCAAGTCGAAAAAAATAACAATCACAACAGAAGTAAAATAGCAGCCATTGCTTTCTGAGGGTCCTTCTCATCGGATGAAGTGAGAGGCAGAAATGAAGGTACTGGTGGTTCCAGCTTGCCCTCCCTGCAAACATCTAATTCACCTTCCCTTTAGGGGCTCTGCTGGCCAATAGCAGCCGTGGATCTACCACCAGACACAGAGGTGACAGCCTTCCATAGATTTCTACACCAACTCCCCTTGGCAATCTCAGTATTGTCTCTCAGATTTCACAGTGAGCTTCAGCTTGCACTGCCCCTGCACAGGGAAGGCTGGTTGGTGACTTTGAGGTTGGCCTAGGCTGCTGCTGCTGCTGCTGCTGCTGCTAAGCCGCTTCAGTCGTGTCCAACTCTGTGTGACCCCATGGACGGCAGCCCACCAGGCTCCCCCATCCCTGGGATTCTCCAGGCAAGAACACTGGAGTGGGTTGCCATTTCCTTCTCCAATGCATGAAAGTGAAAAGTGAAAATAAAGTCGCTCAGTTGTGTCTGACTCCTAGCGACCCCATGGACTACAGCCTACCAGGCTCCTCCGTCCATGGGATTTTCCAGGCAAGAGTACTGGAGTGGGGTGCCTTTTCCTTCTCCGTGGCCGAGGCTAGACATAGAAATGTGAGAATCATAACATGCAGATGATAAAGACTTGTAAATCACTTTACTTCTGACAAAATCATTATTATCTAATTTAAACCATACACCTGTAAAGTATGCAGGGCAAGTATCATGATCCCTATTTTCCAGATAAGAAAATTAAGTTTCAGAGGTCACACCAATTTTAAAAGGTAGAACTGATACTCAACCTTTCTGCTAACTTCCAATCCTCCATTTTTTAGGGCATATCTTAAGAACCAGCTGGAGAACCAAAAACTGATATTTCAAGATTATCCCTTTCTCTTGACAATACTACTTTTAATAAATTTATAACGAAATGAGGGCTACACCTATGGAAGTTCTCCACTCTGCAAGTACCAATGAGCTATGTATATTTTACCAGTGTTTTTGTGATGGGAAACTGGAGATTCACCAGGCAAACATCATCTCATATAATTCTATTTAATGAAATATATAATTTATTTCTATAATTCTCATTAATCACTGTGCTCTATTCCACAAAACTCCCTGGTTTTTCCACCAGTTCTTCCTCTTTCAATACCAACCCCTTACCTATCCCACCTCCCGAATCTGTACTCCAGTTTAAAAGTATTTCCCCAAGGCTTGTTACTCTCCACTTTGTTCTCCAGAGGAACTGAAAGGTTGTTGAATCACAACGCCGGGATTCTTGGCCCCTGGAGGAGAAGAATTCAATCTGGGGCCAGAGATGAGGCTTGATCACTCAGAGCTTTTGTGTAATAAAGTTTTATTAAAGTATAAAGGAGACAGAGAAAGCTTCTGGCATAGGCATCAGAAGGGGGCAGAAAGAATACCCCGCTGCTAGTCTTCAGCTGGATGTTATATAGTCACTAGCAGTCTGTTAATGAAAGAAAGGAATGTTTTAAAACTCAAAATGGCACCAGGCCCCTCACCCATAAGATGAATTTTGGGATAATCTTGGCACCAAATGGTTCATCCTGGGCCATAAAATGATTAACCTGAATCTTGAAGAAGGGCAGATCACCAAACAAACAGTTTCATTTACACAGATTAAGGAACAATATCTAAGTATAACATACTGGTTTGTCCAGTGGGTTCTGAGCCAAAAGGCAGAACTGACTTGGGGTAAATGCATAGTACATTAGCATAGCTTAAGATAAACATTTCCATAAGAAAAAGGCATTGGTTAACTTCAGGTGAAACCAGGTGTCATTATGGCAACACAGAAAATGTATTTTTCTGTGTTTTTTCAGAGAAACCTTTTTTTTTCCCTCCTTTATTTTATTTTATTTTTAAGTTAATTTTTATTTTTTAGTTTATTTTGCTTTACAATACTGTATTCGTTTTGCTATACATTGACATGAGTCAGTCACGAGTGTACATGAACTCCCAATCCCCACCCGCTCCTCCGGCCTCCCACCCCACACCTTCTCTCTGGATTATCCCCGTGCATCAGTCCCAAGCATCCTGCATCCTGCATCAAACCTAGACCGGCGATTCGTTTCACTTATGATATCATACCTGTTACACTGAAACCTCTTTTTAAATTTGTATAGAGAAGGAAAAAATATCGCTAGTTTGTTTCCTCCTGCCGCTTAAGAGAGATAAAAATGTCTGACACTTGCAGGCTATTTCCTCCATTTGGAGACCCCTGGCCTTCCTGCCTGTTACCCTCTCACAACTTCACATCATCCCTGCTTCTGTTATCCTGTGCCGTCACACCCTTCAACTGGTGCTTCTTCAGTTCTGTGAAAAGCCAGCAGGCAAAAGTTTCCTCAATACCAAGACATAGAGTGACCCTCTTTAGATAGTCTGCGGCTGCTGCTAAGGTACTTCAGTCATGTCCGACTCTGTGCGACCCCAGAGATGGCAGCCCACCAGGCTCCCCCGTCCCTGGGATTCTCCAGGCAAGAACACTGGAGTGGGCTGCCATTTCCTTCTCCAGTGCATGAAAGTGAAAAGTCAAAGTGAAGTCGCTCAGTCGTGTCCGACTCCCAGCGACCCCGTGGACTGCAGCCTACCAGGCTCCTCTGTCCATGGGATTTGCCAGGCAAGTGTACTGGAGTGGGGTGCCATGCCTTCTCCTTTAGACAGTTTAGTCTAGGAAATCACAAAAACATTTTCCAGCTGCAAATGTTTCTCCTGTTCTAAAGGCATCTGATTTAGAGAGAGAATGCAACATATTATAATGAACACAACACATAGGGGGTCAAAAATCCTGGATTCTAGTCCTGTCTCTACCACATTATAACAGTACTTTAGTTCAGGGCTTCTCACCTGGGCAATATTGACATGTTGGTCTGGGTAATTCATTGTTCTGGGGGCCGTCCTGTGCACTGTAGGAGGTTTAGCAGCATCCTTGACCTCTGTCCACCAGATGCCGTTAGCACCCATCTCCCAGTTGTGACAACTAGATATGTCTCCAGACATTGCCACGTGTCCCCGGGGTTGGGGGTAGGGGTGGGGGGGTACACTGCCCCCAACTGATAACCGCTGTGCTGGTGAGATAGGTCTGCTTCCTCTTTCATAAACTGAAGAGATCACACTATATGTCACAGTATTGTTAAGAAAACTGAGATTATTTTAAATTGCTCTACAGATATTTCTTAGTATTGACAAAATAATTATTTTCCCCTCTATTGAGCCCCTTGCTTAGGGGTTTTCTAACTTATCTAACCATAGACACTAGTTAAATATTTCATCCAATATTTATAGTCATAATTTCATCTTTTTATTCAGGAAGTAAGGTAAATAATCTTGGTCTCTGCTCCTCTACAAGGAACAGATCACATTTGCCATTCAATTCAACAGTTACTCCTCTGGCTACAGTGCAATATTTAATTCAAAAATTCATACTCGGTTTTAGAAATACTTACGGGGTAGACACTGCCACTACATTTGACAGTCCCTTTTAAATTTGAGCAGCTCTTTCCCCTAATCTGCATCACAATTCAGTGAAGGATGATCTACCATGGCGAGAAATGGTCTGGACAAGCTTCTGATTAGCAGGAAGTTCCAAACAACAGTGTCTCTGCCAGACAGATGTCAGCAGTATCCAACCTCCCAACCTTGTTGCAGCCGTGCGCGGGAGCTGCCTACCATGCTGCTTTGACATGCCCCTCATTAGTTAAGATTTCATACAAAGACTATTCGACAATAAATCCATTTTTTTAGAGGTCAATATGTATTGGCCTTTCCAAAACCACCCTGGCATCAATCCCAGTACATAATTTATTGTCTAATAAGCAAGCAAGCTTTTCAATTATTTCCTCTCCCCCAAATCTTACTCTCTATGATTTGACTGTCTTGCTGCCGAATCCTAGACACCCAAATCTAGGTGGGAGAGGGAGGGGGATTCTTAAAGAGACAGTCAATGCTACACAAAAATTTGGAAACAATGAGGGACCTCTACCTGACTTGGCTGAGGTCACTGACTGATCAGCACCATGTCATTGCAACCCCTCTTTCCAGAAGTCTGAATCTGTGTGAGAAGTTTCCTACCAACAGCTGTCCTCTTATTCTTACTCTCTACTTTCATTTCACACAGAAATCCCCTATTTAACTCCACCCACAGACACAAGTCTAGCAACCCTGGAGAAGTTCCTGATTTAAACAGGGAGTTTCAGCTATTCCTGCCAAAGGTAAAAGGGTAGCACAGAACAAAAGTCAGTTTTGACCCCTGCATTAGGTCTCTCATCTGCTTGCTTTTCCTTCCTTCCCTCTTCATAGGTCTCCCATAAGCCTGCCTTCCAGCTCTGCAATTCTTGTTGCAGCATTAGTATCCAACTACAGCCCGCTCACCCCCAACCCTTGTCATTCAAGTGCATCCTGACAACCTGGTTCTCACCCTATGTACTCTGATTCCAGGTTCAATTATCATCCTTGGCTTATGTCCTTTATCTAATGGTCACTTACTCTCTGGCATCACAACCCCTGAGGTGGCAGGTGATGTTGAAATAGACTATATTTGACAAGATAACATAGCTTTTGAACTTTTGGACAATTATTGGCCAGAAGAATTGCATATAAGGAGAAAACATAGCTTTTATATTGATACAATTTATCCTTTCAAAAGTTAGCAGCTTTCATTATTTACAATAGTCAAGACATAGGAGCAACTAGGTGTCTGTCAACAGATGAATGAAGAAAGAAAAATGAAATATTACCCAGCCATAAAAAAGAATGAAATATTGCCACTTGCAGCAACATGAATGGGCCTAGAGAATATTACACTAAGTGAAGTAAGTCAGAGAGAGAAGAACAAACATTACATGATCAATTATATGTGGGTTCTAAAAAATAATACAAATGAATCTATTTACAAAACCGAAGCAGAACCATAGCCATAGAAAACAAACTCATGGGAAAGAAGTGGGGAAAGAAGTGGGAAAGAAGTGGGGGAGGGAAAGATGTGGGGGAGGGTGAGATATATTTGGAGTATGGGATTAACAGATACGCACCACTACATATAAAATAGATAAGCAGGAAGGGTTTAGTGTATAACACAAAGAATGATATTCAGTATCTTGTAATAACTCAGGAAACAATCTGGAAAAATTATAGTTATATATATTTTCCAGGTAAGAGTACTGGAGTGGGGTGCCATTGCCTTCTCCAGCTATATGTATATATGTATAGCTATATGTCTGTCTTCTGGATACCAAAGAAAAATCACTGTCCATGGAAACCTCTGAGATGGGAATATGAGACATTCCAGGTATAGAAATTCAAAGAGAAAAAGGGAATGATCAGAAGGAAAAAGAAGAGTGACCAGGACCAAAATGATGAGAGATTGCCTCTGCACTGCCTGGGGGATGACGTAGGCTGTCTAAGACCCTTCACGACACGTCACTTGGTAGCTTTGTGGGATAAACTCCTCCCTAGGCTCTGGCCCTCAGCCAGGCCACTTATTTTGTCATTCACCAAGGGCAGATACATCTCTTAGAGTCAGATTCTTATCAACACATTTATGAAGAGGATACACAAAACCAGAAGGCCAGTGTGTTATTATTCTATGTGGAACAGGTTTGAACCACAGCAATTTAGCTAAGCTGGAACTATATTTTCCATGATTCTCTTCCCTTGTCTGCCAGAAAAATGCTTTCTGCAGCTTTACAGAGACTGTTTAACCATCTCCCACATAGTATAAGGTATAATTCCTATTTTTTTTTAATTGTAGTTGTTCTGTTTCTTTGACCCTACCCTGATTTATATTTAAAAAACAACAACAACAACAACAACTAAAGTCCTGCATGCTTTCTTCAAGCCTATACGGTCAGCACATTTCTTCTCTGTAGACAAAACTAATTGGGAATGAAACAGGAATCAGAAGCTTACTCAGACAGCTGACCTTGCCAAAATGTGCCTCTGTGAATTTTCTTTTCAAATACTTGCAGAAGCAACCAATCTTTGAGAGACACTTTTCCTTGTATGTATTAATCATTCAATCATGGTTGTGTTAGTCGCTAAGTCGTGTCCGACTCTTGTGACCCCATGGACTGAGGCCACCAGGCTCCTCTGTTTACAGGATTCTCTGGGCAAGAATACTGGAGTGGGTTGCCATTTCCTTCTACAGGGGACCTTCCCAACTCAGGAAATAAACCCAGATCTCCTGTAGATTCTTTACCACTGAGCTACAGAGGGAAGCCAATCATTTGATCATAGTTCAATCTATTTTTTTCTGATCAGCATAAGGCAAGTTTACAAATCTCTTTTCTAATCTATTATGGTCCAAAAACTGAAAAAAAAAATTTTTTTTAATCCAAGACTCTTCTCCACAATTGAAATTCTTTACTTCATTTTCTAGGTTCTGCAAATTATAGATAAATTTAGCATCTCAAGAAACCATTTTTATGAAGCAAATACCCCCACGGAGGCCAGCAGACTTTCTCATCTTAGCATGAATTAACTCCATCTGTTTGTTTTCCTCTTGCTGTGGTCAGCTGTGTTGAAAGAATTGGATTTTAGCACAGTTAGAAAGGAATAAAACTGTTCCAGAAGGCAGGGATCTTTGAGGGAAGAGGAATACAGTTGAGTCATCACAAGAGAGCCCAGCAGACACAGGGAGTACAATTGTTCAGGGCTTCTGAGAAGAGGAAGTGAAGGAACACTCTCCAGATATTTTTTCTGATTCCAAATTCTGCAGGCACAAGTACTTCAGTAGCAATTTAGACTCAGCGATAGACTTCCCAAATCCCAGACCCTGATTGAGAAAATCAGATAGTGTGTTCTAGTTCAAATGCTAAGTATATGAACAGCTCTTTCCCCAAACACCACTGCCATCTCCATAAATGGTTCTCATTAGGTGTCATTTGAAGGGCTCTGGCACAAACATGTGACTGGCTGAAGAGATCTTACACAGCTTAAAATCAAACTGCAAGCAGCAATTATTGACAAGATACAAGAATCACTGCATTTCTGTTGATGTTGTTAACTTGAATACAACCTCCAAATGACAGGCCAAATGGAAGTTTTTCTCACTGACAGAATTCCAAATATTGAAATTTACCTGATTCTTAAAAATAGTGTTTTCATCCTCAAAAAGAGCCTGGAATTATTGGAATAAAAATGAAAGCGTGGAGATAACCATATTTTATGAAATTCTACTTTCAAGCAAACTTTATGAAGCATTTTATTTTATATAGAAACTTTGAAATAGCCTAAAGGCTTTCTTTGACCAGCTGTATATTCTGTCTGTTAAATGTCCTCAGAGTGAAAAGATTCCCTCAGCAGAGGCACCTGCAGGATGTGCAGCAATTCATTTTTACTCTGAATATCAGCCCTGTGGAAGCATCAGCGCTACTGGCTCATCATTTACATTCACAATGGACATCTGGAGCCAGCAAAAGGGAACAGTAGACTTGTTTGTGTTATCAAATTAAAAAGGAAAAAGAGAATGGTTGAAAGTTCTGAGAGTCTCTGCAACATTTAATTATGCTTTCAACTGCAGTCCAATCAAAAATATGCTTTTGCAGGAAAACTGGCACTAAGAAAAAACATGCTTTGCTACTCAGATTGTCACTAGGTCAAACTCTCAATCCATAAGCTTAGAGAAATGCAGCCATGACACGATTATCAGGTCTTTCTGCAGAAGCCAAAGAGCTTCACTGCTCTTCCCAACATGACTTCATTTCCTCTGCATCCCCAGCAGATGTTATTATCCCTCCTCTCTTAATCGAGGAACTAAAACTGTGCAGCCAACTAAGTATAAGAACTTAACTATATCTGCAAGACCATGGTGTCAATAAGCCCACTATCTCTTGGGATAAACCCAAATCCAGTATGTATGTGTGTGCTCAGTCACTCAGTCAAGTCCTTCCAACTCCCAGGACTATAGCCCACCAGGCTCCTCTGTCCATGGGATTTTCCAGGCAAGAATACTGGAGTGGGTAGCCATTTCCTCCTCCAGTCAGTATATATGGCTGGATACACATTTGATAATGGAATGCTATACAGCTCCAAGTATAATATTTTGATACTATTTTCATGGAAAGTTGATTTTATTTTGGAAGGTTTTAAGATGAGAATTTTAGTAATTTTCAAAATCACTTCTCTGAAAGAAAGGGGCCTTGCTGCACAAAAATAGGGAGAGACAGTGATAACCTCCGGCTGCTTCTGAATGACCTTTGTACTGACTATTCCTAGTGAAATTGTTTCAAATATTAGGCTATTTCTACCCTAACCCAAAATTAACTCAATCATCTGTCTGCTGTGGGACTGACAAAAAGGACTTCAATAGACAGATGATGGTATTAGTGAAAAGTGTTATTCTAGCTTATCTAGTGTTTGCATAAACACTTGGTGAGCCTTTACTGTGTTTATTACACCATATTGAATAACATGAGAAATTCAAAACGGAGCTTACAACCTAGCGGGAAAGAAAAAGCATAATAAAGAGAAATGAGAGAATGATTTTTTAAAAAACATATTTCACAAGGAAGTTTTATACAAGGTGAATTTTAATTAATCATATTTCTACCTCAACCCATTCCCTTACACACACAAACATAAACACACACACATACACAAACACACACACACACACACAATATCATTTTTTGATTCAATGGAACCAAGCAAAAAAGTGTTCCTCTGGAAAAAATTCCATTTTAAGATGAAAGTAAACCTTTTAAAACTCAGTTTTTTAAAGAAAAATTGAAACAAATTAATAACCAAGGGCTTATGTTCTCCTAGAGTGTATTATAATAAGTAATAACCAGGAGGTTACATAGCCTGGTTGTTACTATACTACAGCTTCACTGGTGGCTCAGATGGTAAAGAATCTGCCTGCAATGCAGGAGACCCAGGTTCAATCCCTGGGTTGGGAAGATCTCCTGGAGAAGGGAATGGCTACCCACTCTAGTATTTTTGCCTCAAAAATTCCATGGACAGAGGAGCCTGGTAGGCTACAGAATAGTATAGTAATGTATAATATAGTAAATAACAACTAGGAGGTTACATAGCCTGGTTGTTACTATACTATAATCAGCTATAAGAAAACATACCACCATCACCATGCAAAACTTTGTACTACTATGGATATTTGTCTCATGTTGTTTATATTTAATGTATTCTTTAAAATACTAGTGCTTTTAAATAAAATTTTCATTGTTCTAAGTGGCTGTACTTTCTAATTTACATTTGATTCTAAATTCTTTTAATATTATACTAGACCTAATTTTTAAGGGCTTGGAATTCTTTTGTTTTCACATTTCTACAGCTATTATAATTCATGTCACCTGGTAATACCTCTGTGAGGCAACATGTATTTTTATTTAACAAATGACATAGGGTTGGCACAATGTTTGGGCTTGAAAATCTGTTCATCGCTTCTTTGTATTTTTTTTAACATACTTACTGACAGCTATAACAGCTAGTCCTTACTTTCCTTAATCAAGGAAACGTGTTTGGATTCTATTCTTAAATTTGTTTTTTACTTAAGTTTTGCTCCATGCACAATATGGAGATATTAACATAGCAGAAAGTCTTTGACAAACTAGGATATTGCCTGTGGTTATCCTCCTCGTGCCTAAATGTTACACATCAGTTAAAGGAACCCTCATGGGATCAGTGGCTTCCCAAGTAGCTCAGCAGTAAAGAATCTGCTGGTCAATGCATCCACAGGAGACACGAGTTTGATCCATGAGTTGGGAAGATCCCTTGGAGGAGGAAATGGCAACCCACTCGAGTATTCTTGCCTGAAAAGTCCCGTGGAGAGAAGAGTCTGATGGCTAAAGTCCATACGGTCGCAAAAGAGTCGGACACATCTGAGTGACTCAGCATGCATTTAGCAGATATGTGTTAGCATAACTTTGCAGCCTGCCCAGCTTCACCCCAACTAGGATCTTTGCTGCCCACAAAATTCAGGCAGACATCTTGGCAGGAAAAAAGGTATGTCAGCCAACATTTATCATGAAAAATCTTTGACTCATTTCCTCATATAATCCCCAATGGCTATGTTGTGACGTGTAGACTGTATTTCTCCACCCTTTTGCTATATTGTTTTATTGGCAGGTTGTAAGAAGCCCCTGTAAAGCTGGAGCTGTCTCACTTCTCTAGCTCAGTTCAGTTCAGTTCAGTTGTGCAGTCGTGTCTGACTCTTTGCGACCCCATGAATCGCAGTATGCCAGGCCTCCCTGTCCATCACCAACTCCTGGAGTTCACTCAGACTCACGTCCATTGAGTCCGTGATGCCATCCAGCCATCTCATCCTCGGTCGTCCCCTTCTCCTCCTGCCCCCAATCCCTCCCAGCATCAGGGGCTTTTCCAATGAGTCAACTCTTCGCATGAGGTGGCCAAAGTACTGGAGCTTCAATTTTAGCATCATTCCTTCCAAAGAAATCCCAGGGTTAATCTCCCTCAGAATGGACTGGTTGGATCTCCTTGCAGTCCAAGGGACTCTCAAGAGTCTTCTCCAACACCACAGTTCAAAAGCATCAATTCTTCTGCACTCAGCCTTCTTCACAGTCCAACTCTCACATCCATACATGACCACAGGAAAAACCATAGCCATGACTAGATGGACCTTAGTCGGCAAAGTAATGTCTCTGCTTTTGAATATACTATCTAGGTTGGTCATAACTTTTCTGCCAAGGAGTAAGCGCCTTTTAATTTCATGGCTGCAATCACCATCTGCAGTGATTTTGGAGCCAAAAAAACAAAGCCTGACACTGTTTCCACTGTTTCCCCATCTATTTCCCATGAAGTGATGGGGCCAGATGCCATGATCTTCGTTTTCTGAATGTTGAGCTTTAAGTCAACTTTTCCACTCTCCTCTTTCACTTTCAACAAGAGGCTTTTTAGCTCCTCCTCACTTTCTGCCATAAGGGTGGTGTCATCTGCATATCTGAGGTTATTGATATTTCTCCCAGCAATCTTGATTCCAGCTTGTGCTTCTTCCAGTCCAGTGTTTCTCATGATGTACTCTGCATATAAGTTAAATAAGCAAGGTGACAATATACAGCCTTGACATACTCCTTTTCCTATTTGGAACCAGTCTGTTGTTCCATGTCCAGTTCGAACTGTTGCTTCCTGACCTGCATACAGATTTCTCAAGAGGCAGGTTAGGTGGTCTGGTATTCCCATCTCTCAGATTTTTCCACAGTTTATTGTGATCCACACAGTCAAAGGCTTGGCATAGTCAATAAAGCAGAAGTAGATGTTTTTCTGGAACTCTCTTGTTTTTTCCATGATCCAGCGGATGTTGGCAATTTGATCTCTGGTTCCTCTGCCTTTTCTAAAACCAGCTTGAATATCAGGGAGTTCACAGTTCACATATTGCTGAGGTCTGGCTTGGAGAATTTTGAGCATTACTTTACTAGTGTGTGAGATGAGTACAATTGTGCAGTAGTTTGAGCATTCTTTGGCATTGCCTTTCTTTGGGATTGGAAGAAAAACTGACCTTTTCCAGTCCCGTGGCCACTGCTGAGTTTTCCAAATTTGCTGGCATATTGAGTGCAACACTTTCACAGCATCATCTTTCAGGATTTGAAACAGCTCAACTGGAATTCCATCACCTCCACTAGCTTTGTTCATAGTGATGCTTTCTAAGGCCCACTTGACTTCACATTCCAGGATGTCTGGCTCTAGATTAGTGATCACATCACCGCTTAGGTGGTGGAAAAAAAGACCCTGATCCACTAAGCCCACCCTCTCAGGAGGCAGCGCCAAGAAGCCCCTCTGTGTATTTACCCACGAAGCCAGAAGAACTAGAAGCAACTAGAGCCGCCCTGCTGACTAATACTGTGACCACCACCACCCCAGCCTCTGCCGCCATCAGGACCAGTCCCCCTCCATCATCATCACCGGCAAGGTGACCACCCCCTCGATCATCATCATCACATCACCCCCAGCACCTGCAGCACCATTTCCAGAGTCACCACCGCAATCACCACCACCACCACCCAGCACCAGCACCAGCACCTCCACCTCCATTTCCAGCGTCACCATTGCCACCCGGCTGCCATCACCACCACCTCCAGCACCCTCGCCCCCACCACCATCACCACAACCATCATCACCTCTATGAGCACCGTCTCCATCACCACCAACAGGGTCCCCTAACTGCCACTGCCAGTGTCACCACAACTACCACTGCCTCTACAACCATCGCCACCGCTGTTATCACCACAAGTACCATCCTCAGCTGCACCACCACCAGCAGCGCTCTTACCACCTGCGTCTGCACCGCCATCCTGCTGCAGCTGCCAGGACGTCGCCACCATGGCCTCTGCCGCCGCCCACGCTCCCATCTCCTAGGAAAGCAACTTCAGGTAGTGTTTGTTTTTTTTTAAAGCACTGGTTTGAAAGTCAGACATATTTAGGATCCCTGCCATGAAGTACTATATATTTGAGTTTGGATACTTAATTGAAGTTGGAAACTCAACTTTGCCAAAGGGAAAAACTGAGATAGTAATCTAACCAGCTCCTAGGACAGTGGCACCTGCAGACCGTTTCTCCGTGTCTGGCGCATGAGAACATCATGGAAGACCACTCTCATGACTGTGATCATCACTGCCCGGCTTCCTTTCAGTACACAGCTTCTCCTCCAGCACCCCTGCTTGAAGACGGATGGGGAGGCGACCGCTTATCCCTTCATCCCTGGTGTCACCGGGCCCTCTAGGCTGCCTGATATCCCTTAAAAGCACAGGTCTGGGTTGAAGGAAGTTCCAGGGTGCAATAGCCATTTGGGTTTGAATCTGCACCTTCTTTGTAAGTGCCATCTGACCTTGAGGATCTCTCTAACCTCCCTGAGACTCCCTGACTCTTCTGAAAAAAATGGAGAAAGATCATTTCTTCCTTGAAGGCTTGCAAGCAGATTACATGAGATAAGATAGGGGAAACCCCACCAGATCCTCGGGCATAGAGGAGGCATTCAATACACAAAGTTGACTTTGTTTGCCTGATACTTCAGCTTCTAAGAAGGAATTATCAGGAAGTGAAAAACACATGCCTTGCGCTCCACAGCTTCCCAATGGAGAGGATAAGACAGTCTTCCTCTCCCTCCTCCTGGGGTAGCCGAGCCCTACACTCTGACCAGTTCCCCGGCCATACTGCTAAGGTCTAATAAAAGGTCACCTTTGCCGGGTGCTTCAGTTCTAGGAAGCTGTTCAATGTTTGACTATATTTCTCCAAACTCATTTAAAAACAGTTCATCGGGTTAGTCCGGTTGAATTATTGCTCCTTGGGAGTTGTCCAAACCCTGAATTTCCTTTTCAAAGAGCTGGATTCTGTGCCATTCTTGGAATTCAACTCCTGGCCCCTCTCTATGACCCCTGATCGCAAACACAGTGTAAATAACCTGCTGTCTCCTGCACTATGAGCGAACTCCCCGGCCTCCTGCTTGCAGAATGGAATCTATCCTCCCAGGCTCCCCAGAACAAGAGTTGTTAGGCGAGCTCATCCACAGCCCTCCTCCACTTCTAAAGCTGCCAGGCATTGGCAGATCAATAGTGCACATTCATAGGAGGGCTGTGCTCAAAAATATTCAGTATATGCCTGGTCAGAGGAAGAAGGGGAAAAAAAAACCTTATTCCATCCAATCATTGTTGGTTCCCCCATAGTCCATCTGAAATCGACTCCACGTGCTCCCTGAAGCTCAGCAGGTTCCCTCCGTGATGGTGGAACATGGACTGCACGTGCAAGGGCAAGAGAGGCCAATGATGAGGGACGACCTACAGAAATGAACAGGTCAGAATTCACTTTGGCAAACCTAGCACCTGGCTTAGGGCGACCCAGGAGTCTCCCCACTCACGTTAGGACAGGTAGACTGCCAGTCTAGTAATGCTTCCTGTTCAGGGTTTTCCTCCCTGCAGAATCCCCAGTTCAGCTACCAAGTGGGAGAGAAAGGACAAGGGAAAGAAAACTGAGTGGCTGACAGTCCACAGACTCCATTTGGAATAGTCCCAGATACCACCCCCTAGTCTCCAGTTAGGGCTGATGAAGCCTCCTGATTTCCCGTCGACCTGTTGACAGAATCAGATTCTTCCTTTGGGCCAGTAGCCGCGTGGGGTGCTCTCTTGCCGCCTGGGCCCCAGCAACCCTGACTGTGCTTTCCACTCAGTGCCACATTTTTAAGGACTTCTGCTGCTGCTGCAAGTCGTTTAGTCGTGTCTGACTCTGTGCAACCCCAGAGATGACAGCCCACCAGGCTTCCCCGTCCCTGGGATTCTCCAGGCAAGAACACTGGAGTGGGTTGCCATTTCCTTCTCCAATGCATGAAAGTGAAAAGTGAAAGTGAAGTCACTCAGTTGTGTCTGACTCTTAGCGATCCCATGGACTGCAGCCCACCAGGCTCCTCCATCCGTGAGATTTTCCAGGCAAGAGTACTGGAGTGGGGTGCCATTGCCTTCTCCTAGTGCAAATCAGCAATCCACCAGATTTCTGCTAACTGCTGCCGATACAGTACTCCATAATGCACCCCGCTGTCTTATATACCCACCCTTTCCTCAACCGTGGATCCCACGGTTGCCTCCCTTGCCCAGGAACCACAGGTACCCAGGACATCCCCTTTGTTCTCTCTGATGGACCCAAGTGAAGGTTCTTTGAGATACATCCAAAGTCGAACTGTAGATGCTAGCTAATGCTCACAGATTCTCAGTCTCAGGAAACTCTCTATAGGATGGCCTCACCAAGTTCCCCATCTCACTTACAACCCAAGAGCTTTACACTTGGCAATCCAGCTTTCTCTTCCTTGCTTATCTGATGAAAGATAGATCTCATAAATTTGGTCTGGTTTCTCTGAAGACTCATGAATTAAACGCTTCTCCTTGCTTTAGCCACTGGGATTTCTTTCTGCCTCTGTGAGTTGCTTGTCATATCCTTTGCCCCACTTGTATTGCATGTTATGGTTCCTTTCACGTTAACTGACAAGTCTCCTTCACACATCCTCTGTTGGTTCTTAGTCCGTTTGGGGCATTGTGAATATTGTGCTGCCATTAGTATTTTTTTTAGCATCATCTTTGCTATCCTTTATTAAAAAGAAATTCCTCAGTTTTTAAATGATCAAAATCATCCATTTTTTCCCCCTTAAACTTTGAGGATTTAGGTCTTGTTTAGAAATTTTTCTCTACCTCTAAGTCATAAAAACATTCTTCTCAATTTTATTTGTTAACCTTATCACTTTGCTCTCATTTAATCCCTTATTCATCTGGATTCCACCTTTGTATAATAGAGGGATACAGATTTTATTTTTCCCCATATGGCCAGTTCCTCCATACTGTCTACTAAATAATCATTGCTGATGATTTATAAACTGTGTTAATCGTATTTCAAGTCCTCATTTATAATAGGCGCTGTTCATGGGTCTCTGTTCTTGAGCCAGTACCATACTGATTTTATTATTATGGTTTTGTAGTATGTCAATATTCTGCGGGCTGTAGCCCTTTCCCATTTCTTCTTTTCCATGGTTGACCTAGCTTTCTGGGGAGCTCTGCTCTCCTGTATCCATTTTTGCATAATAGTTCTGTGTTTCACAACAGTTAGGTCCTGAAAAAAATAAACGCAACTGGAGTTTGGATTGTGAACTACATCGGGTTTGCTTTCGGTCCTTTCAAAAGAGAGACGTGTCTGCTTCTCAGGTGTGGAGGCTGGGTCGGGAGGAGTGCTCGCCTGGCACTTCTTAGGTCAGGTTGAAGAGCAAGACTGGACTGGAGGAGGTGGCTCTCCCTTGACCTTCATGCCCCCGGAGGGAGTCCGGGTGGCCACAGAGCTGGTCTGGGCAGTGTTCTTAATGCCTGATCTCTTCTAGAATCCTGACTGCTCAGGAAACCATGCCTCAGGGCTCAGATTCCCCGCCGCCCTCCCCCCCCAAGTTCCCCCCCACCCCCGTTG
>SJXQ01001667.1:102538-179726 GCA_006408695.1 Aepyceros melampus | reverse complement strand
CCCCCCCCCCCCCTCGTCTCGGTGACATCTGAGCAGTAACCAAGCTGCCTCAGAGATTCTGAGGCTTTCTCAAGCTCCAGGACCCTAATTCTAAAGACAGAGAAATGCAACGACAGAAAGACTTCAGATCCAAATGTGGACAGCGCCCACCACAAAGAGACCAGGAGTGGGAAAGGGAGGAATGGAAAGGAACCCAAAGCAAAAGCAGTTGTAAAAAGCCACAGTCCATCGGGAGCCTCTCAGGGGTCACGTGCCTCAGTTTCCCCACAGTCAGTCCACGATGTTGTTTATTTCACCCCCCTGGGGATAAGGTCTCCGTCAGTTTGCTGCTTGGCATAGAAATCCCTGTTTCACTCTCTTCCAAGCACAGAAAGGAACGGACCTTTCTGAAAGGTATTGGACATGCACGGATTAAGCTCCCAGTACAAAGACTTGCCCTGTGGCTGGGGGTATAGAGACAGTCCCCCTCCTGGAAGCCTTCGTTGCCGGGCGTGCTGAGCAGCGGTTGAGAGGAGGCATGTTCAAGGGTGGCTGGGCGCCCAGGAGGACTGCAGAAAGCCTCCTTGGGATCTGGGAGGGCTTCTCAGGGGCAGTGGCACACAAGGAATAATCAGGAATCTGTCAAATGGGCAAGGTAGGCCCACATATTTCCAGGCAGAGGGAAGGCTATGGGAAAGAGAACAGAGACCCCGAGGTCCCAGGGGGCGTTTGTCCGGGATGCTGGACGTTATGAGCAGGTGAGGCTGGAGAAGAGGCTCAGAGCTGCCCATTGACAGCCATCAAGGTGGCTCAAGGGTGGAACCTCGGGGTGGGGGTGGGAGTTCCCCTCCCTCCTGTGCTGCCAGGGCCTCCCGCCCGCTCCGTGGAGGGCATCACCCGCAGAGCGGGTGTGCGCGGAGCAAGTCCCGGCACCCACCCTCTGACTCACTCTTGGCCCTCGGAGTGCCAGCCTGTGCCGAGAAGCCCAGAGCCACTGGAAAAGCTGCTGGGAAGTGAGGCCTGGGCCGGGTCAGCCCTCTCCGCCTCTCCTCCCTGCACAGAGGCTGGGCCAAGTAGCAGGGGAAAGGGAAGAGGCAGGCCCGCAGAGGCTGGCGGGGGTCAGGGGACCACTGGTAAAAAAAGATGAGGAGGCCACCTTGCGTGATGGAGGGACTTGGCGATCCTGCGGTGTGACGAGAGCTGGCAGCCCACCCCGACCTCCCAGCCTGTCACCCAGCCTCTCATCCGGAGTGTCCAGTCATCAAATGGGAATAAAGGAGATTGACTTGCACAAGGTTCTTTGGGTTGACTGAAAGGTCTGGACCAGAGGTCAGCAAAATACTGCCCGGGGCCACACCCGGCCACACCCGTTCACGCGCCAGACAGCCACTGCGTGAGACCATGCGGCCCACGGAGCCTGGAGGGCTTACCGTCCGGCCCTTTAGAGAGGACATTTGTTGAGCTCTGGGCTGGTCTGACATTGCTCCCGGTTCAGCATGCCTGAGCATCTGAGAGGGAACCGATTTTAAACAGTTGGTCCGTGGGGGGAGGAGCCTAGAGGTTAATAGAGTCTCCGGGATTATGGAATGCAGGCGGCCCAGGACTCCACTTTGAGAAACTCTGGTGAAGTTCTGTCTCCGGGAAGGCAGGGGCCGAGGCCAGGCAGGCATGCTTTTTTCCTGAAGCCCCAAGCCAGGCCATGAGGCCTCTGCAGGATCCCTGCTCAGCTCCAGCCAAGGGCTAGCATAGGAGCCACACGGGCCACGCTGGCCCTTGTTAGCTTGTGGCTATTAGGGCAGGAGACTTAAAAATTAGCGGAGCTGCCTGTGGCCCTACCCCTCTCTTAAAGGCTTTTACCTGATTGAGCCAAGCCTTGGAGAGCCAGATACCGTAAGTCCCCTACGTAGGAACCTTCAAGTTGCAAACTTTCACAGATGCAAACGTGCGTTGGAATGTCCAGTGAGTAATTTAGATCATGCGTCTGGCACACGTTATCACGGGCATGGATCCTCTACAAGCAATCGTGCTTTTGTGTACTTTACTGTACATACAGTTCCATACAGAGACAGGATCTTTGCTTCAAGCCCAGGATGTCCAGAAGCAAATGTGAAAGCAGCAGCATATAGCCAGCTGTGTACCAAGGCTGACTTTTTTGGACTTAAGAATATATTGGACTGGGACTTCCCTGATGGTCCAGTAGCCAAGACCTAATGCTCCCATGCAAGGGACCTGGTTCGGTTTGGGAACTAGATCCCAAATGCTGCAACTAAAGATCCCGCCAATGCCATAATGAATGTGGAAGAGCCCACGTGCCACAACCAAGACCCAGTGCAGCCAAATAATGTTTTTTTAACTGGACTTATGAGCACACTCCCAGAACAGAACTCATTCGTATGTAGGGGACTTGCTGTAATTTCTTCTTGAATAGCTCAAAGTCATCAGACTTGGGACCATATTATATCTTCAGAAGCCCTTCACTTTTGACATATATTCTGTTGGCCAGGGGCAAGCCACCAGTTCTGCCTACACTCAAAAAAAAGGGGATGGATGACAGTGGGAATCAGGGGGGTCCTCCCTAGGGTCTGCTCACCACAGCAGGGGAAGGTTTCCCACTGAGACCTGATGGATGAATGTGACCCAGTCTAGTGAAGCCCAGTGGGAACAGAGTTCTGGGAGGAGGGAATGGCATGTGCAAGGGCCCTGAGGAGGAAGGGCAGTGTTGCACAGCTGAAAAGGTTCAGTCTGGAGAAATAATGTTTCTTATTCTTGGCTGTACATTACCTAGAGAACTCAAAAATGTGTTGTTTTCAAGAATTATTTAAACCAATACGATTCCAAAGTTCTCGACTTAGGGCCAGGCAACCATCTTGCTGGTTTGTTTGTTTTCCCTAAAACCTCCCCAGTTATTGCTGAGTGGGACAGGGGTTAGAGGTTGCCCAGAGGTAGGGAACAGAGAGATAAGTCTATGTGAGCTCAGATAAAAAGTGTTCAGTGAAGAGAGGCCAGGAATAGCTCGTTGCTGTTTTCATAATGGAGATGTCATCCTAAGTGTCCGTTTAAGGAAATCAGGTCCATGGAATATAGAAGATGGTGCTGGAGAAGACTCTTGGGAGTCCCTTGGACAGCAGTGAGATCAAACTAGCCAATCCTAAAGGAAATCAACCCTGAATGTTCACTGGAAGGATTGATGCTAAAGCTGAAGCTCCAGTACTTTGGCCACCTGATGCAAAGAGCCAACTCACTGGAAAAGACCCTGATTCTGGGAAAGATTGAATGCAGGAGGAGAAAGGGACGACAGAAGATGAGATGATTGGATGGCATCACTGACTCAATGGACATGAGTCTGAGCAAACTCCGGGAGATAGTGAAGGAAGGGAAGCCTGGCGTGCTGCAGTCCATGGGGTTGCAAAGAGTTGGACATGACTGAGCAACTGAAAAACAATAGAAAACGCATTTCTTTTGGACCAACAAAGTTAGACGTGAACTGGAGTCACACAGAGCGAGATTTGGCTCCAGCTGGCCAAAGTGCACCGTGGCCATGTCTCTTTCTAAAGTATCCAGTCAAAACGTAGTCAGGTTTCCTCTAAGTCCCCATTTGATCAGGAAGCTGTGCTGGAGACAAAAGACCTTCAGGCACCTTGGGTGTGAGATGTTGACTTCATAGCAGTTAGCACACACTGCTTTCCAGCCATGAGTCAAGTGGGGCATCAGGCATAACTGTGTATAATACTCTATTTAAAACACACAACAGCACAACAGGGGCACAAAGATGTCAATTCCTACTTCACGGGTGAAGAAAGGGCGCCTCGCCAAGTCCCTGGTGGCAGAAAGGTAGCAGACGGGAAAGTGCATAGACCAGAAATGGGCAGAGTTGGCTCTCTGCAAACCCCGCCCCCTTTCTCCTCACCATTGTGAACGTGGGGAAGTTGTTCAGTCCTTTTAAGCCCCAAATCTCCATTCATTAAATGGATAATACTGGTACCAACCTTCCAAAGCGGACGGGCCTTCCAGGTTTTTTTTTTGTCCCTTCTAGGGACAAAACCAGGCAGCCTTGCTCTGTCCTGGGAAGAAGGGTTACCTTCTGCCTTTTGCTCTTCCCCCAGCTGCCACAGATAGCGAGGAGAAATTTTCCCACTCCTGAAATCCCGAGTCCAAGTCCAATCCAGTGCACTTTGCTGTTAGTGAAGGGGAAACACGTTCATTTTGGCAGTGTTATGAAAGAAGATCCTCATGTAGGGAAAGAGGAGATGATTGCTGAGGTACCTCTATGAAGTGGAAATGTGTTTTGTTTTTTCATCCTTAAGTGTTCCATTTAGAAATCAAGCAATCTCAAAGAGTTACGATTGGAAAATGGCTGGATGTCCCCCTCCCCCATTTCTCTTCTAAGACTCACTTTTCGCAGCAAACAGGAGACAATGCTACCTCCTCCTAAGTGCTGTTGACAGGTCTCTACAGGGCAGTGTCTGCACAGACCTGACTTGTCACACTGGCCGGCTCCTTGTCATCGCTTTATAAAGAGTGTTACTACAAGGACCAAGGCAGAAGAGTGAGTCAAGAATCGTGGCGCACATTTTCCGCCGATTATTCACTCAGCGGCCACATCCCCTGGAACTTAAACCAACGACTGTTTGGATTTCCTTCCGTAGTCCCCCTCGTGAGGTGAAACTGTATGAAATGGAGGGCGACACTGGGTTATGTGAATAACAGAAGCTCTGACATCTCTGACCACAGTTGATTTCTAGCTCCTGTTCTGTAGGAACCTGTGTCCATGGTCACGTGGGCTGTTCACTGGCTTCAGAAGCGGCCCCACCACGGGGAGCCCATCGTCCCTTCATCATGAGGGTGGAAGGAGGCGTCCTAGGGGCAGGCCTCTTGTAGACACAGTATTAAATGGTCCATTCCGTCCAACCTGGAGCAGCTTCTGAGATTATAAATCACCAACCCCCGTCCAAGAACAGCCAAGCAGTGACCCTCCTCGCCCCACCCGTGTGCCCCACCAGTCTCAAAAGATCCAGTCCTGCAAGTCAGCAGACCCCAGGCCTCCCCTCATTCCTTGGGCCGAGTTTGTAACTGTGACTTCCTCCTGTTGAGTCCAGCGCTATACTGGGAAAGTTATGTTTAAGAAAAGCAGGAAGAACCCCGCCTCGACTCCTAAGGGCTGTTTCTGAACATATGTACGTTTGTACGCTCTTCGAAGAGCAATGGAAAACAGCTGCAAAATTCTAGCTGCTTCTCAGAGAAGCAAGAAGGAGACTGTGGTTCCTTCACAGGCTCTCTGAAGTCACTGGCGTCTCAGGGTTACTTCTGTTCCTGACAAGACAGGGCATGCAGCCCTCATTTCTCGCATCTCCATGTCATCCATGCTCCCAGCAGAGGCTCCGAATACCTCAACTCAAGGAAAGCTGAATGCACCCTGTGTTAGGAGTAATTGCTCAAGGATGTTTCCAGGCTCATCATAAATTTTTGTAGTGTCTCGGTAGAGCTGCAAAGAAGAAAAACCTCAACAATGTAAAATGCTTATGAGAGGGTGGAAGAGCCTGTCTGATTCCAGGAAAAATTTAGATTCACAGTTAGATTTCAGTTTTGGTTTTTTTTTTAAAGGAAAATTAAGGAAACATTTTATTTGTTTCCTCATAGAACAGAAATGATTGCAAGCAAGATACAGGAGAAGCTGAAAACTTGTTTTTCTTAGTAGTCCAAGGCCAGGCAGGAAAGGAGAGAAAATCGAAAGAGAGAGAGAAATAAGGAAGAGAGGGAGGGAGAAAGGGACGATGGATGGATGGAGAGAGGGAGGGAAGAGCAAGGCAGACTTCGCCATCAGGCCCAGGACAGCTTATGTCAGGGACTCACAGTCCTTTCACTATTAATATTTCTTAACTTTAATTTTTATTAAATTAATTTTAAGTTCCTTTAATTAATTTTAATTGTAATTCTTTTAAAATCAAAGAAAAAAATAAATACGATAACAAACATATAATACTGGATCCTGCCAGGATTATATTCATCTTTACTCCAATACAGTTATATAATTTTTTTTTAATCGAGGCACAAGTGCTGAGGTCTTCGCTGCAAAATCATAACACAGTCGCAGGAAGGAGAGAAGGGTGCCCGGGGCAGAGAGGGCTGGGTGAGGGCAAAGCCTGCAGAGAGAGAATGCATACGCTGCAACTGCGGGTCTTGTGCATGGTGACGGCAGTTGTAAAAGGTTCTTCAAGAGGTGACTCTTACGGGCACTATCTAGTTAGAGAGCCTGGCTCGTGACTTAGATGCAATTACCAAAAGTTGTATTTTAACATTCCAGTGATCATTAATCCACTAGAAAAAGATTTACAAAGGCCATAAATGACTTCCAATCACCCCATGTCTCCATCCCCTGTTCTGTAACACACCGGTGGGTTTAGATCACTTTAAACCTTCAAGTCATCTTTGTGATTATTGACCTTTAGGGAAGACCAAAGACAAAGGTCAAATCTTCACCCTCGAGGAGTAAGCTTCCTTCTTCTAATATTGAAATCGTTGGGCCCAGCTCTTGGTCTCCTGAATAAGGAGCCATCGCTCCTTGAGGAAATTAGAGCAGTCTGACCTTCCCAAGGCGTCACTCAGCCTACACACTTTTCATTTTTAAGATCAGAATCCAGGTAGCTGGCTTCCAGGCCTGGCTTCATCGTCTGCAGACTGGCCCCCGCCCCGCAACCCAGAGCTGGAGCCCCCCATCCCACCCCAAAGGTCTTTCTAAAGCTTGTTTCTCTCAATTCCTTGAGGCTCTCCCTAGCAAGAAGGGCAAACAGCCATGTCAATGACAAACTAACCCATGTAACCCTCTGTAGCTTGAAATCAGTGAAGCAAAATCTTCCACAAGAAAGTGTCCTTCTGAGTTTGTCTGGGAAAATAAGAGTCCCATAAAACCCAGCTCAACTATTTAGTAGGTACGTAATGATTTCCACAAGGTGATCTATGCCTCAGTTTTCTTGTTTCAAATGTGACAAGAAATTCCTTCTATGCCAGGTTGTTGTCAAGACTGAAATTAACTTGTGTATACGAAGCACTTAGCATATGCTTGCTGAGTATAGGTGTTAGGCAAAAGGGGGCTGTTATCAAGTCTGTTGTAATTTAATAATTTTCAATTCAGTGGTTAAGGAGGAGATACCTATTGTACAAAAATTTTAAATATTGAAGGTATACAGAAGTAGAAAAGAGCTTACCAGTAATCTTTCCGTCTAGATGTAAGCAGTTTGACATTTTGGCATTCCTCAACCCCAGTTTTATTTTATATATATATATATATAAAGTTTATATATATATAAAGTTTACTAAAGTATAGTTGGTTTACAATGTTAATTTCTGCTGTACAATAAAGTGATTTGGTTTTCAGTGGTTAAGGAGGAGATACCTATTGTACAAAAATTTTAAATATTGAAGGGTATACAGAAGTAGAAAAGAGCTTACCAGTAATCTTTCCATCTAGATGTAAGCAGTTTGACATTTTGGCATTCCTCAACCCCAGTTTTATTTTTTATATATATATATATATAAAGTTTATATATATATAAAGTTTACTAAAGTATAGTTGGTTTACAATGTTAATTTCTGCTGTACAATAAAGTGATTTGGTTATACTTCTTCATAGTATTATTTTCCGTTATGGTTTATCACAGGATATTGAATATATCAGTAGCTCCCTGTGTTATACAGTAGGACCTTTCCGTTTACCCATCCTATATATAGCATACTAGTTAGCATCCACTAATCCCAAACTCCCAATCCTTCCCTCTCTCCCCCCTCAACTCACTCATGTTTAAAAGCATTTCAGACAGAAAGTACGGAAACTAATAAGAGAGTTCACCAAAGTTGCTTGATTCAAGTCCAGTGCACACAAATCAACTGTACAATTCTTACTGAACATAATTACCAAATGCATTNTCATGGCATCTGGCCCCATCACTTCATGGGAAATAGATGGGGAAACAGTAGAAACAGTGTCAGACTTTGTTTTTTTGGGCTCCAAAATCACTGCAGATGGTGACTGCAGCCATGAAATTAAAAGATGCTTACTCCTTGGAAGAAAAGTTATGACCAACCTAGATAGTATATTCAAAAGCAGAGACATTACTTTGCCGACTAAGGTCCGTCTAGTCAAGGCTATTGTTTTTCCAGTAGTCATGTATGGATGTGAGAGTTGGACTGTGAAGAAGGCTGAGCGCAGAAGAATTGATGCTTTTGAACTGTGGTGTTGGAGAAGACTCTTGAGAGTCCCTTGGACTGCAAGGAGATCCAACTGGTTCGTTCTGAAGGAGATCAACCCTGGGATTTCTTTGGAAGGAATGATGCTAAAACTGAAGCTCCAGTACTCTGGCCGCCTTATGCGAAGAGTTGACTCATTGGAAAATACCCTGATGCTGGGAGGGATTGGGGGCAGGAGGAGAAAGGGACGACCGAGGATGAGATGGCTGGATGGCATCATAGACTCAATGGACATGAGTCTGAGTGAACTCCAGGAGTTGGTGATGGAAAGAGAGGCCTGGCGTATTGGGATTCATGGGGTGGCAAAGAGTCGGACATGACTGCGCGACTGAACTGAACTGAACTCAACTGATTACTGTTTCCATTGTTTTCCCATCTATTTGCCATGAAGTGATAGAACCAGATGCCCTGATCTTAGTTTTTTGAATGTTAAGTTTTAAGTCAACATTTTTGTTCTTCTTTTTCACCTTCATCAAGAGGCTCTTTAGCTCCTCTTTAGCTCCTCTTCACTCTCTGCCACTAGAGTGGTGTTATCTGCATAGCTGAGGTTATTAATATTTCTCCCGGAAATGTGTACTTTGGATAGTATTAATGTTTCAACAATGGTTAACTTTCTTATTTACCAATGTGGGATATCTTTTTTTTTTTTTTTTAGCTAATTTTAAATTACAACAATATTTTTAAAGCTTTTAGTGTATATATCTTTCATGTCCTTGACTAAATTTATTCTTAGCTATTTTTACTGCTATTATAAATAAAAGGGCTTTCTTAATTTTTTTTAATGTCAAATTGCTCATTGTAGATATGTAGAAACACCACAGAATTTTGTGTATTTATCTTATACCTTGCAAGTTTTCTTAATTTATTAACTATAGTAGCTTCCTTGGTGATTTTTAAAAGATTTTCTATATATTGGATCATATCATTTGTTAATAGAGATATTTTCAGCTCTTTCTTTTCCACTGAAATACCGTTCACTTTTTTTTTCCTACCTAATTGCTCTGGCTAGAACTTGTTGCACTATATTGAATAGCAATGATGAAACTGTGAATCCTTGTCTCATTCCTCATATTAGGGGAAAAGTTTTGTGTCTTTAACTATTGAATATGATGCTAGCTGTGTTTTTTCAAAAATACCCTTTATCAAGTTGAGGGATTTACCTTCTATCCATGCATTTTTAAATGTTATTATTATGAAGATTTTGGATTTTTTCAAACGCATTTTCTGTATAAATTAAAATAATAATATGGTTTTTTTTCTTTGTACTATTAATATGGAGTATTAAACTGATTGATTTTATTATGTTGAACCACTGCTGCTTTTCTGAGATGAATCTCACTTGGTTTTTTAATATGCTATTGGATTCAAGTTGCTAGTATTTTGCTGATAATTTTTGCATTTATATTCATAAAGGATGGATTATAATTTTCTTGCCATATCTTTATCTGGTTTTATTATCTGTTTCATAGAAGAATAAGGATGAGTTATCCCCTTTTTTATGAATTAGAAGAGGATTTTTGTTAATTATTCTTTAAATATTTGAGAAAACTTAATAGTGAAGCCACCTACACCTAGACTTTCTTAGTTGGGAGATTTTTAGTTACTGATTCAGTCTCTTTGTTTGAGATTTTCTACTTTTTATTGAGACAGCTTAGCTCCTCCATGTATTTATAGAAATTTGTCCATTATATCTATGTTATAAAATCCACTGGTATACAATTTTTCAATCACTTATTTATTATCTTTTTTATTTCTTTGAGGTTAGTAGTAATGTCCCTACTTTTATTTCTGATTTTAGTTATTTGTGTCTTCTTTCCTTTTTTCTTTGTAAGATTTGCCAACTTTTTAAATCTTTTCAAAAAATTTACTTATGGTTCTAAAGATTCTAAAAGAACAAAAAATAAAAAAGCAAGCAGATGAACAAACAAAACAGCAAAAAATAAAATGAGAAAGAGATAGAAAACCAATCTCTCCAAGCCTGAAGACTGACTTTATGGTGGTGCTCTCCTGAGCACTTAGTCAGGTTTGTACTGACTCCAGGCATCAATGCCAGGTGAAAGCTCACACTTCTCAACCTGCCTGCATCTTGCCCTGGGCATACATGTAGCTTTCTAAATTCCCAGCATACATTGCTACTTCTGAAGGTCATAGTTCTCTGAAAAACTCTCTGCAGCTTTTTCTCTGGACTTCATGCAGTCTAGTTTGTTCTTTGACTGCGTCTTTTGTCATGGTGTCTCAAAGACTGTTAGTTTGCTTTGCAGTATTTTCAGCCAAAGTTCACTGCCTTTCTAGCATGAGTTCTGAGTTAATGAAACAAAGATGATCACTTTGCATTAGTTTTCCAGGTAACATCAGACAGGTTAGAACTGATTTACATGATATTTGTCAATCATATATTCTCTTCTTCCTCCAGAGGTATAGAAAGAGTGCCATATTGTGATTCTGGCCACCATTGCTTCAAGAACAAGTCCATCCCTACTTGTTGGTGGTGGTGGAGAGGTTTGTGGTGGTGGAGAGGTTGGTGGTGGTGAAGAAGGAATTCATAAGGCCTGGACTCCATCTTAGGCCTGTTCATGCTGATCATGCTCAGCCACCTTTCCAATGGACTCTGAACTCTTGTGTTTAGTGCCTATGAAAACAACAACAGAAGGATAAGACCCCCTCCAGACAGGGGAATCTTGAAGATCATATCTAGGTTACTCGTCGTCTAAGAGAAAATATACACTAATCACTCCTTCCTCCAGACAGGCCATAAATTTTTCTGTATCAATCGGAGTGTAACCTCAGGTTTATTGATTATTGGCTAATTGTTTGACTGAGCACATGAACACATAGCACGTGAATGATGGGGTTATTGGGATTGTATTTTCCTTGGTTTATGTAAGTCTCAAGGAATTTGGAGTGGTGGGTTCAGACACGTACACATGGGGTATAAAAGATTTTCACAAATGCTGGTCAGGGTCCTTGGCTAAGAGGAGACTCTGCCTTGGGCCTGCTGGTGTAATAAACTGCACTCCACTATCTGCTTTGTCCTTCTGAGTGAGTTTGTTTCCCAGAACGCATGGCTACAACAGCAGGGAGGGGTGCATTGGGGATGTAAAGGCAAATAAAATTATCACAAAACATACCTACCATTTTGAAGCAGCTTCTTCATGATTAAGTATTTGTTTGGTTAGTGCAAACTTTCACTGTTTTTCAGGATTCTGACAGTTTCTACTTTTTCTTCAGTGTTTTGATGGGAGATGAGAGGTTGGAGCTACCTGGTTTACCATCTTGCTCATGTTTGTATAAGAAAGTTCTTGGTTATTATCTCTTCAAATGTTTGTTCTACCTTATTCTCCCCTTTCCCTCCGTATGAAACTCCAATGACACATATATTTCATATTTGACATTATATCTCAGATCTCCAATAGCAAGTCTATTGTTTCACTCCTATTTATCCTTGTGTTCTAGTTTTGATGGTTTCTATAGATGTGTTTTCAAATTCATGGATCTTTTTCCCTGCTCTGTTTAGTCTGCTGCTTACTCCAGCAAATGGATTCTTCAGTAACTATATTTTTCACTTCTAATGTTTTCATCTGTCCTTTTTTATTATTATTGTTTCCATCTCTCTGCTGAAATTCCCTATTTCTTTCATTATGCTTTCCATACTTTTTATTGGCCCTTTAGTATTTTCATTATAATTGTTTCATTATAGTGATTTCTGATGGAATGTTTTTCCTCTAGATTTATATCTGCTCTTTGACTTTGATGACTGAACTTTGTTTCCCTGATTTTGATCTCTGGTGTTCTAAGCACTTGGTTTTAACTTGCTGTTTGGCTCTTGGCTTCAGGTTGCTTTTTATGGCTGCTAGGTTAGTGTTCCCAAGTTTGGGCCTGAGACCCATGCTTAGTCAGTGATATTCTTTTTGTGCAGCATTAGAGATGAGCACGGTAAACCCTTCTGGTTTATATCTCCACCCACCTTCCAACCAACAAACACTCTCTTTTATTGGTTGGTATAGTTTTTCTCACATAGTAAGGAACTTAATTATGATGTTGCTTGACTGAAACATCACAGCTAAGACTATAAACTGAAGAACAGATGCACTGATTTTTAAATCTCATTTTCACACTTTCCAAGGTGTTTGATTTGGGCAAAATCACTTCACATTTTCAAGCTTCAGTTTCTTCATTTGTAGTGTAGGCATAAGATAATCCACCTTATAGAATATTTGTAAAAAGTTAAAGAATAAAGGAACACAGTTCCTGGATATTTATTAGCAATTATTAAACTGTACTTCTTAAATTTATTTTGAGACTATAACCTCACTGAGTTTTAATTTCTTTATCTGAAAAATGAGTATTATATTGTGTAATAATAACATTGCATCATGTACTTTTCCATATAAAATAACATGATAATTTTAACAACTGAAATTCATAGCACAATTTACAAATTATAAGGTATCTTACCCAGATAGCATTCCCATAGAAACCTGAAAGCTGGCTATATATACATATTTTTATTTTTAATTGTGGCACTTTTTTTCAGTGTGCTGAGCCTTCATTGCAGTGCATAGGCTTCTCTAGTTGCAGAGTGTGAGCTTAGTTGCCCTGCACCATGTGGGACCTTAGTTCCCTGATCGGGGAACAAACCAGGGTCCCCTGCATAGGAAGAAGATTCTTAACCACTGGATCACCAGGCAAGTCCCTGAAAGGTGGGCATAGTTTTCCTATTCTATAGATGAGGAAACCTCTGCCTGGAGAGAAACGTCATTATTCACGTGACCAGAGACAGGTCATAAGCCAGCACCTATGTCTCTTTAATCATGGTCCCATACACTTTATACTGGAAGTATTTATACTAAATACTATAAGAGCAGGCTTAGAGGAACTCAACCATCTCTATTCTTTGGGCCAGAATGCACAAATGGTCTCATGATTTCCTTTCATTTCCTTAATGCATTGTAAAAATTGCTGATTTGCTGTTTTATGTTCATTTTGGTAGAGTTTCTGAGCATTTTTTCATGCTGCATTTCATTTCATCATCTCTTGCTTCTATTTCCAAATGTTGCTATTTGTTCAGCCTGGTTTTGCTCTGTGAGGCGTTATTTACAATACACACTAATTTAATCCTTGTTCAGGGAAAAATGAGGACCAATTTGCATACTTTTACAGATCATTTAAAATCAAGCTTGGAAGAACTCACCTAGGACTAGAATCCTTTTTATTTAATCAGTGACATGTATATATGTAGTGCCTGACCATAATACAAAAATGGGTAAATATCATTCACAAAATGTGATTGATTGCAAGCATTATCTATCACCCACCTACTATAAAACATATTTCCTACACACAAATTTTGAATACAAACTCAGAAACCAATAATGTGTAAAACTTAGGATTTGAGAATGCTTAAGTTGAAAGGGAAATCATCCATCATCCCAAGCAGATGAAACCAACACAAATGACTGCAGAGTCATTCAACACAGATGAAACCAACATAGGGGACCGCAGAGTCACACAACACACAGAGCATGTGCAGCCAAATGTCTATTCCACTAGTCCCCACATCTTCCAGGAGAGCATCCTTGTTGTAGCTCTTAACTTCATTCCATTATTATTTACTTACCTGGGTCTTCATCTCTGTGGAATCAACATCTTTATTAAAGAGAAACCCACTCTCAATATTAAATTTAACTGTTTCCTCAGTTTACAATACATCCTTTAGATCCAGTTTCCTTTAACAGAAACTCTGAATTGATGAAGTATCTCAATTAGGTCTTGGAATTTAGCATTTAGTTCAAATACATATTTAATTACAAATAGCATACATTTATAGGAAGATGCCAACCTTTAGAAGAGTTTTGAATTTCTGATTTCTAGTGTGGCCTACTATTGATATTAAATATTTCAACAGTTGCCACCATCTCTCTCAATATCAGGCCCTCTGCTAAAAATTCTATATGAATTAAATCAGTGAATTGTCAGAACAAGCCTATAACTTGTTTTAGAAAAGTCATCTTATATATCTCTGTTCTGTTGCCTCCTCAGAAAAGTATGGATATTAATGCTTGCCTTTAGTATGCACTGATGAGGAGAAAATGAAATTATTTCTGTATAAGACAATTAAACAATGTTTGAGTATTCAGATATTGAAGTTTTTTTTCCTTTTTTTTACTTCCATTATTTATTGAATATTTGCCATTAACTGACAAGTTAATTTAGTATATACTGTTAATTTTACAAGTTCTCCACTTTTCATAACTTTAATCATGTTAGATCTTCCACTAAGAATATTCATCTACTTTACTATCAAGTGTCCGTAAATCTATTCAGTGCTTCAAAGCCCAATTCAATGCCCTCTGTTCTTGAAGCTTTTCTGATTTTATAAACAAGATAATTTCTTTCTCCTCTGAACATTCAGAGTTTTAAAATCTCTGCTGTGGTGATTGTTTTCTATTAATACTTTAATTGTGCTCTTTATGTGTCTCTTCTATTTGTTCTTGTATCCTGTGAGCCCTCAAGGCCTGAACTTCTGCCATGTGATTAGAAAACTGTATATTAAGGTTCTCAGTAAATGCTGAATTAATTTCAACTCTAACTAGTATTAGTTACAGTTACACAACAGTAAGGGTTATTGGTTTTGAGACAAAATGAAATGAATGAGGAGCTCATTAAGACTATGTCTGATGTTTGTTGAAGCTCTGTCATTGGCGGCTGCCTAGGGGACACAGTGGTATTTGTCTTTGGAATGTATCCTCCTTTGGTCCAGAAAAAAGGCCACATTAAGGAGTTGTTTTGGTTATGAAAATGCATGAGAAAACTACTTGAAATCAAGAGGTTAAGTATTTTCATTAGTCATGCAAATTGGGGGTGTTAGCAACATGGTGTCCCTTCAGGGTCAGGTAAATTTATTGTGTGTATTTTGTGTTCTTACCTAAATGTGGATTTTAAGTTCAATCTCTAAAAACTGGTTTTGTTTCTTTTGGGAAAATGTTTCTCCTCTGTTCAAAAATTATTCAAGTCAGTTACAGAGCAAAATTTTGAAAGATGGCAGATAAAGATGTAGACTCATTTTTGTTTTGGACTCTAAGTTAAGCATGCCATTCCCACCCTGGTTTGGTCTGCCAGTGACTCAAATGGGGTACTTTTCTGTGAAAAACCCCTGACTGTGAGATAGGAAACAAACAAAAACCTAATAAAAAACCAAACAAACCAAAAAACACACAAATATTCTGTTTGCCTTATTTGTGCCGGAAGGGCCTGCCAGGATAGCACTTGCCTCCTGGGGTGAGAAATTGACTATTTCCTTAGCTGTTCATTGAAAAGAAGCATTTTCCTGCAGACAGAGGCATCTGGGTGGAGGAAAATGATAGCAAGAACTTAAACTTAAGGCTTTCCTGTAAGGTGAGTACAGAGAAAAAGAGAGCGAGCAGGGCAGTCAGTCAAGAAAAGGGAAATTTATTAAGCCCTTAAGGAGAACCAGAGCCCTCTCTTTCTGACAGAGTCCTTCATATACCCCACCAATGAAAAATTCTCTGAAGGGATGGTCATGTAGCTGGAGGTCTGGAATCTGGTGGTCTCGCAGCTTTGAAAAGATAGGTGCCAGTGAGATAACAGGATGCCATTTGGGCAATTTGGTCAGTCTCAAGGATCACTGTGATTTAATTCTTTGTTTGCGAGGTCGACATAATTAGCTAGCCATCTTATCAGTGAGATCCCATATGGACACTTTCATTTCCCAGAGAATAAGTAAAATAGAACATCAAATCCTTTAAAGCGGGGGACAGATATATTAAAGGACCAGGGAACTTAGGAATTTTCTAGGAATGGAAAAACCAATCTTTGAAATATTAACGTCCCTGGGCAATTTGGTAAATCAGCAGAGCAGGTTGAGTTTCGATGTATGGCTGATGTTTTCTCCACTGGAATCCTGGGAGGATGGTGCCCACAGGACAGATTAGAAAAACCAGAGAGCAGAATTCCAGAAAATGTGTGGCTTCCAGCAACTGGCAACCAGAGTCATGGCTGCCAGTGCCTTTGGATATTTGCTCTTGCAACAATAGTTATATATTTTATGTTACTGTGATTCTTATTTGTTTCAAGAGTTCCTCAGCAGAGCCTAAAATGCAAGCTAAAGTGAATGAAATGTTAAATCTTATTATTTTCGGATAGATAAACCTTTTATAGGGCTTCCCTCATAGCTCAGTTGGTAAAGAATCCGCCTGCAATGCAGGAGACCCTGGTTCAATTCCTGGGTCAGGAAGATCCACTGGAGAAGGGATAGGATACCCACTCCAGTGTTCTTTGGTTTCCCTTATGATTCAGCTGGTAAAGAATCCACCTGCAACGTGGGAGACCGAGTTTGATCCCTGGGTTGGGAAGATCTCCTGGAGAAGGGAAAGGCTACCTACTCCAGTGGGTGAATTCCATGGACTATACAGTCCATGGGATTGCAGAGTTGGACATGACAGAGCAACTTTCACTCACATTCACTCAAACATTTTATAGAGCAAAACAAGACAAACCAGAAAACCCCAATAAGCAAATAAACAAAAAACCCTTCACCATCACAAAAAAAAAAAAAAAAAAAGAAAGAAAGAAATCCACCACAAAGATCATGATCTTATGAGGGAAAATTAGCTGTTTTTGATATTCATGCTTAATGTCTGTATTAAGATTTATCTTCTACTCAGCTTTTGTTAAATATCTACTATTTTAAAAAAACCTATCATTTTTTTCTGGAAAAATGCTGGAGCACATTCCCTCTTATGCTAATCCTATCACTTGTGTAATGAGTATTATCTTCCAGAAAAGAGATCAAATTTCTAGCCCCATCTCTGCTATTGTGCCAAGCACTTTATATCCTGTGAAGCAACAGTCCTGTGAGGTTGGTGGCATTAGTTTCATTTTATGTTTGAGACAATTGAAGCTTAATTTCATTAGGTTAAGTCCACCAGTGACTGAGCTGGGCCCTTCATCAGAGAAAGTTCATCAGTGAGTGACCCAAGCCCAAGCCAAGCCTATTGGCTTGTAGAGTGCATATTCTTTAAAACCTATGTTAGTACCTTCTATGCAGGATTGCCTCACACAACACTCTCTGTGGTTCTCAATCATGAGAATGTCAAAGCACTGAAGGATTTTCTGCTCTTGACCCAAACTGTGTTTCATGTTCTTGGATCTTTCTTTAATCAATTATGAATATTTTGATTGATAAAAATAACTCATCTTCTTGACTTTCTTTTTTTTTAAACAAATTTGTATTTTGGGTAGATGCTTCTTGAGATCAATGATTGTTACCTGACTAGATCTAAGAAATTAAAATATCTGTCTTTGTATGCTTTAAAAAGTACAGAACTATCTCCAGGAGACTGAACTCATGTTTTGGGAAAATTCATATACATCATTAAAGTTTTACTTTATACCCAGATACTTATTATTATGCAAACCTTTTTCCATAATTATATGAGAAATAACTTTGATAACTTTAATAGTGTTTCGAACAAACAGTATTTTGACCAAAAGGCATGAATCCAAGGTTCTCATTATTTACCTAATGTAAAAAAAAAAGGGGGGGGGCTTCTCTGGTGGCTCAGAGGTTAAAGTGTCTGCCTGGAATTCAGGAGACCTGGGTTTGATCCCTGGGTTGGGAAGATCCCCTGGAGAAGGAAATGGCAACCCACTCCAGTACTCTTGCCTGGAGAATCCCATGGAGGGAGAAGCCTGGTGGGCTACAGTCCATGGGGTCACAAAGAGTTGGACACGACTGAGCGAATTCACTTCACTTCACTTCACTTCACCAAAAAAAAAAAAAAAAAAAAAATCCACTTTTAACATCTCTGCCAGATTTTTTAAAAATATAATTGCTTATCCAATACACACTTTGTAGTATTTAATGATAAAAATAGAATAATAACAATTAAGTAATAATAATAATGGCAATAAACATTTTTGAAGGCTTCTGTCAAGCTTTATATTAAATGTTTTGCATTATTTAATTTCATTTTATAGTATCTCCAAGAGATAAGAACTATTAGAACATTTTACAGTTAGACAAAATTTTGAAAGATTATTAACTTGTCCAAATTCACAAAGCTTTTAAGTTAACAGTTCTGGTCTCTCCAAGACCCCAAAATTTTAGCCACTAAGTTTATTGCCTTCTAGAGATAAAGTGAAAACACTGTCAAAAGGATTGTGTTATACCTTGTGATTCAGCTGCTATCTTAAAATTCTAAATAAAAGCTTTGTACATATTTGTACATAAACTTGGACATATTTTCATTACTTAAAATACATGTGAAACAAATAGGAAATGTGTTACCATCATTGGTCATATATTGAGAATCATAAATATTTATCAATTGAATTATGAGAAAAATGGGAAAGAACTTTTTCTGTCATTTTGAAAGTAAAGCAAAAAGAATAAAAGAAGGAAGGATGAGGATAGAGAAAATATATTTTCTTTACATTATATATTGTGTGCAATGACATCCATATATCTATATTCCATTTTACAAGGTTTACATTTCATCCTTGGTTTATACTCTATTGTGATCATGTTTATGTTACTTGAAATTAATACATAAATCATGCCCTCCTAAGTTGACATCAACTAAAGAAATGGTAGTGGTGGTGGTTTAGTCGCTAAGGCATACCTGACTCTTGCGACCTCATGGACTGTAGCCAGCCAGTCTCCTCTGTCCATCGGTTCTCTAGGCAAGAATACTGGAGTGGGTTACCATTTCCTGTATTTGGTAGGAAATAATAATTTTCTGGTTATTATTTGTTACCTTGCAAACATCATTTCCAATGGTTCAAACTCTTTGTAGGGAGCTGTACCTATTTTCTGGAGAAGACAATGGCACCCCACTCCAGTACTCTTGCATGGAAAATCCCATGAATGGAGAAGCCTGGTAGGCTGCAGTCCATGGAGTCGCTAGGAGTCGGACACGACTGAGCAACTTCACTTTCATTTTTCATTTTCATGCATTGGAGAAGGAAATGGCAACCCACTCCAGTGTTCTTGCCTGGAGAATCCCAGGGACGGGGGAGCCTGGTGGGCTGCCCTCTATGGGGTCACACAGAGTCTGACGTGACTGAAGCGACTTAGCAGCAGCAGCAGTACCTGTTTTCAGATGAGTTTAGTGTTTTGCAGAAGTACTCAGCACAACTGTAGCAGCACTGAACTAAGACTGAGCATAGCTTTAAGGCAAGCCTAGTCTCACTCTATGGTACAATGCCCCTTCCAGGGGAAAGACTAGCATCAACCCTAGGAAGGGAAAGAAATTTGAGAGCAATGCTGGGAGGGCAATGAAATCTTCTGAGAGCTCTTTATCAAATTGCCAGACTCTACTTGGAAGCTCTCAAAGCTTTCAGAAGGGTGAAAGCCATGGCTGCCTGCTCTTTGCTGCTGATTCCAGAGCTTCGCCTCCTGGGCTCAGTTCATCCATGGATGCTTCAGGCTCCTGCCCACCCTGGGCCAGTAGGCAGCCTGCCAGCCAATTGCTACCACTCTGTGTTTATCAGCTTTGCTACCGGATCCCACACTGAGATCCCACTTATGTTTTGAAATTTTGATGAAGAGGATGATCGTTTTTTAGTACCACAAAATGTGTAGAATTGGCATTCTTTCGGAAAGTTTTAAAAAATCTCATTTTTCTAATCCCTCAATGAAAATGACCCTTTGAGAGAGGCAAGGGAGCTTCTTTCACAGCTTAGACTTTAAGGTGACTACAAGTGAGGGGGGCAAGGAAGAATACCAATCAAATTCTGGGAAATCCAGGCATATATTCAATACATATTTATTACATGCCAGGCATTAAGTGCTAGAAGCATAATGACTAATAAAGCAGATGGAATCTTGATCTCTATGGAGAGTGATCTAATGAGAGCCAAGTACAATAAACACATAAGGAAATAAAGTCACAAACGAATGTCAGATACCAGTAAGAACTGTAAAGCAAAATGTGTTAATGTTAAGTGGATAGAGAGTGATGGCTGATTATTATGTAGCATATACTTTTTTTTTGATTGGCTGCTTTAGCAATCAAGAATTACATTTTAATGGCTGTTTTCCAAATGTTGGGGCAAGTCTAGTATAAAATGAGGGAAGAGAGAATGTCCACATTCTGTGAGCATCTTCATTTCTGACACAATTCTACGGGACTTGCCTCGTCAGCACCCAACCTGTCTTCCTTCTGCTTCGACCAGAAGCACTTGAGTCTGCTCCATATAGTGCTTTCCTATCAATTTTCTTCAGAGATTGGGGGTCCATGTCTAAATATGCTTCCTTAGATCAAACATGCGTTTAACCCAGTTGGAAAGTGATACCAAAGGGGAGAAGTAACTTGATCAAGGATGCCTGTGCTCCTTAGTGGCCAAGGAAGACCCAGGCTCTCTCTTCATTCTCTGTGGTGGAACCCCTGGTCCTGGGTAGGACCCCGGCCGTGAATGGTCACAGTGCACCTGATAAGTGATTTAGCTTTTCCTGACTGGGTAAGGCTGAGCCCCCAGTCTCAGTCAAAATTAGCCATCAGTTTCAGCAAAACTTTCATCTCAGGGACTTAGAATTCTGTCCACCCTTGGCTGCAGTTCAGACATCAACTTTGCGCCTCCAGCTGGAACAGAAGCACCAACTCCACAAATGTCTAAAGCAGAACGAAGCCAATGTCCGAGGGAAACCACCTTGAGGTCTGGTGGACTTTTCATTTCTCTAATTCTGCAAAGTTCTTAGGCTGGTCCCACGCTGCACACAAAGCATTGCTTCTCAGAGGCAAGGGAAGGACCGGATGCTGGCTGTGCTGGGGGGACAGGCGGTCTCTGCGGGGTGAATTGCTATTCATCCCTTCTTTTTGTGGCAGCTGTTATATTGTCACTGCCTTGCTATTTGGTTGAATTGTCAGTGAATTCCTTCCTGATTCCTTTTCTCCTTCTAAAGACAGAAGAAAATAAAGGAGGTAGTGGGAGACTCCACTAGGCATCCTTCCGTCCCCCCTCCCTCCCAGGGAGACTGCCTGCATCTCACAGCCAGGGCCAAGATTTGTTGGTGCCTACAATAGGCAAGCAATGATTTTCTTAACAAGGAGCTCTGGAGAATAAGTAAAGAAAATGAAGGCGATAGTAACAGGCATTCAAAGCTGCAGGCAGGAGTGGGAGTTTTCCTGGCTCTTCTGCCACTTTCTGTTTCCAATCATCTTGTCTGTTTCCCCAGTGAGCATGCTAATAAGGGTGAATCCCTGCGTGTTGAAGGAGAAGAATCAGTGAAGATTTCTGTAAAAAGAAATGTAACCTGGGGTGAAAAATAGCTTTTCTTTCACTGGCTTGTGTGTGTGTTTCTCTGTGTGTGTATGTGATGCTTTGCCATCTGTTTAGGGCAGTATATTATCCTGTATATCCAAGCTCAGGATAAACACTGAGCTTGGAAAACAATCGACTTGATAAAAAAATCTTGCCTGAGCCACTAGCTTCATGTTGAGTCATGAGTAATTCAGCACCATCCTGGGGGCTTTGGGTCATTCTTTATAAAATAAAGGCCTTGGCTATTATCTCTAGGGCGCTTACAGTTTTATAATCCCACTATCAATTATTTTTAAGAAAAAAGCATGTTTCAAGATAATAGCCAGAAAGTTACTCATAGTAATGTGGTGTGATTGGAAAACACTGAAATCATTTCATTGTTCAATATGTATTTATATCTGCATGTGCATACACAAATATACACACACACTCAGTCATTTTCAATTGCCTGGAATTCTATCATTAAAGCTGATTGAGAATCCCAATTTTAATAGCTTTAATTGTAGCCTTCTTGCTATTGTCTAATCCCTGCAAAACTTTTAATTTTTTCTTTCCTTTCTTCTTCTTCATAAGAGGAATAAGTATTATCTAATTTATAACTTTATTATGAGATTTAAATGAGAAAAGGTATATAATGCTTGATCTTCTAGCCTGAAGGATAAGACCACATGGGTGTCATCATCGAATCTCAAAATCATTGGAATTTGAGAATAAACAGTGTGATGGGTAATTATATTATTTCCCCAAAGCCATTAGAAACTTGAACTTATTTTTTAACTGCTCACACCCCTGTGTTGGCTATATCACAGCCATGGGCTCATCCTCACAGATAATGTAATATATGTCATCGTTTTTCAATGCTTTTTAGATGACTTCAACCACCTTGCAAATGTAGGTAATTTCTTAGCCTGAAAGGGCCACCACAATGGCCCCATTGACTTGACATTTTCTGGGAAATCTTTCTTCTACAGTGGACTTGCAACCTTATTGAAACTTACAGATGTCAATCTGGGGTGTAGGGCTTCCCAGTTGGTGCTAGTGGTAAAGAACCCGCCTGTCAATGCCAGAGACATAAGAGATGCAAGTTCGATCCTTGGGTCAGGAAGATCCCCTGGAGGAGGGCATGGCAATCCATTCCAGTGTTCTTGCCTGGAGAGTCCCACTGGACAGAGGAGCCTGGTGGGGTCCATAGAGGGGATAGCATCCAACGCGACAGCAGGGACTTAGCATGCACACACAGTGGGATATGATTGATGACAGCATATATACCTGGAAAAAATACAGGCTTCTTGTTTGTTTCTTCAAAATTAATTTTTTAGATTGAAAGTCAGCAACTCGAGTGTTTTGACTTTCACAAATTCAGAGGGCAGGAAGAACTCCAGGTCCTCTCCATCACAGGTGGGAATTTTATCCAATCTTTCTAATGCACTCTTCAATGTCTTACTACATGTCTTACTACATGTCTTAATTCATAACTATTAATAATCAGCCCTTAATTTTCAGACAAATGCCTCAAAGCAGAAGTGCTGTGGGCTGTCAGTTCTTAACAAGATGGAGCTAGTAATAGGAACATATGGATTCATGTTGGAAAGAATATAGGCTGTGAAGTTAAGTGCCCTTGACTCTATTCCTATCATTTTCTTTCTGTGTAACTACTAACAAGTTGCATAATCAACCTCATACTGAGTTTTTCTTGTGTTGTCTACAGATAATATTAATAACATTTACTTTATATTGTTATTAAAAATAGTGCAGCAATGAACATTGGGGTGCATGGATCCTGTCAAATTTTGGTTTTCTTTGGATGTATGCCCAGGAGTGGGATTGCTAGATTGTATGGTAGCTCTAGCTTTAGTTTTTTAAGGAAATTCTATACTATTCTCCATAGTGGCTGTGCCAATTTATATTCCCACCAGCAGTGTAGGAGGGTTCTCTATTCTCCACACCCTGTCCAGCATTTACTGTTTTTAGATGTTTTCATGATGTTCATTTGGGTGGTTCCCAAGAGGCTCTCAGGGCTTCCCTGGTAGCTCAGATGGTAAAGAAAGAAAGTGAAGTCGCTCAGTCGTGTCTGACTCTTTACGACCCCATGGACTGCAGCCTACCAGGCTTCTCTGTCCATGGGATTTTCCAGGCAAGAGTACTGGAGTGGGTTGCCATTTCCTTCTCCAGGGGATCTTCCTGACCCAGGGATTGAACCCAGGTCTCCCACATTGCAGCAGTCGCTTTACCCTCTGAGACACCAGGGAAGCCCTAGATGGTAAAGAATCTGCCTGGAATGCAGGAGATCTGGGTTCAGTCCTGGAGTCAGGAAGATCCCCTGGCAAAGGGAATGGCTACCTACTCCTGTATTCTTGGCTGGAGAATCCCATGGGCAGAGGAGACTGGCAGGCTACAGTCCACAACTGAGCGACTAACACTTTCACTTTTCCCAGGTGGCAAGGTGTTAAAAAATCTGCCTCCCATTTCAGGAGACACAGGAGATGACAAGTTTGATCCCAGGTTGGGAAAATCCATCCCTTGGAGGAGGAAATGGTAACCTACTCCAATATTCTTGCCTGGAGAATCCCATGGACAGAAGAGCCTGGCAGGCTACAGTCCATAGGGTTGCAAGGAGTCAGACACAACTTAGGGACTGAGTAAACACACACATGCATGTAAAAAATAGATGACTAATAAGGACCTACTCTATAGCACCAGGAACTATACTCAATACTCTGTAATAGCTTGTATAACAAAAGAATCTAAAAAAAGTGGATATATGTATATGTATAACTAGCTCACTGTGTTGTATACCTGAACCTAACACAACATTGTAAATCAACTAAAACTCCAATGAATTTTTATTTAAATTAAAAAAAAAATAACATACCTAGCACAGTGTCAGTATAAGTATGAGTTGCCTGCTTTCAGTGCACCCACTGCTTTCTCGTGAATGAAACATAACCACACATCAGAATGTAATGTCTATCAAAGTACTAGAATCTTCCCTGTAGTTTAGAAATCAGAGTGAAGGGAAAATGAACAATGTAGCTTTTTTTTTTTCTTTTTCCTTCTTTCTTTTGAGGAAGACACCTTTGTATGTGGTTCAGTTGCAGTAATGGTGTGGGTCATGCTGTCATGCAGTCTAACCTCTAAGATCTTATCTGAAAAGAAAAAAAAAAAATCAGTTAAAAAAGTGTCTTTATTGACCAGATCAGGCAAAATTGAAACAGGGAAAGTTGTCTTTCTCCTAATGAACGTTCCCTGGACATGAGCAGTGTCATAGAAGTTCAGGAATGTTTGTTGTCTGCAGCAATTCTAGGAGTTACCCTCTTTGTTAAACTCACCATGGTGCTCAGGGGGAGGCTGCTGCTGCTAAGTCGCTTCCATCATGTCTGACTTTGTGCGACCCCATGGACTGCAGCCTACCAGGCTCCTCCATCCATGGGATTTTCCCATGGAGTACTGAAGTGGGCTGCCACTGCCTTCTCTGCAGGGGGAGGCTGGTGAGTCATCAATTCACTGTGATGATTTGTCCTCATTATTCTAATTAGCACCTTGTCTCTGCAAACCAGCTGTTGCCTGAAAGCAGAGGTTGAGTCGCCAGTCATGAGGTCTGCAATGGTGCAGAATCCTGGGCACCAGACCTGCAAGATTCACAGATGTGATGTCAGCAGATCCTCATTCTGTTGCCGCTGGTCCTGACTTGTCTGTGCTGCTGCCATGGCCCAGGCAGGGTCTCCAGGGACCTATGCATCCTTTCCCATTGTGACTCTTCTAAGTTCTGGGGAAGATCCCTGATAAATGGCCCTCTTCCATCTTCTCAGGTTGCCGTCCTGCTAGCTCCAAGTCACATCTGTTGTGTATACTTTGTACTTCCTCTTGTTCACCTACCCTGCCTGAATGCCTCCTAATCTTGCCCTGGTCTTTCAAAAACTGTTGATAATAAATAGATCTATTACTTACTGCATGGTGCCAAGTGCCAACCTGGGTGCTGCCTGCCTTACCTGTATTGCCTGTAAGGGTCCCAGGGATCCATTAGCTTGGAACTGGAAGAGTTACAGGGTGGCTGTAATCACATGCACACATCATGGGTATTCCCAGTTTTGCTATTTTTACGGCATTTGGCTGAACTGGCTGGTCAGATTGAGCAGAGAACTAGAGCCTGATCTGTATATCTAAAGACTTTTGGTAGCACCTGGACTATTTACATTTTAAAGATGTTAGGAGACTCACTTCATGGCAAATAGATGGAGAAACAGTAGAAACAGTGTCAGACTTATTTTTCTGGGCTCCAAAATCACTGCAGATCGTGATTGCAGCCATGAAATTAAAAGACACTCCTTGGAAGGAAAGTTATGACTAACCTAGGCAGCATATTCAAACGCAGAGACATTACCTTGCCAACAAAGGTCCATCTAGTCAAGGCTATGGATTTTCCTGTGGTCATGTATGGATGTAAGAGTTGGACTGTGAAGAAAGCTGAGCGCCAAAGAATTGATGCTTTTGAACTGTGATGTTGGAGAAGACTCTTGAGAGTCCCTTGGACTACAAGGAGATCCAACCAGTCCATCCTAAAGGAGATCAGTCCTGGGTGTTCATTGGAAGGACTGATGCTGAGGCTGAAACTTCAATACTTTGGCCACCTGATGTGAAGAGTTGACTCATTGGAAAAGACCTTGATGCTGGGAGGGATTGGGGGCAGGAGGAGAAGGGGACGACCGAGGATGAGATGGCAGGATGGCATCACCAACTCAACGGACATGAGTTTGGATGAATTCTGGGAGTTGGTGATGGACAGGGAGGCCTGGCGTGCTGTGATTCATGGGGTCACAAAGAGTTGGACACGACTGAGCGACTGAACTGACTGACTGACTGAGGAGAGTCAAGGGCTTCCCTTGTGGCTCAACTGGTAAAGAACCTACTTGCCAATGCAGGAGACTCAGAGACTGTGGATTCAATCCCTGAGTTGGGAGGATCTGCTGGAGAAGGAAATGGCAACCATCTCCAGTATTCTTGTCTGGAAAATTCCATGAACAGAGGTGCCTGGGGGTCTATAGTCCATGGGGTCGCAAAGAATCAGACATGACTGAGCACACACACACACACATACACAAGAGACTCAAACAAACACAAAATGCATAAAAAGCTAGTTCAAATGTAAGAAGTTGTGTATTTAGTTATACTTCAGTTTGCTGACTGAACCATTTCTCAAGGTCACTGTTTGCTATCTTCATCCAAGAACCTGATGTGAATAAGACCCATGATCTCCTGTGCAACTTGTAACCTTCCTACTGGACCAAGCTGTTTTTTTGTTTTGTGCTCACAAGGAACAGATGGTCTCAATTTAAATTCAAATTTTAAAGGAAACACAAGACAAAAGGAAACTCTTTGAGTACTTGGTAAAAAAGATGTTTATTAATAATGAAGCAAAATAATGAAATTCATTTGAACTCTTAAACTGCACAGTTATAAAAATTAATGTCAGTTCTTTGATCTTTTTATATCATTACAGTGATGATTCAGACCTTACTGGATGGTAGCTTTGGGGAGAAAGACTGATAGAAAAAATAAAACAAACTTTAGGGCATCACTCAGCATGATGTCTGAGAAAGTAATACTTTGGTAGCAATTTGAAGCTTTGTAAGCGCAGAGGTGGCAGTAACCACTCCTGGCTGTTCTCCTCTCTCTGCTCTGCAGCAGCAGATGTGGTCCTGGCTGAGGCTCCTAATTTCCTGAAGGAGCAGACATATCTAAGCTCAGCTGGGTGCAGCAGAATAGGCATGAGACAGTGACTCAAGGGATTGCTTTCTTGCTAGGGTGACTGTGGAATAAATCCAATACACTTTGGAGATGATAGAGATTATTCCATGATTATTCTGAGTCCACTTGTGTTAACTGGAACTCTTTGGCAAATAAAAACCCTAGCTGTAGCTCAAAGCCAGTCACTGCATAGTTCTTTGATCTCATAAAGGTCTCCCAGCCTTTCTGGGTCTCAGTTTCCTCATCTGTTCCAATCCCTTATAGAGGAGCCCTTCAGTGTTTTGTGAGAATCCAGTGAGATACTAGACATAGAAAACAGATTTGTGTTTGCCAAGAGGTCAGGGAGGGATGGATTGGGAGTTCAGGGTTAGCAGATGCAAAGTATCATATATATGATGGGGAAACAAGTTTCCAGTGTGTAGCACAAGAAATTATATTCAATATCTTATGATAAGCCATAATGGAAATAAATATGAAAAATAATGTATATACATGTATAACCGAATCACTTTGCTGTAAGCAGAAATTAACACAACATGGTAAATCAACTATAATTCAATAAATAAATTAAAAAAAGAATCACGTGAAAGAGATTGAATCAATTTTAATCAATTGAAAGAGACACGTGTACCCCAATGTTCATTGCAGCACTGTTTATAATAGCCAGGACGTGGAAACAACCTAGATGTCCATCAGCAGATGAATGGATAAGAAAGTTGTGGTACATATACACAATGGAGTATTACTCAGCCATTAAAAAGAATACATTTGAATCAGTTCTAATGAGGTGAATGAAACTGGAGCCAATTATACAGAGTGAAATAAGCCAGAAAGGAAAACACCAATACAGTATACTAATACCTATATATGGAATTTAGAAAGATGGTAATGATAACCCTGTATGCGAGACAGCAAAAGAGACACAGATGTATAGAACGGACTTTTGGACTCTAAGGGAGAGGGAGAGGGTGGGATGATTTGGGAGAATGGCAATGAAACAAGTATACTATCATGCAAAAAAAAAAAAAATAGTGAAACACGGTGTCTGAGAAATTTGAAATAGCAGATAATAGTATTTGGTAGCACTGTCCTTTTGATGTGGATAGAGGTAGCTCTCTTATAAATCACTTATTTTTTTTCTCTATTGATGAGAAGGAGAAGTAATTGAAATACAAATTGAAATGATTAAGTTTAACCTGTAGGTTCAGGTCAGTAGTTTATATTTTAACATGAAGTTTCCTCTTTATTATTTCCTTTGTAGGATTTTCACTATGTAGGCATAGTGACAGCTTTCAAACATAAGACAACTTTATTTATCAAAGCACATATGACTACTAGCCCTGAACTTCTGGTTTTAATTAAAATATTGGTGGGAACACCTTTAGTACCTGTAATTCTGGGTGAATGGAAAGACAACTAATTAACTTATATAGTATTATTTAGTGACAAATTATTTCTTTGGGGTTATTGCTGAATACTGAGAGAAGAGACCAAAGACAAAGAATTCCTCCCCACTCTCAAATAAACATATATTAGGGTCTTCTCTCTTGTTTTCTCCAACGGCCACACGTGAGGGCTGGCTCCATACCTTGTGACCCACTAAACCTCAGAGCCAGCTGTTGGAGGCATCTATTCTCAGGGAAAATCTTTGCTTCACCCAAAGCCAAAGAGCCAACAAGGAAAGGAGCAGAGACGTGACCCTTCTATTCTTTATTCAGTCACTAAACCCCATTTCCATCAGGAATCTCAGAATAAGATCAATGATCAAAAACTCTTAAAATTGACATGAGACAGGAGTTTTCTAAAATGTTAAGATACTGTGAATAAATATTGAAAATTTATAAACACTTAATATGCTGAAGGGTGCTTGAAATCAAAACAAAATGCAGCTGGGAGGCAAGAAAATCACTTTCGTCAAAGGATTGATGGACTATTAGAATGTTAGCAGTAAAACCTGCTGTCTGCAATTTAGCCAGACTCCTCCAAATTGGTTTAGCTTAAAAAATTAAATAGCCGAACCTTTTTGTTTTAATCATCTTGACTTTAAAATAAAACATATTCAATATATTCCAGTATATTGTCTGACTTCGAACAGGTTTCACATGCTGATTCTATCTCAATTATGAATATATAAGTAACAGATATTCCATTTGAGAATACACACCAAAGAGAAAAATATCAATATTATATTTCAAGTCATATTCTTTTCACTTTAAAATACGATCCTCACTATCCGTTTAAAGCTGAAATGAGCCAATTCATCTCATATATGCAAATCACAGAATGATTAAGCATTAGGCTTCAACTTGAAAATGACTATGAGGATAGCTATCACCTAGCAGAGTCCCAAAAGCCTAGAAGCACCTGGCTGGTCTTGCCTGGAGTGAAGATACTCGGTGGGAGGATACATCTGTCCTTCTGTCATTGGAAAATCAGTTTGTCCATCCAGAGGAATGGAAGGAAACATATGTTAGCAGATTGAGACAAAAGCACTCTTCCTCAAAAAGGGGGACATCAGCCAAACCTAGGTTGTCTGTAGGTGGTGATCAGCACGCTGTCAGGAAGAGGCTTGTGTGGGAGACAGAGCAAAGGTTGAGATGCTTCAGTTCCATACAATAATGTGGGGAATGGGGAGGGCTTGCTGAGGACTTGCTAAAAACCATGCACTGAGATCTTTCCTATATTTCTTCATGTACTCTTTACTATAACAACAATGGACTATGTATTATTTTATAAATGAGAAATTCACACATTCCTGAAATAGTGTGATTAATTTTTTCACCCAAGATTACAGTTATAAGTGATAAAGGCAAGATTTGTCCTCTAGCATATATGCCTGCAGGGCTTTCCACATGGCACTAGCTGTAAAGAATCTGCCTGCCAAGAGTCTTTGGCAAGGAAAGGACAAGCAGGTTCCCTCCCTGAGTCAGGAAGATAGATCCCCTGGAGGAGGGCATGACAACCCACTCCAGAATTCTTGCCTGGAGAATGCCATGGACAGAGGAGTCTCGTGGGTTACAGTACATGGGGTCACAAAGAGTTGGACATGACTGAGCAACTGAGCATGTATGCACATATATGACTGCATATTCTCAACTTTTAACTACTGAAATATAAATATTTTATAACTTAGATGATTTGGGGAATGTAATAGTTCCTAGGAATAAGAAAGGAAGATGGGGAAGTGGGGGCAGCATTTTTGAGCACTCATTATATTCTGCGGAAATTTTTAAATCTTCTTAGTTCATTTAATCAATGGCTACATGTTTTTCTGAAATAATGACACAGAGGCTCAGAAATATGAAACAACTTTTCAATATCTTTCAGTGGATACAGTGATGAAAGGAATTTTGCCTCTCTTATTGCCAAGTTGATATCCTTTACATTACTTCATGCTCTCAAGGTATGGCACTTTGCAAATAATAGAGAAGAAATTCTGACCCCACATCCTCCTTGAAGTGTTTAGGGTACTGGCTGGCGCATCACCCACTTTCCATCCTGCTTCTGTGAATGCTAACTCCAAGGACCCTTGTTTCAATATTCCTCTGGTTTCTTTTCTAAAGAGCCTTTGAATCCACTCTTCCCTTGACTGTCAAAATGTATTCATGCTAGACTTATGTGACTTGTTCCTAACATTATAGACACATTAATTTAATATGTGTGCATCTGGGGGAAATTGGATTTAAATGTTGCCTCCATGAGACTCAATGAATTATGTATTCAAAATATTGTTTGATATGTCAGACAATGTGTACCTTACCTATGGGCATTTTGGATACTGTGGGCATTCAATGGAACATTCAGGGTGAAGTTTCCCATTCCAATATTTGAGAGGATGGATGAGATAGTTCTTTTTGACACAGAATCATCTCTCTTTACTTCACAATTTACCAGTCAGGTTCCCCCAATCCACCTTCTTGATTTATGATTCTTGCCTTTGAAGGATAATGGGGAAAGGAAAAGTCTGGTTCCACTAAAGAGTCTAAGGTCACTTCCATAAACCCTTGACTTATAGTTTCTTCATTAGTAGAACATATTTAAAGTGTCTATGTTTCTGCGTTCTTAAGTTTTCCATGAAGATTAAAGATAGTAGATGAGAAAGCACTATACATACAGAAAGGTATTGCAACATTTTTAGCATTATTGTTTAATGGAATAAATCAATAAATCATTCCCGAAAACTGTTTTAGAACCTACATATCTGTCAGAGCTGTTTAATATATGTAGGGTCAGAAATATACCATTTCCTCTAGATAATAAATAGACAAGAGAATAAATACCTTGTTGATGACTTTTTTGCCCCAGACTGTAAACTGGTCCTGGTAACCAACTTCCTGCTCATCTATCTTTTTTACATCTGAATTTTCAGTAATCAATAAGGAAAGTCCAGTAATGGTACAATTGGTGTGGCAGAGAAATTATTGTAGCAAAACTTTCAGGATGAAGCTAATGAGAGCATGTGAGAAAGGGAAGAGGATTGAATTGATGGTGAAACTAATTTGTTTCATTAGCTAGCACTAGACATAAATTGCAGTGTAATGGAATTAATCATTTAAAATGGATTGTTCACTTAGAAGTTACAAAAATACCAACATACCACTCTACACTATTTCTTCCTCTCTGCTGAATCAATTTGACTTTAAAGGATTTTTTGCATTTAAAGTATAAAGAGAACCAGAGAGTTCACATATCTCTGCTTGGGAACAGGAATGAGACACAGGAACTGACTGACTGGTGCAGGAGGATGTCAATAAATGAGAAGGCTGAGCATATTTTTTAAGGGGTAGTCAATGATTTTTACCTGGAGCAAGTAAATATAGCAGGATAAATGCTTTTTTTTGGTCACCCAGCTGGTGGGATCATAGCACTCAGGAATCTTAGTTCCCTGACCAAGGATTAAACACTCAACCCCTGTTGTATAAACATAGAGGTTTAACCACTGGACTGCCAGGGAAATCCCCATTGTCTTAAAAAAAGTCACCTAAAGACTTAATCCATTCAGGGCCAAGCTGAAAGTTGTGATTGCTAACCCTGGAGATATATATATATATATATATGTGTGTGTGTGTGTGTGTGTGTGTGTGTATATATATAATGACCTGAAATACCAATACCTAGAACTCATCCTAATTTAATTAAGTCAGAATTGTTAGGAACTAGCATTGTACAGTGAATATAATGCCACTTTATTTTAAAAACTCAGATGTGGTTTAAACAAAAGTGTGTTAATCAAAGGAATAAATATTTATATGTTATATGTTCCCTGAGCTGCATAAAGTCATGAGTTAGGAACTATGGATTGAATGAGGACCAGATTCTCTTAAACAAGGCAATTGTTATGTGACTGGGGATATAAAAATATATGCTTGCACTTTGAGATATTAATTGTCAATTAGCTAATCAAGGCTATGGTTATTCCAGTAGTCATGTATGGATGTGAGAGTTGGACTGTAAAGAAAGCCGAGCAGCAAATAATTGATGCTTTTGAACTGTGGTGTTGGGGAAGACTCTTGAGAGTCCCTTGGACTGCAAGGAGATACAACCAGTCAATCCTAAAGAAAATCAATCTTGAATACTCATTGGAAGGACTGATGTTGAAGCTGAAGCTCCAATACTTTGGCAACCTGATGCGAAGATCTGACTCATTTGAAAAGACCTTAATGCTGGGAAAGTTGAAGGTGGGAGGAGAAAGGGAAGACAGAGGATGAGATGGTTGGACAGCATTACTTAATGGACCATTACTTAATGGACATGAGTTTGAGTTAAAATCTGGTGGAGTTGGTGACAGACAGGGAGGCCTGGCATGCTGCAGTCCATGGGGTCACAAAGAGTCAGACAGGACTGAGTGACTGAACTGAAAACAGAATGGAGGAAATGTTGTATGCCATAGACATTCAGAAGAAGATGAAATTATTTTAGACCAGGAGAATTAAGGAACTTGCAGGGAATCAGTAGGAAATGGACCAGAGTTTAAAATACAGATGTATCAGTAAGCTATTGTGTAACAAATGGTTTCAGTCTTAAAGATATAGCAACAGGTATTTATTATATTTTTAAGAATTTAAATCCACATTGTTAACTTTACTCTTCTAGGTTGGTCTTGATTGGTCTTGGCTTAGGTTCTGTTGCTAATGATCACAAATAGCTGTGGTCAACTATCTAGTTTAAAAAAAAAAAAACAAAAAGACATTAAAAATGCCTGTACAAGTGTGACACAGTCATTTCACAAATGTTATAATACTACATTGAGTTTCAAAGAGTTTTTTAGCGGCTTTGACTACATGAAATATGTATGAGGAAATGAGTTTCTAATATGTACATTTTTACAAACAATGAAGCTAGTTCAGAGCAGTTAAATGACTCCACCTGAGATACTGTTTGCTCCATTTAAGACTCAAACTCAGGATACTTGGATTCAAGTCTAGTACTCCTCCTTTGCAATTACAGATGGTTTTTGAAAAAGACTTTATGTACTATCTTTTTCATATAGAAAATTAAATTTAATTAATGTCAAATGCAGGAAGAAGTTATTGCCAGGACAGAAGAGATCAGAGAACCAATATCTCTTAAGAACTCACTGCTGCTGCTGCTGCTGCTGCTAAATCGCTTCAGTCGTGTCTGACTCTGTGTAACCCCATAGACGGCAGCCTACCAGGGTCCCCCATCCTTGGGATTCTCCAGGCAAGAACATTGGGTGAGTGTCAGCTAATTATATATCACTAACTTTTAAATCTTCAAAAACTCTTTTAAGTAAATATCTAACCATTTTACACACAAAGAAATTGAATCAAAGAAATGAAGCCATCAATGCAGGATCATACAGGGTGGTGACAGAATTGACATTGGAGTCTGCATCTCTGTTCTTTCTAATCTATGCTCCTGTACATTGTGATTTCAAAATGGGATATATTATATCTGATTTACTTTTAACCAAAAAGAATAAGTGAATGCTAGGTGGGGGATCAATGTTGATGTTTAGGAGCTCTAAGATCAAGCTACAACATTTTGCTGGTTGATAAATGAGATGTTACCCTTCTTTGAATTAATCTAAACCTCTTTCCAGGAATAATATTAAATAAATTTCAAAGCATAATCATTGTATCTATGCCTCCTAGAGTTTTTAGGGGAATATATATGAGTTAAAATATAAAATGCTGAGCACTGGACCTGGGATACAGTAAGTGCTCAGTAAATTTCAACCACCATTAAAGTGTACATCAGTGTTCTTGGTAGCAAATGATGGTAGCACATGATGAGTGGCACACCATGAGAATCTAAGTAACACCCTATAATGGTTCATCCTAATTTATTTTCTACTGGAAACTCAGAATCCATCCCAGTTTATTTGGGAAACAATGAAAACAAAGTGGCATACCAAGAAGTTCCATTACAGTTGTGTGGAAATGTGATTTTTTTTTTTTTTTTTTAAATATATATGAGTTAAAATATAAAATGCTGAGCACTGGACCTGGGATACAGTAAGTGCTCAGTAAATTTCAACCACCATTAAAGTGTACATCAGTGTTCTTGGTAGCAAATGATGGTAGCACATGATGAGTGGCACACCATGAGAATCTAAGTAACACCCTATAATGGTTCATCCTAATTTATTTTCTACTGGAAACTCAGAATCCATCCCAGTTTATTTGGGAAACAATGAAAACAAAGTGGCATACCAAGAAGTTCCATTACAGTTGTGTGGAAATGTGATTTTTTTTTTTTTTTTTTGAGGTGAAGCAGTAAAGCCTTGCAAGTAACATTTGTGCCTTTGACAAACAGGGGGCTGACAACACTTGGATATGGTTGACAAGCACAAAATAGCATTCAGTAGGCAGACATCAGAAGGGAAAAACAGCATTTGTGTCTGTGTTGAGGCAGATTTTCAAGGACTGAAAAACTCTCTATATAACAATTAAGAACATGAAGATCCTTCAGTAAAATCTGTTATTCTTTCCAAGATAGATTATCTTCTAAAGCTTTTTCTTTTTTGCCCACTGTGTTAAGATTGTATTGGAAAGATATTCCTGGAAAACATAATTCAGCAGATTTTGATGGAAAACATTTCCCTTCCGTTATAAACACCTAAATAATCTTTTGTGAACATCAGAAGTTATTGAAATCTCCAATGTGACTGTAATATATTCTATCCTGTAGAATATAGGCATGTTTTCTGAAGCTTTATTGAAAATGAAAGTCTCATATAAAATGTATTTCAGATCATTTAACTTTTCTATCTTCTTTTATGATCCAATGAATTTTATTCATTTTAGCAACTCTTGCTGAACCTAAGTACTTTAGGATTAAGATTAAGATACTGAATATATGAATTACGGTTAATAAAAAATCCAATATATTTTTGCTTATGCAGCTACTGTTACTTAAATGAAGTGACACAGCTTTGAGGTAGAGTTTGAGTAAACAGCTGATTTTCTTTTTAATTTGATGTCTACAGAAATCAGCCCCAGATGATTTTATTGTTTAAATTGTTTGATCAAAGTGACATCCTCTCTAGGGAAACTTTTCTCCAAATATTAAATCAAGTGTCCATAATTGCATTACTCCTGTTCTATCCTTGGATGTAAAAGACTAGTCTCTACACAATACCAAATATCTCTCAAATATATTTCAACTTCCATTGGCGGGATTAGCCAGAGAGAATATAAATACAAAGATGAAATATCTCTGAAATGAGCTATGAATAATTTACCTCAACTTTAGTGAAATTCCACAAGCAGGGTAGATAACAATCCAAGGAAAATTCAGGATATTTGTCAAACTAACTATGCTATCCGAATTAAGACACTGCGTGGATACAGATATGAATATAAATCCTGCATGTGCCCCAGGGGAAATCCTCTGTTTGTCTCCAGCAGATAATGAAATCACATGGAAGGAATACTGTGATTTGTGCCACTGCTCCTCATAGCCTTAAGATTGGGAAAAGTTTGGATAAACACAGTGTGGTTTGAAAAGTAACCCTGAGGTCAAAGAAGCAATAAGGAGAAGACCAAAGGTAGAGAGGCTGCTAGGGGAGTCACTAAAGTAATCTAGCAAGAAAAAAAAAATCTATTATCTTTGTCTGTATGGTTTACTTCACCTGGTGTGATAATTTCTAGGTCCATTCACATTGTTGCAAATAGCAATATTTCATTCTTTTTTATGGCTGAGTAAGAATCCATTGTCTGACACATATCACCTATATGTAGAATCTAAAAGAAAAGATACAAGAGTATCTATTTATGACAGATATAAACTTTCCAAGTGGTGCAGTGGTAAAGAATCTGCCTGCCAAAGCAGGAGATGCAAGAGATGCACTTTTAATCTCTGAATTGGGAGGATCCCCTAGAGAAGGAAATGACAACTCACTTCAGTATCCTTGCCTGGAAAATCCCATGGATGGAGAAGCCTGGTGGGCTACAGTCCATGAGATCGCAGAGTTGGAACCGTTAAGCACTACTCCTCAGTACTATACAGTACACATAGACCTAAAGACGTAGAAAAGAAACTTATTCGTGGTGACCAAAGAGGAAAGCTATGGGAACGATAAATTAGGAGTTGGGATCAACAGATCCACACCACTATATATAAAATAGATAACCAGCAAAGACCTACTGTATAGCACATGACACTCTGCTCAATATTCTGTAATAACCTAAATTGGAAAAGAATTTGAGAAAGAATAGATACATATATATGTATAACAGAATTGCTTTTCTATAAACCTGAAACTAACATAACATTGTTAATCAACTATACTCCAATATAAAACAAAATTTAAAAAAGAATCCAAAAAGGGTAAAGATAAAGAAAAATGTGTAACTGAATTACATTGCTGTATCCCTGAAACTAATGTAACATTGTAAATCGACTGTATTTCTCTTTAAAAAAAAAAAAAGAAGTTTCAATACTTGGAATATAATAGTCACATCTGAAGTGGAGAGAAGTTAAGAAAGTTTAGAAGCATAAGGGAAGTCGAGTAACAGGATTTCCTGATGATTAGCCATGGAGACAGAGGGTAGAATTCAAAGGTTCTGTGTGACCAGTTCTTTCAAGATAAGGAAGACAGAAGGAAAAAAGGGTGATGAGAAGGACCATAACCTCAGCTTTTCATCAATTGGACATGAGGTACCTGTAAGACATACTACTCATAAATCCTAGCCGATTTGGGATATGGGTTTCAGTGTTGATACTTATGGATAATCAGATTTTTGGAGGTCAGATAAATGATGGGAGAGGCAATGGATTGGATGTGAGGCACATGTGTGCAAAATCCACCTTATCTGTAATTTGAAGTGGTTCTGAGCATTAACTGTTTAGAGCTGAGAAACACACAATGTGATACAGAAGGGAAGCACAATGGTGTCCTGGGCTGAGGGCTGATGATGCAGGAAGTTGGCGATCTTGTCATTAGACACAGCTAGTATTAGATATTGAGTTATATACATTTAAAATTAAGCAACCTGTTTAAAAATAAGGGTAAATGATCTTAAAATTGCTTTCTACAATTTACTAATATCTATGTTCTTGAGAGTAGTTACAGCTATTGTGACTATAATTATGGAACAGCTGCGATGGTGTGCTGCTGCGTAACCCCTTCCAACTCTGCTTTGCATCGTACCCCACTGGTAGTCAAAATAGTACTGAGGTGATCAGCCAGCACTGTACAAATCAGGAATTTCTTGTCCAGAGATCAGCTGCTAATCATTTACTAGCACACCACTGATTAAGTAGGACATTCCAGGGCCAAGGAATGGGTAGTGGAATAAAAGTGTTCCACTGACTCTTGCTAAATAGATATATCATCTCAAAATTTAGTTGCTTAAAGCAACAATTGTGATTTTATTATTATAGCTTAAATTTCTGTTAGTAGAGAGTTTCAGGAGTTTATGGTGAGGAGTTCCTGCTAAGGGTCTCTCAGTCAGTTGTAGCCGGATGATGGCTACAGCCAGAACAGTGATAGGCTGTGATGGCAGGGCAGGCATGCTTCTCTCTCTTTTCATCTCTCCAGGTGTTCTTCCTGTGTCAGCTCATTTGCACTTCCTTACAAGGTGGTCTCCTGGCAGTTGTTCTTCTTACATGGTGTCTCAGGGCTTCAAATGTAAGAGTCTTAGGGAAAAAGGTAGAAATAATATCACCATGTATTTCCTTGTCTCAAAAGCACAGAGTCACTCCCCATTCTGTTCCACTGGTTATAAATAAGTCACAAGTCTTCCCAGACCCAAGTGCAGATCTATCTCAATAAAAACAGGGCAAATTTTAAAAATATATGAACTGGAAGATATCTGGGGACCATCTTTAGACAGTACAATCTACCATGGAGCCCAGTCCACAAACAAGTTGGAGAAAAACAACTATAGGCAGCTATCCCTGTGGTACATCCTCAGGAAGCCACTTGAGAATTGTTGCTTTCATCAATTTGAGACAAAATTTACACACAGGAGTTAGGATGCCATTTTCAAGTAACACACGAGAATGTTTAAAGCTCTTAGCTGACTTCAACATGAGGTCAAATTTGAGAACCACTGTCCTAGAAGATCTCAATGGTAAAGATATGTCTGCCAACTCAGATGTAATTTGCTGCTGCTGCTGCTGCTAAGTCGCTTTGGTCGTGTCCAACTCTGTGTGACCCCATAGACGGCAGCCCACCAGGCTCCTCCGTCCCTGGGATTCTCCAGGCAAGAACACTGGAGTGGGTGACCACTGCCTTCTTTACAGATGCAATTTAAATGTGGAGAAATTCTTAACAGAGAGTGCAAACATCAATAGCTTCAGGTGGCAAGCAGGTAAAATGACAAGGGAAGTAGATCAAGGTGAACTGGCCAGAGCATGATCCTCTGCTTCCTACAATAGAAGCCACATGGAACGAAGGACCAGTTTGCTCCATGAACCTCTTCTTCAGAACTCAGAAATATGGATTGCATTATTGTGTGAAATCTGTCAGTTTTTAAATTTTGGCAACTAATTCACTTTATTTAAAAATTTAAATAAGCTGAAGAAAACTTGTCTGTGAGCTGAATTCAGCCCAAAGTTTGGCCCATTTGTGACTTCTTTTAAATTTGTATTTAATTTTTATTGGAATACACTTGCTTTATAATGAGTTTTTACTCTACTCCAAAGTGAATCAGCTATATATATATACATATATTTCCTCCTCTTTGGATTTTCTTCCCATTTAGGTCACCACAGAGCACGGAGTAGAGTTCCCTATTCTATATTATAGGTGACTTTTCTTTTAGAAAGGGGTCCTTCACTTGGGTATATTATGTTCTTTTCCAGCCTTTCTGTTTTTTTTTTTTTTCTCCTCAGCAGCTACTTTTTAAATTTGCTCCCATGAAAATGTGCCAAAACTGTATCCCAGCCACTTACAAACAATTGAAGGAACTTTTCCTTTGTATTCTGAATTATTATGCCCAGTACAAATACAAAGGCTAGTATCAGTAGTCATTCCACCTCTATATCAACACATGAAGGAATGAGCATTAGTTCATTAATACTGTAGACAAAACACCCAAACCAGATTTTACAGTACTTGTGGATTCATGATGAGATTATTAGCAATTTCTTTACTTACCACTGAGCACGATGAGTTGAGGATTTGCTTCTCTCGATAGATTGCACATTAAAGAGAAAAATGTCAAATAGCTAAGTAAAATAGGATGCTAAGTCTTCCAACACAAGCATGTATAGAGCACTAATGAGACAGCGTTCCTGTCACATTCACAACTAGAAGGAGCTGACCTAAGAATAAGTCAGATTAGTTTTCTATTGGAGAAATGTTATTTTAACTCTAACTGTATAGTAAAAAAAAAAAAAAAATGGGTCAGCTGGTACTTACAGAAACTAGTTTAGTTCAGCTTGAGAGAGTTAACTGAATTTGGAAATATACTTTAGAAAGGTAGTCTCCCTCAAAAAAATCTTAATTTGAAATAAACAGTTTTTTTTTTTAATTGGAGAAATCTGTTTTTGCTGTCCTCACTCCAAGTCTTGAGGCCTTTGCTCCATGACCTCAACTACTTTTTCACTGACTATGAAACTGTGACAGCTTTTCTTCTCTTTTTGTCCCACTTATAGCTCACATCCTAAGTTTGGAATCAGACATTTGCAGCAGCAGGTACATGAAGCAGGGAGGAAGTACCTGGGAGTGGTCAATGTACTGTCCTCTGCTCTATAGGGCAGGCTCATTGCTTTGCAGGCTCACCCTAGACGGCTGTGCCAGAAGAGAGTAAGAAGTGTGAAAGGATGAATCTGTGCATAATTGCTATTTTCTGGTTCCTATTGTTCAAGATCTATTAAAGGGAAGCCCCCTCTTTCCCTCTTCATGGACCTGGACTGCATCACCTGGCCACACTGACAGTCATCCAGATAACCAGATCATGTACAGTGTGAGTCTCATTCAAGTCTACTGATGGCAGGAGGAACCAGGACTTCTGGGGCCGCATGTTCTCCACGACTACTGAGAGCTACTCAAGCAACAAGAAGACCCGGCATTGAAACAGAAGAGTTCAAATCCAAAAGGATCTGAGGGAGGTAGGTGAGAAGTGATGTCTGATGCATAGGGGGCAAACAAACAGTCATTTAAGAAAGTGTATAGATGCATGACTTTAGAAATGAAGAAAAGACTTCACATTCAGTTCCTGTTATGAGGCCATAATCCTCTAGATAATCAATCTTGAATAAAAACAATAACATTTGCTTTTGCTAGTGTAATTGACTTAGGGCAACTGTTTCTTTTTTCATGATAGTTTTCTTGACTGCAATAACATAGAATGATCATTTTTTCAGTAAATTATTTTCAATGGTCTGCACAATTCACTTCATTACTATACTTTTTATCTCAGAACTCTTGATACTTGCTTTCTGCAGCAAGCTTCACAATGAAATGGGAGATGTTTCAAAAGACAAGTGTAATATTCTAGGCTACTGTGCTCAACAGGAATAAAATTTGAACAAAAATATCAAAGTCACTTACAAACTTAAAAATTTTTATTAGTGATGTTAAGAAAAGTCAAAGGTAAAATAGTAAAATGAATTTTAATAATATCCTTTATTTAATTCAGTATATCAAAACTTAATCATTCTTTTTTAGAAAATCATTTAAATATGTAATCAAGATGAATAAATCTTATTGATTAAGACAATAAGAAGACAGGTCACAGACCTGTGGAAATATTTGCATAAGAAATCTGTTACAGGGCTGTTATCCAAAATATAAAATAATTCATAAAGCTCAACAATAAGAAAATGAATAACCTGGTTAAAAGTAGACCAAAGAGCTGAAAGACACTGCAACCAAAGGTGGCAATTAAGCATATGAAAAGATGCTCCCCATTTTATGTCACTACAGAACTGCAAATTAAAACAACAGTGAGATAGCACTTAGACTACCCAAAATCCCAAACACTAACAACATCAATCCTGGTGAGGATGTGGAGTAACAGGAGCTCTCATTCTTTGTGGGTTGAAATGAAAAATGGTACAGCTACTTTGGAAGACAGTATGACAGTTCTTTTCAAAATTTAACACACTCTTGCCATGTGAGTACACACATGCTCAGTCATGTCCAACTCTTTTGCAACCCCATGGACTATAATCCACCAGACTCTTCTGTCCATGGAATTTTCCAGGCAAGAACACTGGAGTGGGTTGCCATTTCCTCCTCCAAGGATTCAACCTGCATCTCTTTCATCTCCTGCATTGCTCAATTGTGTCTAACTCTTTGCAACCCCATGGCCAGTAGCTCACCAGGTTCCTCTGTTGATGGAATTCTTCAAGTAAGAATACTGGAGTGGGTAGTCATTCTTCTTCCAGTGGATCTTCCTAACCCAGGGATTAAACCCATGTCTGCTGTATCTCCTGCATTTGCAGGTGAATTATTTACCATCTGAGCCACCAGGGAAGCCCAAGAATACTGGAGTGGATAGCCTATCCCTTCTCTAGGGGCTCTTCTTGACCCAGAAATTGCACTGCAATCTCTTGCATTCCAGGCAGATTCTTTACCAGCTGAGCTACCAGAAATCACAATCCTTAGTATTTACCCAAATGGACTGAAAACTTTGTCTAAACAAAAGTCTGTACATGGATGTTTATGGCACCCTTATAGTTAATTGCCAAAACTTCAAAGCAACTAATATAGCCCTCAGTAGCTGAATGGGTAAATAAACTGTGGTCTAGACAAAGGAATGCTATTCAGCACCAAAAAGAAGTTCACTTTCAAGCCATGAAAACACATGGAAAAATCATTAATACCTATTCTAAGTGAAAAAAGTCAATCTGAAAAGACAATCTACTGTATGATTCCAATTTATAGAGATTCTGGAAAAGGCAAAACTATGGAGATAGTAAAAAGATCAGTAGTTGCCAGCAGTTAGTGGGGAGGAAAGAGTGACAAAGTAGAGTACAGAGGACTTTTTAAGTCAGTGGGATTATTTTCTACACCTTGTCATGGTGGATGAATGTCATTTTACATTGGTTTAATTCCATAGAATGGATAACACTAAAAGTAAACCTAATGTACCCTGTGAATTGTGGGTGATAATAATGTGTCAGTACAGGTTAATCACTTTTAACACAGGGATGATATGAAGGGTGGATATATGTAAGGGCAGGGATGTTGTGACCCAAAACTTCTTTAAATGATAAAGTTTACTCAGTGAGACAGTGAAGGACAAGGAAGCTTGGTGTGCTGCAGTTCATGAAGTTGTAAAGAGTAGGGCATGACTTAGCGATTGAACAGCAACTAATCAAAATGTACTACTTAAATATTTTACATTTTTTAACAAAGTTTTCATTAGAAATTCATACTATTTTTACCCTTATAGTACATTTCAGTTTGGACTAGTCACATTTTGAATGACTGACAGCCATACTCACTGCTAACTACCAGGTGGGACTGTGCAACTCTAGGAAATATGAACAAGTTTGCAACAAATCTGAGAGGAGTACTTTGTTTAATTTTAGCTTAATTTTATAATTTTTAAAACATTTTATTGGAGAATAGTTGGTTTACAGTGTTGTGCTAGTTTCAGGTGTACAGCAAAGTGAATCAGTTATGCATACACACATACCCACTCTTTAAAAAATTCTTTTCCTATGTAAGCCATTATAGAATATGGAGTAGAATCATGTTCTATACAGTAGGTCCTTGTTAGTTATCTATTTTATATATAGTAGGGTGTATATGTCAGTTCCAATTTATCCTCCCCTTTACACACTGGTAACCATAAACAACCCAATGTTCATTTGCAGTACTATGTTCTATGCAGCAAGGACATGAAAACAATCGAATTGTCCATGAACAGAGGAAGGGTAAAGAAGATGTGGTACATATATACAATGGAATATTAAGCATAAAAAGAATAAAATAATGCCTTTTACAACAACATAGATGGACCTAGAGATATCATAGTGAGTGAAGTCAGTCAGACAGAGGAAGACAAATATGTAATAGCATTTATAGTGGAATTTAGAAAAAGGGTACAGATGAACTTATATACAAAATAGAAAGAGAGTTATAGATGTAGATAATAAACTGAGGATTGTGCTTTGGATTGAAATTATGATTCTCAAACTTGAGTATGCTTCAGAATCACTTGCAAAGCTTATTAAAATACAGATTACTTGACCTTACACCAAGAGATTCAGATTCCAATAGGTCTAGAGTGAGGTCTCAAATTTCTGTTTCTAACAATGTTCCCAGGTGGTGCTGGTACTGCAAGTCTGGAAACCACTCTGGGAGTCACTGGTGAAGATGAAGCTTTGGGAAATCAGTTTTGTAGTTTTTAAATGATGGAAGGGGCAACAGTTCTAAATATGATTCAGATCGTCTATACCACTAACTTCAGTCCTATAGCAGGAAAGACAGGTCATCAAATTGTGCTTAAGATTACAATTATATTCCTCAGTGAAATGTCACGGAATAATCCTTTTGGTCTTGTTAAACATTTGTAAGTGAAGTTGCAGGTATTTAGATCTTATATACACAAATGTGACATATTTAATTTATATAATTAGTAGTCTTGGATGGATGTGAGAGTTGGACTATAAAGAATGCTGAGCATCGAAGAATTGATGCCTTTGAACTATGGAGAAGAATCTTGAGAATCCGTTGGACTGCAAGGAGATCAAACCAGTCAGTCCTAAAGGAAATAAGTCCTGAATATTCATTGGAAGGACAAATGCTGAAGCTGAAACTCCAGTACTTTGGCCACCTGATGTGAAGAACTGACTCATTTGAAAAGACCGTGATGCTGGGAAAGATTGAAGGAGGAGAAGAAGGGGATAACAGAAGATGAGATGGCTGATGGCATCACTGACGCAATGGACATGAGTGTGAGTAGGCTCCAGGAGTTGGTGGTGGACAAGGAGTCCTGGGGTGCTGCAGTCCATGGGGTCGCAAAGAGTTGACGAGACTGAGCGACTGAATTGAACTAAATTAGTGCATCACAGCCAGAATGGAGTCTTGTTTACATTTCCATTCATAAAGGAAACATCTAGACATAGTTTGAATAAACAATAATTTTGAGAATAGAAAATGATACCATAAGCACAACTCAATTCCTTTTACCTTGACTGTAAACCCACACTGGGCTTTCTAGGTGGTTCAGGAAATAAAGAATCTGCCTGCCAATGCAGGAGACACAGGTTTGATCCCTGGGTTGGGAAGATACCCCAGAGAAGGAAATGGCAACACACTTCGATATTCCTACCTGGAAAATCCCACGGACAGAAGAGCTTGGCAGGCTATGATCAATGGGGTCACAGAAGAGTCAGAACTTAGTGACTATACAACAACAAAACTCCCATTAGTCTGATGGTTTCTCTGAAGGAGAAATATTTCTCATATTTACTGTTGTATTCCCAGTTTTTAAAAATTTTTGTATACAGTTGGTATCTAATAAATGAATGAGTGAATTGTTTTATTTGTTTCATATATTTTTGGAAATTTGGGTTTTAACTCTTCTGAATTTTCAAATATAAAGTGACATTGTGAAGGTCAGGAGGATGAGTGTGATGCAAAGATAGACAACTCTTTTAATCCTATGTTCATTTCTGTAAGTACTAGGGATACATTATAGTTCAGAGTGAAAATACAAGTGCAAACAAACTGCTTTTCACCTTGTCATTCTGGATGGCCTGATTATAAACAGTCCATTTCCAGACTTCCTCTCACTCCATAGGAGCCTAGAACTGAATTACAAACTACCTGATGCTTTAGATTCACAGTTCACAGTGTGATATCATAACATATTGTAAGAAGGGCTGCTTCCCATGAATCTTTAAATGATAAAAATATATGTCTCTAGTGATGCAAAAAAGGAACTTATAAATCTAACATTTTCTCAGAATTGGACTTACAAATAGAGATAAAAAAACTTTAGTCAAGTGGAAATAAATTAAGTTGTTACTGCCTAGCATCTGTACATTTTTTCAAGTAATCTAATGTTCTTGCTAACACTGGATTCTAACCTTTATAAGTCAACTGTGGAATCCACTGGATTATATGTCATATATACAATTAATCCACATGGGATAGTTTCATAATATTGTTGTTTGGAGGATGGCATTAAGAATGCTCATATCAACTGAAATACAAATCTGTGACAGGCACTATTTATTTATCTTTCTAGCTTTATTAAAATATAACTGACATTTAATATTGTATAAATTTAAGATATATATGTTCATTTGATAGGCTTATATGTTACAAAATTATTACCCCCTCAAAATTAGACAAAACCTGAATCACTTCATGTCATTATCATTTGATTTTTGTAGTGAGAACATTCACTGTCTACTCCTTTAGCAACTTTCAAGTATATAATATGGCATTGTCAACTATAGTCAACATACACAACATTAGATTCCCAGAACTTACTCATTCTGTAACTGGAAGCTTATACTCTTTGATCAATATCTCTTCATTTCTCTGTTTCCCGCTCCTGGTAACTACCACTCTACTATGTTTCTATATTTGACTTTTGTCTGGAGTACACATATAAGTAGTATCATAGGAGTGCAGTTACATTTTCAAGATCCTGTTTTCATTTTCTTTAGACATTTACTCAGAAGTTAAATTTTTGGATCATATAGTAATTCTATTTTTAATTTTTTGAGGACCCTCCATACTGTTTTCCATAGTGACTGTGCTAATTTACATTTTCACCAACACAGAATTGTCTCTTTCTTTTCTCTTTTTGAATTTATTTATTAACTAATTTTTATTGCAATATAATTGCTAACAGTGTTGTCAGCTTGTACTACACAGCAAAATTAATCAGTCGTACATATACATATAACCCCTCCCTTTTGGATTTCTCTTCCACTTAGGACACCACAGGGCATTAAGTAGAGTTCCCTGTGCTATATAGTATATTCCCATAAGCTGTCTATTCTATATATAGCATCAATAATGTACTTATACCAATTCCAATCTCTCAACTCCTCCCACCCTACCCCTTCTCCTCTTGGTATCCATACATTTATTCTGTTCATGTGTATCATTACATCTCTACCATTTTTCTAATACTGCAGTTCAGATCAGTCGTACATATACATATAACCCCTCCCTTTTGGATTTCTCTTCCACTTAGGACACCACAGGGCATTAAGTAGAGTTCCCTGTGCTATATAGTATATTCCCATAAGCTGTCTATTCTATATATAGCATCAATAGTGTACTTATACCAATTCCAATCTCTCAACTCCTCCCACCCTACCCTTTCTCCTCTTGGTATCCATACATTTATTCTGTTCATGTGTATCTTTACATCTCTACCATTTTTCTAAATACTGCAGTTCAGTTCAGTTCAGTTACTCAGTCATGTCCGACTCTTTGTGACCCCATGAATTCCAGCACGCCAGCCAGGCCTCCCTGTCCATCACCAACTCCTGGAGTTCACTTAAACTCACGTCCATTGAGTCGGTGATGCCAGCCACCCATCTTATCCTCTGTCACATTAATATATGATATTTGTTTTTCTCTCTCTGACTTTCACTCTGTATGACACTCTGGGTCCATCCACATCTCTACAAAAGTCTTAATTTCATTCCTTTTTATGACTGCTACTGCTAAGTCACTTCAGTCGTGTCCGACTCTGTGCGACCCCACAGATGGCAGCCTACCAGGCTCTCCCATCCCTGGAATTCTCAAGGCAAGAACACTGGAGTGGGTTGTCATTTCCTTCTCCAATGCATCAAAGTGAAAAGTGAAAGTGGAGTCGCTCAGTCATGTCCGGCTCTTCACGACCCCATGGGCTGCAGCCCACCAAGCTCCTCTGCCCATGGGATTTTCCAGGCAAGACTACTGGAGTGTGGTGCCATTGCCTTCTCCTTTTATGACTGAGTAGTATTCTATTAGGACTTTCCTGGTGTCTCAGCTGGTAAAGAATCAGCCTGCAATGCAGGAGACCCCAGTTTGATTCCTAGGTTGGGAAGATCCCCTGGAGAAAGGCATGGCAACCCACTCCACTTTTCTTGCCTAGAGAATCCTTATATACAGAGGAGCCTGGCAGGCTATAGTCCACAGGGTTGCAAAGAGTCCGACACAACTGAGCAACTAAGCACAAATACAGTATTCCCTTGTGTATATGTATAAAATTTCTCCATTCTTTATCCATTCTTTTTTATCCATTCCTCAGTTGATAGATATTTGGTTTCTTAATAAACTAAAAACAAATATACTGTATTGTACAGCAATTCCACTACTAAGCATCTACTCAGAGAAAGTAATAATTCAGAAAGATACATGCTGTTCTTGCTGACAGTTTCAGGCCACTTGCAGGGCCACATTGATGATGTACCAAAGTAGGCTGCGTTCATGGTTCTATTTATCACCTTCCTCACTCTTCTATCTTACCAGGAGTTGGACCAGAGCCCTCCCCAAATCCCTGGAAAATGAAACTCAAATGTCACTCAGTTGTGATCCTTCCTTTATTTCAAAGTTCTGATACCTTTCTCCAAGGCCATGTATGTGTTGTGGTTGTACAACCAGTTTGTGTTGATAAATGAGGCTGGGTTTGTGGAAGTTTTGATAAATAAATTAATAAAAGGCACCCCAAGTGTTGTCTTTTTCCACATGCATGCCAACACTTATCTCTTGTCTTTTTCATGACAGCCATTCCAACAGATGTCATTCTTGCTGACAGTTTCAGGCCACTTGCAGGGCCACATTGATGATGTACCAAAGTAGGCTGCGTTCATGGTTCTATTTATCACCTTCCTCACTCTTCTATCTTACCAGGAGTTGGACCAGAGCCCTCCCCAAATCCCTGGAAAATGAAACTCAAATGTCACTCAGTTGTGATCCTTCCTTTATTTCAAAGTTCTGATACCTTTCTCCAAGGCCATGTATGTGTTGTGGTTGTACAACCAGTTTGTGTTGATAAATGAGGCTGGGTTTGTGGAAGTTTTGATAAATAAATTCATAAAAGGCACCCCAAGTGTTGTCTTTTTCCACATGCATGCCAACACTTATCTCTTGTCTTTTTCATGACAGCCATTCCAACAGATGTCTCACTGTAGCTTTCATTTGTGTTTCTCTGGTAACTGGTAATGTACCTGTTGCCATTTGTATGTCTTATTTATTTATTCATTTATTTTTAATTATTGTCCACATCCGTTGGCATGTGGAACATTAGCACCCTTACAAGGGATTGAACTAATACCCTCTGCATTGGACGATGGAGTCTTAACCACTGGACTGCCTGGGAAGTCTCTGTATGCCTTTTTTAAAAAGAATGTCTGTTCATTTTTTGTATCTTTGTTTTTGCTATTGATCTGTATGAATTTATATATATTTTTATGTTAACCACTTGATGCAAAGAATTGACTCATTGGAAAAGACCCTGATGCTGGGAAAGACTGAAGGCAGGACTGTAGCCTGCCAGGCTCCTCTGTCCATGGGGATTCTCCAGGCAAGAATACTGGAGTGGGTTCTCATGCCCTCCTTCAGGGGATCATCCCAACTCAGGGGTCAAACCCAGGTCTCCTGCATTGCAGGCAGATTCTTTACCATCTAAACCACCAAGGAAGCCCAAGAAAACTTGAGTAGGTAGCCTATCTCTTCCCCAGGGGATTTCCTTAACCAGGAATCAAACTGGGGTCTCCTGAATTGCAGGTGGATTCTTCATCAGCTGAGCTACAAGGGAAGCCCAGATCAACTATAATCCAGTATAAAATTTAAAAATAAATAAATAAATCATTACAATGGGGCTTTGAGAGCTGGATCCATTCTGAACAAACTGATACATCAGAGATTTGTGCTGATAAAGGTGAATTCAGTGCTTGTAACATTTAGATGTTCATAGTGGCTTAACAGCCAATTCTTTCAAAAATATCTACTGAAAGTGATTTTTATGACAGTGCTTATTATTCTAGACAATGAGGAATCTCAGTTTCTCTCATTCTACAGTTTTGGGGATAAGAGCACAATCTTTCCTTTCTTCATCTTAAGGCTCTGGAAAGGGATTCATCATGAGTGTTAAAACACTAGGCTGAAAGAAGCACAAGCCAGAATCAAGATTGCCAGAAGAAATACTAATATCCTCAGATATGCAGATGACACCACCCTTATGGCAAAAAGTGAAGAAGAACTAAAAAGCCTCTTGATGAAAGTGAAAGAGGAGAGTGAAAAAGTTGGCTTAAAGCTCAACATTCAGAAAATTAAGATCATGACAATTCGTCCCATTACTTCATGGCAAATAGATGGGGAAACAGTGGAAACAGTGTCAAACTTTATTTTTTTGGGCTCCAAAATCACTGCAGATGGTGATTGCAGCCACGAAATTAAAAGACACTTACTCCTTGGAAGGAAAGTTATGACCAACCTAGATAGCATATTCAAAAGCAGAGACATTTCTTTGTCAACAAAGGTCTGTCTAGTTAATGCTATGGTTTTTCCAGTGGTCATGTATGGATGTGAGATTTGGACCATAAAGAAAGCTGAGCACCGAAGAATTGATGCTTTTGAACTGTGGTGTTGGAGAAGACTCTTGAGAGTCCCTTGGACTACAAGGAGATCCAATCAGTCCATCCTAAAGGAGATCAGTCCTGGGTGTTCATTGGAAGGACTGATGTTGAAGCTGAAACTCCAATACTTGGCCACCTGATGTGAAGAGCTGACTCATTTGAAAAGACCTTGATGCTGGGAAAGATTGAGGGCAGGAGGAGAAGGAGATGACAGAGGATGAGAGGGTTGCATGGCATCATTGACTCAATGGACATGAGTTTGGGTAAACTCCGGGAGTTGGTGATGGACAGGGAGGCCTGGCGTGCTGCAGTTCATGGGGTCACAAAGAGTCAGACATGACTAAGTGACTGAACTGAACTGAACTGAATGAATTACACCAATTAGGTTATCTTAGTTCAGATAAAATAAAAGACAAAGGCATAGAAATATATTCCAAGGGAATTAAGTTACTATTTTTCCTTTCCTGCCTTTGAAATGAAACCTACACAATGATCTTTGCCCAGGATAAAACACTCTCAAAGCATATGTTCTATAGCATGTGGGCCTCAGGGAGCAGTGGCTCCTCCTTGCACCATTAAATGCTTATTATTTCTTCATCTAAAAACCACAGCTAGTTTTTTTTTTTTTTTTTGAGATGTTATTGCCAATGAATTATATTTCTTAAAAAGATTCACCAAAATTCCCTGAGAAAATCATTTACTCAGCTTAGAAGTTATGCATCAAGACCTTGCCTCTGTCCTTATCTGGTTAATCTCTGCCATTAAGACAATTTTCATACACGCTTGATGTCAGGTCACAAATTTATGAAGCCAACTGAGATATGACTGACAAACCTGGATTTTATTTTCCTTGGTGAGAAGATGATATGAAACCATGTTAAGCTGAAATGTTTCGAACACTAAGGGACTCATTTGAAGTCATCATCTATAGAGAACTTAAAAGACATCATGAGACATTTCCACCCAATTTTTAAAATTGCACTCTTGGTCAAGTTGAGAATTTGACATTATCTTTCCTTTGTACTTAGTAAAGCAAGCTCATGCTCAGAATGAGATTAAAAGCTAAAGAACAATTCCTGTTCTTTTTGTGCTGTTATTATGGAAATTAATGAAAACCACTTTTTTCACTCTGAGGCTCCAGGAGAGGCATTAGTTAAAATGAATGCAAAGCATTACATCAATATAATTTGAAGATTGATATGGATGGCCAATGACACCCAACAGTTTCAAATTGCTTCAGAGAATTTTACCATAATGACTATATTGCAATTTTGATAAGGTATAGAAAAATGCCAAAAGTTCATGCCTGACAGAAATATTTTCATTAGTTAAATTATTTTATTCAACACAATCTTAGTAATTAACAATGTAATTTGGTCATAATACAAAAGTCCATTTATTAATTTATTCTCTATTATTTATGGAGCACTGTATAAAGTACTAGAAAATTTAATTTATTCAAAGAATAACTGTTGAATGATTTCTGTACAGGATACTATTTTGGAGCTGGAGAAACAGCAGTAAAACTCACATGCAAAATTTCTCTTCTCATGGAACTTACATTCTAATGGATAAGAACCAAAGTGGTTAGGATAAATAAATATACAATATGCTTAAAGGAGCGAAGTACTAAAGGGAAAAGAGATCAGTCCTGGGTGTTCATTGGAAGGACTGATGTTGAAGCTGAAACTCCAATACTTTGGCCACCTCATGCAAAGAGTTGATTCATTTGAAAAGACCCTGATGCTGGGAAAGATTGAAGGCAGGAGGAGAAGGGGATGATAGTGGATGTTGGATGGCATCACTGACTCAATGGACGTGGGTTTGGTTAGACTCCAGTAGTTGGTGATGGACAGGAAGGCCTGGCGTGCTGCAATTCATGGGGTCACAAAGAGTAGGACATGACTGAGCAACTGAATGAACTGAAGAGAAAAAAATATTAAAAGGGAAATGGGATAGATACAATTGTGATGGGATGCTGAAGGGGGTCACATTTCAGACCAATTAATAGGGAAGAACTCTCAGAAAAGGTGACATTTGAATGAAGACTAAGAAGGAGCCAAAAAATTAAGCAAAAAGATGTCTAGAGGGAGCTTACACAACATCTATTTCTGCTTTATTGACTATGCCAAAGCCTTTGACTGTGTGGATCACAATAAACTGTGGAAAATTCTACAGAGATGGGAATACCAGACCACCTGACCTGCCTCTTGAGAAATCTGTATGCAGGTCAGGAAGCAACAGTTAGAACTGGACATAGAACAACAGACTGGTTCCAAATAGGAAAAGGAGTACATCAAGGCTGTATATTGTCACCCTGCTTATTTAACTTATATGCAGAGTACATCATGAGAAACGCTGGACTGGAAGAAACACAAGCTGGAATCAAGATTGCCAGGAGAAATATCAATAACCTCAGATATGCAGATGCCACCACCCTTCTGGCAGAAAGTGAAGAGGAGCTAAAAAGCCTCCTGTTTAAAGTGAAAGAGGAGAGTGAAAGAGTTGGCTTAAAGCTCAATATTCAGAAAACGAAGATCATGGCATTCAGTCCCATCACTTCATGGGAAATAGATGGGGAAACAGTAGAAACAGTATCAGACTTTATTTTTTTGGGCTCCAAAATCACTGCAGATGGCGACTGCAGCCATGAAATTAAAAGACACTTACTCCTTGGAAGAAAAGTTATGACCAACCTAGATAGTATATTCAAAAGCAGAGACATTACTTTGCTGACTAAGGTCCATCAAGTCAAGGCTATGGTTTTTCCTGTGGTCATGTATGGATGTGAGAGTTGGACTGTGAAGAAGGCTGAGTGCAGAAGAATTGATGCTTTTGAACTGTGGTGTTGGAGAAGACTCTTGAGAGTCCCTTGGACTGCAAGGAGATCCAACCAGTCCATTCTGAGGGAGATCAACCCTGGGATTTCTTTGGAAGGAATGATAGTCAGACTTTTTTTTTTTGGGCTCCAAAATCACTGCAGATGGTGACTGCAGCCATGAAATTAAAAGACACTTACTCCTTGGAAGAAAAGTTATGACCAACCTAGATAGTATATTCAAAAGCAGAGACATTACTTTGCTGACTAAGGTCCATCAAGTCAAGGCTATTGTTTTTCCTGTGGTCATGTATGGATGTGAGAGTTGGACTGTGAAGAAGGCTGAGTGCTGAAGAATTGATGCTTTTGAAGTGTGGTGTTGGAGAAGACTCTTGAGAGTCCCTTGGACTGCAAAGAGATCCAACCAGTCCATTCTGAAGGAGATCAGCCCTGGGATTTCTTTGGAAGGAATGATGTTAAAGCTGAAACTCCAGTCCTTTGGCCACCTCATGTGAAGAGTTGGCTCATTGAAAAAGACTCTGATGCTGGGAGGGATTGGGGGCAGGAGGAGAAGGGGATGACAGAAGATGAGATGGCTGGATGGCATCACTGACTCAATGGACGTGAGTCTGAGTGAACTTCAGGAGTTAGTGATGGAGAGGCAGGCCTGGCGTGCTGCGATTCATGGGGTCGCAAAGAGTCAGACACGACTGAGCGACTGAACTGAACTGACGCAAAGTATAAGAAATAGTAAGTGAGAAACAACATGTTTAGTATCTTGAGAAAGAGTAAGGATGTCATTAAAGTGTGTTAGCAGCTCAACTCTATCTGACACTATATAACTCCATTGGCTATAGCTTGCCAGGCTCCTCTGTCTATGGAAGTCTCCAGGCAAGAATACTGAAGTGGGTAGCCACTCCTTGTCATAGGCATTTGGTACATAGTGTGAGTAGAGAAGGAGTAGATGATAAATCTGGAGAGGTAAAGAGAATGGCTGATGGAGGGTCTTGAGGGTCATATGAAAGATTCTGCCATTTAGTCTTAATAGATGGGAACCTCTGGAGGGTATGAGGCAGAGGAAGAGCTGATCTGATTTCTCATTTAGGAGAACCATTCTGACTGTTACAGTGAGACTAGAATGCAAAGATTAACTGGATACAGTTTAATGCCAATGAATTCACTCTCAGTTTGAAAGGCGGAAACAGTTACTGGTTCGATGCAGTGAGATAGGTGTTATTAAAAAATTCAGAGTGATCTGAGAGTTAAAAGTAAAAGGTAAGTCTCCTTCTCTCTCCTCAGCCTACTATAATTGACTCCACCTCTTTAAGTCCACTAGTTAACCATTAATAGCTGTGATTTTTCACATTGCTTTTCTTCTTGAAATGTTATCTTCTCTTCTTCTTCCATGTATTGTCCATATTTACCTCTTATGTTTCTTTACAGATATTCACTTTACTGGCTCATCTTCCTCCCTCATGGTCATTAGGTTCTCAGATCCCATACAGGACTGTTGCTCTGAACAACTTTAAAGAGACCATTTACAGCACAGTCCATGGGACTTGTGCTTTTTGAAATTGAATGTTTCTACTTGGTATGGCATGTCATAAAATATCTCTCTCCTAGTCTTTCAATTCATTTTGATTCTCTTTATCTCAGTAATGTTTATCACACATGTGGCTTCAAATAAGAATTGTTTACAAATTTATTTCTTCATCCCAGGATGCTTTGCTGTGTAATACATTCCTATCAGTAGGAATGCTTGACACTTCCAAATGGGTGTTTAAAATTATACTTCAAATTGTTATGGCCCAAGGGGAACTCAAGGACTTCCCTTAATACCTGATCTTCTTCCAGTGTTCCATAGCTAATGGAGGCCACTTCTACCCATCCTACTCTGCAAGCCAGAAATCTACAAGTCTCCTTTGATGCCTCAACTTCAGGACCCTCAAATCCAATCCATTATCCAATCAATTGACTTGTTTCCCCAAGCCATCACCTTAGTTCAACATACCTTCATCTCCTGTATTTTCTTCCTCCAAGAATCCTATTCTGTACCACCACAGGGAAAGAAAACCTTCAAAATGCTAACTGAATCCTGTTACCAACTGTGTACCTGTCTAAAATACTGTAAAGAATTTCCATTTTTTCTTGAAAAAAAAAAAAAAGATCTTAAAATTTTTAGATGTTCTAAATTAAATGGCACTTACTCGTTAGAAGGAAAGTTATGACCAACCTAGATATCATATTCAAAAGCAGAGATATTACTTTGTCAACAAAGGTCCATCTAGTTAAGGCTATGGTTTTTCCAGTGGTCATGAATGGATGAGAGAGTTGGACGTGAAGAAAGCTGATCACAGAATTGATGTTTTTAAACTGTGATGTTGGAGAAGACTCTTGAGAGTCCCTTGGACTGCAAGGAGATCCAACTAGTCCATCCTAAAGGAGATCAGTCCTAGGTGTTCATTGGAAGGACTGATGCTGAGGCTGAAACTCCAATACTTTGGCCACCTGATGTGAAGAGTTGACTCACTGGAAAAGATCCTGATGGTGGGAGGGATTGAGGGGCAGGAGGAGAAGGGTATAACAGAGGATGAGATGGCTGGATGGCATCACCAACTCAATGGACATGGATTTGGGTGAACTCTGGGAGTTGGTGATGGACAGAGGGGCCTGGCATGCTGTGGTTCATGGGGTTGCAGAGAGTCAGACCCGACTGAGCAACTGAACTGAACTGAGCTGAACCTTTATCTACCTCTGCAAGTTCATTTTGCTCAGATGTTCCCTTTTCCCACTTTGAACTCAAGCTGCAACTGGCTTTTAAAAATTTATTTGAACAGGAGGGGAGAACAGGGTGATGGAGGTGTAGGTGGACATGCACTATATCTCTCTCCATGTATATATCAGGAATACACCTTCAGACACAGAAATGTATGGAGATCACCACCTGAGAGCAGATAGGAGTTCCTGACCAACAGAATAGAATATATGGAACCATGCAAAACTCAGTAGGATGAAGGAACTGGAGAGGAAAGGAGTGTTAGTAGGACTGGACTTGCCCTCAGTGGGTGGGGGAACTGAAGCAGGGGTCCAGTCCCCACACCAGGGCAATTGTCTGAGTCAGAGGAGAAACATTTAAGGTTGAGAGTGAAACAGCTGATCTATGGCAGCCTAAACGGAATCAGAATCAGACAGTCCTTGCTGCAGTCATATATACCCTGGACAGGGACACAGGTCCCCTGGAAGGCACAGTGGCTGGGAGCTGGAGTTTAAGGATTGTGGAGCAATCTCAGGGCAAGGGATGCTGCTGACTGCAGAAAGACAGATGGAGGGGATGTGAGGGAGGAGATTGTGGTGAGAAAGCCTGTGGAGGAAAGCCAGGTAGCCATGGGAGCAAGGTGATACTGCTAAGTCATGCATAGGGGGTGGAGCCATCACCATAGCCTCTTTCACCCCACATGCCAGCATCAGTAGCTGAAGAATAGAGAGGCTGGTCCAAAGGCCTGATGAACGGAACTACTGAGTAGGACCCCACCCAGCGTGCTCCTTTAAGAGACTGATGCACCTATCTACAGAGTAGACCCCAGCCAGCGGGGCTCCTCTGTGTGCCTGATGTGCAGAACAACAGAGAAAGACCCCAGGCAAAGGAGCCCTCTAAGTACCTGAATGGGCAGAGCTATAGAGAAAGACTGGCCAAAGAGGCATTCTGATTGCCAGCTACAAGAGGCTCGAAAAAAGACTGATAGGGTCATAACTCCTGTGGGGGAGGCAGTCCGAGTCCCTACACACTTGGCATCTCCAGGGTCCCCACAAGTCAAGCAGCTGTGCCACCTTCATGCTTAACTCTCACAGGGGCAGAGCTGCCACAGGCAATAAAGACCATGTATCTATGCGTGCTGGGTCGTGTTGGTCATGTCCAACTTTTTGTGACCCAGTAGAGTCTGGCTTGCCAGGCTTCTCTGTCAGGGGGGTTCTCTAGGCAAGAATACTGGAACATATTGGCCAATACTGGTTGCCATACCCTTCTAGAGCACTATGATCCCTGCTGCTCTAGCTGCCAACTCCCCTGAGTACCTGGTGCTGCCAGAACCCCTGAAGTCCAAGCAGCTGCACCACCTCCACATCTGACTCTCACAGGGGCAAACCCCAGTCCTCCAGGGTACTCTCAGGAGCAAACCCCAGTGGATGACCCACATGCGGAGGTGGAAATAAAACCACAGTTGAAACCCAGAGGCTGAGTGGATAAGGAAGAAGACCCAAACTCTTCCCACCATCTGTACAAGCTGCAGATTAAATCCACATGATCAACTAGGCAGACTCTGTGTCTATGGAACATATAAAGGGACATTGACAGCTCCCAGAAAAAAAAAAAAAAAAAAAAAACCTAGTTCTGACAGCCATGGACACTGGAGGCAAGAACACACAGGAATAGGACCAGATTAGAATCTGAGCTGCCCCCACAACAGGTCCAGAGATCATTGGAGGGCATCCTAGGGAGGTGAGGTGGACTGTAACTTCCACTGAGGTAAAGGACTGACAGCAGTGACTCAAGAAAAACATCTGTTGTTCTTATGTTTTGACTTGTTCTGTAGATTCCTTTGAATTTTCCCCCTTTTTTATCCCCCTCTGTTGTCGATTTTATTGCCACTATGAAATCTAATTAAGCTTTTGAGCATTTTTGTTTTCCCCCAGTCACATTTTGTATTGTTGTTATAAACCTCTGCCTCTACATGGAGCTTTTGCAGTTCTGTGGAGTTTCCCTTTTCTTCTTTTCTTAATTTTAATTTTTTAAACCTACTATTTTTTTTACATTCATTCATTTGTTTGCCTTTCCTACTATTTTTTCCCCCTTGCAGTTAATCTTTAATGTATATAAATCTTCATCTACCTCTATTTAACTTTTTGTATGTATTCCTTCTTTTTTTTCTTTCCACTAAACATATTTGTTAGTTTCATTTTCATTGCTTTATTCTACAGTTGGCACCTTGCTTTAGTTTGTTTTCCAGTTTGTGTTTTAGCTAGTTTTATTCCTAACTGGTAGATAAAATTTTTGTTTGTTTGCCAGGTCAATCTATTGTACTTTATTTTTGTTGGACTGTTTTGACTTTGCTTATGGGTGTATACATATATGTGTATATTCAGTCACACTTTTTATTGTTGTCATGAACTTCTGCCTCTACACTGGGCTTTGGCAGTTCTGTGGAATTTTCCTTTTTTGTTTTCTTTTCTCTTTTAATTTTTAAAATCTATTATTTTTTCCTATATTTATTTCTTTGTTGGCTTTTCCTACTGTTCTTTTCCCTTTGCAGTTAGTCTCTAATGTATATAAATCTTCATCTACCTCTATTAAAATTTACATATCTATTCTTTCTTTTCCTCTCAACTTATTTATTAACCTTATTTTCATGCTTTATTCCCCAATATTTTTAATATTTTAAAATCTGTTGTAGTTTTTCTGTTTATTTTTTGTTTGTTCTCAACATATTTGTTAGTATTGTTTTCAGTTCTTTATTCCCCACTTGGCACCTTGATTTAGTTTTGTTTTCCAGTGCTTTAGTTGGTTTTGTTCTTAACTGGTAGATATAATTTTTGATTTCCTTTGTTCACTGGGTCAATCTACTGTACTTTATTTTAGTTGGAATGTTTTCACTTTGCTTATGGAGGTAAATGTATATGTGTATATTCCATTAATTTAGTTATTATTTGCCTGATTTTGAAATTGTCATTTGTCTGGGATTCATCTTTGGTTTCTCTTTTTAGGGTAATTGTTTTAAGCTCACTTAATGCTATAACAAACCACTTGTGGAATCTTCATTCTTGACCAGAGTCAATGCTCTAGAAGGAATCAATAGCAGAATATCTGAAGCAGAAGAAAGAATCAGTGGAAATAACTTCTGAAGAGCAAAATAAAGTAAAAAGCATGAAAAGAACTGAGGATAGTCTCAGAGACCCCTGGGACAATATCAAATGCACCAGCAATTGAATTATATGGGTCCCAGAAGAAGAAGAGAAAGGGTATGAGAAAAATTTTGAAAGATTTTAGTTGAAAATTTCCCCAACATGAAAAAGGAAATAGTCAATTGAGTCCAAGAAGCACGAGTCCCATACAGGATAAACTCAAGGAGAAACATGCCAAGACACATACTAATCAAACTAACAAAGACTAAACACAAAGAAAGAATATTAAAAGCAGCAAAGGGGAAGCAACAAGTAACATACAAGGGAAACCTTGTACAATTAACAGCTGATCTTTCAGACAGAAGAAGAAGAGAAAGGGTATGAGAAAAATTTTGAAAGATTTTAGTTGAAAATTTCCCCAACATGAAAAAGGAAATAGTCATTTGAGTCCAAGAAGCACGAGTCCCATACAGGATAAACTCAAGGAGAAACATGCCAAGACACATACTAATCAAACTAACAAAGACTAAACACAAAGAAAGAATATTAAAAGCAGCAAAGGGGAAGCAACAAGTAACATACAAGGGAAACCTTGTACAATTAACAGCTGATCTTTCAGGAGAAACTCTGCAGGCCAGAAGGGAGTGGCAGGATATATTTAAACTATTGGAAGGGAAAAAATCTACAACCAAGATTACAGTACCAAGCAAGGATCTCATTGAAAATTTATGGAGAAATAAAAAGCTTTTCAAACAAGCAAAAGTTAAGAGAATTCAGTACCACCAAACCAGCTTTAAAGAAGATGTTAAAGGGACTTATACAGTCAAGAAATACAAGAGACAAAAATCAACCCCAAACAATTAAGAAAATGGCAATAGGAAATATATATCGATAATTACTTTAAATGTAAATGGATTAAATGCCCCAACCAAAAGACACAGCCTGGCTGAATGGATACAAAAAAAATTACCCATATATATACTGTCTACAAGAAACTCACTTCAGGCCTAAAGACACATATAGACTAAAAGTGAGAGGATAAAAAAATGTATTCCATGTAAATGGAAGCAAAAGAAGGCTGGAGTATCAATCCTCATAGCAAACAAACTAGACCTTAAAATAAACAAGATTATGAGAGATAAGGAAGGACACTACATAAAGATCAAGGGATCAATCCAAGAGGAAGACAATTCTAAATATCTATGCACCCAACATAGGAGTACCTCAATATATAAGACAAACACTAACAGACATAAAAGGAGAAGTTGACACTAACACAATAAGAGTAGGAGACTTTCACACTCCACTCACACCAATGGACAGAACATCAACACAGAAAATTAATAAGGAAACACATCTTAAATAATGCAAGTAAGTCTCTTAAATGTAAGTCTCGTCTTACATTTGATGAGATGGATCTCATTGATCTCTTCAAGACATTCCATCCAAATGAGAAGAATACACCTTTTCATCAAGTGAACATGGAACATTCTCTAGGATAGACCACACCTTGGGTCACAAATCAAATCTCAGTAGATTTAAGAAAACTGAAATCATATCAAGTGTCTTCTCTGACCACAATGCTATGAGACTAGATATTAATTACAAGAAAAAAAATGTAAGAAACACAAACACATGGAATTAAACAACATATTTCTTTTTTTTTTTTAGTTTGATAATACCTGTAATTTTATTTTTTTATTTTTTAATTAATTTTTATTTCTTAATTTGTTTTGCTTTACAATACTGTATTCGTTTTGCTACACATCGACATGGATCAGCCACGAGTGTACATGAACTCCCAATCCTGACCCCCACCTCCCCCCTCCCGCCCCACACCCTCTCTCTGGATTATCCCTGTGCATCAGTCCCAAGCATCCTGCATCCTGCATCAAACCTGGACTGGCAATTCGTTTCACTTATGATATCATACATGTTACACTGCCACTCTGCCAACCCATCCCACCCTCTCCCTCTCCCACAGAGTCCAAAAGGCCGTTCTATACATCTGTGTCTCTTTTGCTGTCTTGCGTACAGGTTTATCATTACCATCATTCTAAATTCCATATATATGTGTAAGTATACTGTATTGGTGTTTTTCTTTCTGGCTTACTTCACTCTGTATAATCGGCTCCAGCGTCATCCACCTCATTAGAACTGATTCAAATGTATTCTTTTTAATAGCTGAGTAATACTCCATTGTGTATATGTACCACAGCTTTCTTATCCATTCATCTGCTGATGGACATCTAGGTTGCTTCCATGTCCTGGCTATTATAAACAGTGCCGCAATGAACATTGGGGTACACGTGTCTCTTTCAATTCTGATTTCCTTGGTGTGTATGCCCAGCAGTGGGATTGCTGGATCATAAGGCATTTCTATTTGCAAATTAGTACAGCCACTATGGAGAACAGTGTGGAGATTCCTTAAAAAATTGTAAACAACATATTTCTAAATAACCAACAGATTACTGAAGAAATCAAAAGGGAAGTCAAAAAATTTGAAGAAACAAATGACAATGAAAACGTGACAACTCAAAATTCATGGGATGCAGCAAAAGCAGTTCTAAGAGGAAAGTTTATAGCAATAGACTCCTACCTCAAGAAACAAGAAAAAGCATCAAATAGATACCTGATTTTACACCTAAAACAACTGGTGAAAGAACAAAAAACCCCCAAAATTAGTAGAAGGAAGTAAATCGTAAGATTCAAGCAGAAATAAATGAAAAGAAATGAAGGAAACAGTAGTAAAGATTAATAAAACTAAAAGCTGGTTCTCTGAGAAGATAAACAAAATTGACAAGCCTTTAGCCAGACTCATCAAGAAAAAAAGAGAGAAGAATCAAACAAAAAAATTAGAAATGAAAAGGGAGAGGTTACAACAGACAATGCAGAAATACAAAGGATTATAAGAGACTATTATGAACAACTATTTGGCAATACAGTGGGTAACATGGAAGAAATGGACAGATGTTTAGAAAAGTTCACTCTTCCAAAACAACCAGGAAGAAACAGAAATTATAAACAACCTAATTACAAGCACTGAAATTGAAGCTGTCATCACAAATCTCCCCAAAAACAAAAGCCCAGGACCAGATGGCTTCATAGAATTCTATCGTACATTTAGAGAAGAGCTAGTGCTTATCCTTCTAAAACTCTTTCAAAAAATTACAGAGATAGGAATAGTTCCAAACTCATTTTACTAGGCCACCATCACCCTGAACCAGAACTACATAAAGACAACAAGAAAAGAAAACTACAGGCCAATATCACTGATGAAAATAGATGCAAAAATTCTCAACAGAATTTTAGCAAACAGAATTCACCAACATTCAAAAAACTCACACACCACAATCAACTTGGGTTTTTTCCAGGAATGCAAGGATTCTTCAATATATGCAAATCAATCAATGGAATACACTACATCAACAAATTGAAAGATAAATACCATTTGATAATCTCAATAGATGCAGGAAAAAAAAAAAACCTTTGGCAAAATTCAGCACCCATTTATGATTAAAACTTCAAAAAATGGGCATAGAAGGAACCTACCTTAATATAGTAAAGGCCATATATGATAAGCCTACGGCAACATTATTCTCAATGGTGAGAAATTGAAAGCATTTCCCCTAAGATCAGGAACAAGACAAGGGTGCCCACTTTCACCACTATTATTCAACATAGTTCTGGAAATCCTAGCTACAGCAATCAGAGAAGCAAAAGAAATAAAAGGAATCCAGATTGGAGAAGAATTCATAAAGCTCTCACTGTTTGCAGATGACATGATACTGTATATAGAAAACCCTAATGATAGTATCAGAAAATTACTAGAGCTAATCAGTGAATTAAGAAAAGTTTCAGGACACAAAATCAACACACAGAAATCACTTGCAATTTCTATATACTAACAATGAAAATCGGAAAGAGAAATTAAGGAATCAATCCCATTCACCACTGCAACAAAAAGAATTAAATATCTAGGCATAAACTTACCTAAGGAGACAAAAGAACTGTACACAGAAAATTATAAGACACTGAGGAAAGAAAACTGAAGCTCCAGTACTTTGGCCACCTCATGCGAAGAGTTGACTCATTGGAAAAGACCCTGATGCTGGGAGGGATTGGGGGCAGGAGGAGAAGGGGACGACCGAGGATGAGATGGCTGGATGGCATCACGGACTCAATGGACGTGAGTCTGAGTGAACTCTGGAAGTTGGTGATGGACAGGGAGGCCTGGCGTGCTGTGATTCATGGGGTCGCAAAGAGTCGGACACGACTGAGCGACTGAACTGAACTGAACTAAGGAAAGAAATCAAAGATGACATAAACAAATGGAGAGATATTCCATGTTCCTGGGTTGGAAGAATCAATACTGTGAAAAAGACTGTACTACAAAATGCAATCTATGGATTCAATGCAATCTATGGATTCAATGTGATCCCCATCAAATTACCAATGGCATTTTTCATAGAACTAGAGCAAAAAAGTTCACCATTCATATGGAAACACAAAAGACCACAAATAGCCAAAGCAGTCTTGAGAAAGAAGAATGGAGCTGGAAGAATCAACCTTCTCAACTTCAGATTATATTACAAAGCTACAGTCATCAAGACAGTATGGTACTGGCACAAAAACAGAAATATAGACTAATGGAGCAAGATAGAAAGTCCAGAAATAAACTCAGGTACCTATGGATACCTTATTTTTGACATAGGAGGCAAGAATATACAATGGGGAAAGACAGCCTCTTCAATAAATGGTCCTTTGAAAACTGGACAGCTACATGTAAAAGAACAGAATTAGAACACTTCCTAACACCATACACAAAGATAAATTCAAAATGAATTAAAGACATAAATGTAAGACCAGAAGCTATAAAACTCTTAGAGGAAAACATAGGCAGAACACTCCATGACATAAATCAAAGCAAGATCCTCTATGACCCACCTCTGAGTAATAGAAATAAAAACAAATGTAAACAAGTGGGATCTGATTAAACTTAAAAGCTTTTCCACAGCAAAGGAAACTATCAGCAAGCTGAAAAGACAACTCTCAGAATGGGAGAAAATAATATCAAATAAAACAACTCACAAAGGATTAATTTCCAAAATATACAAGCAGCTCATACAACTCAATGCTAGAAAAACAAACAAGCCAATCAAAAAGTGGAAAAAAACTTAAACAGACATTTCTCCAAAGAAGAGATACAGATGGCTAAAAAACACATGAAGAGATGCTAAATATAACTCACTTATTATTAGAAAAATGCAAATCAAAACAACAATGAAATATCATATCAGAATGGCCATCTTTCAGAATGGCCACACCAAAAGTCTATAAACAATAAATGTTGGAGAGAGTGTGGAGAAAAGGGAACACCCTTGCACTGTTGGTGGGAATGTAAATTGATACAGCCACTATGGAAGACGGTATGGAGATTCCTTTAAAAACTAGGAAGAAAACCACCATAAGACCTAGAAATTCCACTCATAGGCATAAACCCTTAGGAAACCAGGGTTGAAAAAGACACGTGTATCCCATTGTTCATTGCAGCACTATTTACAATAACTAGAACATGGAAGCAACGTAGATGTCCATCGACAGATGAGTGGATAAAGAAGTGTGGTACATATACACAATGGAATATTACTCAGCCATAAAAAGGAACATATTTGAGTCTGTTTTGATGAAGTGGATGAATCTAGAACCTATTATACTGAGTGAAGTGAGTCAGAAAGAGAAAGACAAATATAGTTTCTAATGCATATATGGAAAACAGCCTTGTTTAACTCAATAAAACTAAGCCATACTGTGTGGGGCCACCCAAGATGGATGGGTCATGGTGGAGAGGTCTGACAGAATGTGTCCCACTGGAGAAGGGAATGGCAAACCCCTTCAGTATTCTTGCCTTGAGAACCCCATGAACAGTATGAAAATGTGAAAAGATAGGACATTGAAAGAGGAACTCCCCAGGTCGGTAGGTGCCCAATATGCTACTGGAGATCAGTGGAGAAATAACTCCAGAAAGAATGAAGGGATGGAGTCAAAACAAAAACAATACCCAATTGTGAATGGGACTGGTGATGGAAGCAGGATTCAATGCTGTAAAGAGCAATATTGCATAGGAACCTGGAATGTTAGATCCATGAATCAAGGCAAGTTGGAAGTGGTCAAACAGGAGATGGCAAGAGTGAACATTGACATTCTAGGAATCAGTGAACTAAGATGGACTGGAATGGGTGAATTTAATTCAGATGACCATTATATCTACTACTGCAGGCAGGAATCCTTTAGAAGAAATGGAGTAACCATCATAGTCTACAAAAGAGTCTAAAATGCAGTACTTGCTGCAATCTCAAAATTGACAGATCTCTTCATCTCCAAGACAAACCATTCAATATCATGGTAATCCAAATCTATGCCCCAATCAGTAACACTCAAGAAGCTGAAGTTGAACAGTTCTATGAAGACCTACAAGACCTTTTAGAACTAACACCCACAAAAGATGTTCTTTTCATTATAGGAAACTGGAATACAAAAGAAGGAAGGCAAGAAACACCTGGAGTAACAGGCAAATTTGGCCTTGGAATATGGAATGAAGCAGGGCAAAGGCTAATAGCATTTTGCCCAGAGAACGCACTGGTCATAGCAAACACCTTCTTCCAAGAACACAAGAGGAGACTCTACACATGACATCACCAGATGGTCAACACCAAAATCGGATTGATTGTATTCTTTGCAGCCAGATGGAGAAGCTCTATACAGTCAGCAAAAACAAGACTCGGAGCTGACTATAGCTTGGATCACTCCTTATTCCCAAATTCAGACTGAAGTTGAAGAAAGTGGAGAAAACCACTAGACCATTCATGTATGACCTAAAACAAATCCCTTATGACTATACAGTGGAAGTGAGAAATAGATTTAAGGGACTAAATCTGATAGACAGAGTGCCTGATGAACTATGGGCTGAGGTTCATGACATTGTATAAGAGACAGGAATCAAAACCATTGCCAAGAAAAAGAAATGCAAAAAAGCAAAATGGCTGTTTGAGGAGGCCCTGTGAAAAGAAGGGAAGTGAAAAGCAAAGGAGGAAAGGAAAGATATACCCATTTGAATGCAGAGTTCCAAAGAATAGCAAGGAGTGATAAACCCTTCCTCATCGATCAATGCAAAGAAATAGAGGAAAACAATAGAATGGGAAAGACAAGAGATCTCTTCAAGAAAGTTAGAGATACCAAGGGAACATTTCATGCAAAGATGGGCTTGATAAATGACAGAAATGGTATGGAAAAATGGTACTGAAGAATTTATTTACAGTGCAACAGTGGAGAAACAGACTTAGGGAATAGACTTATGGACATAAGGAGAGTGAGCAGAGGGTGAGATGTAAAGTAGATAGCCAATGGGAATTTGCTGTATGGCTCAGGAAACTCAAACACTTGCTCTGTATCAACCTAGAGGTGTGGGGTGGGGAGGGAGATGGGAGGCAGGTTCAAAAGGAAGGAGATATATGTGTACCTATGCCTGATTCATGTTGAGGTTTGACAGAAAACAACAAAATTCTGTAAAGCAATTATCCTTCAAATTAAAAAAAAAGTTATTTAAACAGATGAGTTACACACATGAGCTTCTTTACCTAAGATGCTGTGGGAGATGTCATCCCTCACTTACACATTTTTCTGCACAAATAATTACTGAAACACACCAGTTATATAGAAATATATGGGTATTGGCATTTCAGGCAAATCATGGAAAAAACAAGAGAGTTCCAGAAAAACATCTATTTCTGCTTTATTGACTATGCCAAAGCCTTTGACTGTGTGGATCACAGTAAACTGTGGAAAATTCTGAAAGAGATGGGAATACCAGTCCACCTGACCTGCCTCTTGAGAAATTTGTATGCAGGTCAGGAAGCAACAGTTAGAAGTGGACATGGAAAAACAGACTGGTTCCAAATAGGAAAAGGAGTACGTCAAGGCTGTATATTGTCACCCTGCTTATTTAACTTATATGCAGAGTACATCATGAGAAACGCTGGACTGGAAGAAACACAAGCTGGAAGCAAGAGAAATATCTTGGGAGAAATATCAATGACCTCAGATATGCAGATGACACCACCCTTATGGCAGAAAGTGAGGAGGAGCTAAAAAGCCTCTTGTTGAAAGTGAGAGAGGAGAGTGAAAAAGTTGGCTTAAAGCTCAACGTTCAGAAAATGAAGATCATGGCATCTGGCCCCATCACTTCATGGGAAATAGATGGGGAAACAGTAGAAACAGTGTCAGACTTTGTTTTTTTGGGCTCCAAAATCACTGCAGATGGTGACTGCAGCCATGAAATTAAAAGATGCTTACTCCTTGGAAGAAAAGTTNTGAAGATCATGGCATCTGGCCCCATCACTTCATGGGAAATAGATGGGGAAACAGTAGAAACAGTGTCAGACTTTGTTTTTTTGGGCTCCAAAATCACTGCAGATGGTGACTGCAGCCATGAAATTAAAAGGCGCTTACTCCTTGGAAGAAAAGTTACGACCAACCTAGATAGTATATTCAAAAGCAGAGACATTACTTTGCCGACTAAGGTCCGTCTAGTCAAGGCTATGGTTTTTCCTGTGGTCATGTATGGATGTGAGAGTTGGACTGTGAAGGAGGCTGAGTGCTGAAGAATTGATGCTTTTGAAGTGTGGTGTTGGAGAAGACTCTTGAGAGTCCCTTGGACTGCAAGGAGATGCAACCAGTCCATTCTGAGGGAGATCAACCCTGGGGTTTCTTTGGAAGGAATGATGCTAAAACTGAAGCTCCAGTACTCTGGCCGCCTTATGCGAAGAGTTGACTCATTGGAAAAGACCCTGATGCTGGGAGGGATTGGGGGCAGGAGGAGAAAGAGACGACCGAGGATGAGACGGCTGGATGGCATCATGGACTCAATGGACATGAGTCTGAGTGAACTCCGGGAGTTGGTGATGGACAGAGAGGCCTGGCGTACTGCGATTCATGGGGTCACAAAGAGTCGGACACGACTGCGCGACTGAACTGAACTGAACTGAGAGTTTATTTGGATTATTAAAAATTTTAATCAGATTTGAAAATATTATAGACAAAAATTAGAATTTGATCCTTTTAGGGAATTGTATGGAATGTCTATGGGCCTCCCAGGTGGTGGTAGTGGTAAAGAACCCACCTGCCAATGCAGGAGATGCAAGAGAGATGGATTTGATTCCTGGATTGGGAAGATCCCCTGCAGAAGGGCACAGCAACCTACTCCAGTATTCTTGCCTGAAGAATCCCATTGACAGAGGAGTCTGGCGGGCTACAGTTCATGGGGTTACAAAGAATCAGACAGGACTGAAGCAACTTAGCACGCAAACACCACATGGAATGTCTATAAAAATTGCTTGGGTTCTATTTCAGAATGGTCATAATTCTAAGGGTGTGATTCTGGACAACTCACACTAGTTCTCTTTGCTTCATCTCCTTCTGTAAAGAAAGTTTCAGTGAACATTAATAAATAAAAATAAGTAGATAAATAACTGACATCTATCAGGTTAGCTGTCACACTGTAGTTCTTGAGTCCTAAAAATTGATTTAAATTCTCTTTCATCTTATTTCCTCTCTGGTTAATAGAGTGTTTTTTGGTTTTAGATACGGGATAATGTTTTTTTTTGTGTGTGCCTGTGTTTGTAAAACCGTTTTTTCTGCCTGAATCTGATGAGCTTAAATTAAAGAAGCCTATGACATCAATCAAATAGAAATAACTAGATGAGATTCTCCTTCCTAATGATGAAGCAAGGAAGCATAACACCATCACTTGCAATTAGGAATGTTGTCTGAGCTATTATGAGGCATTTCGGAACCTACCACAACATTTTGGCATCTGTAGGAATACCTCTTACTGTAAATGAAAGGTTAATCGCTGTGCTTTTCCAGCTGTTTCACATGGACCAGATGTCTGAGTTGCCCAAACTACTTAGCTGCATATTAGTGCCACATAAACTACTGGCTGCTGCTTGTGGGAGAGCTGTTAATTTCTGTAGAATGTTGCACTGAATGTCATTAAGGTTTGAATTAAAATAAATTTGCAAGCAGGTTGTATGTAAATGCTGGTACAAGAATTAGTTTAACAGAAGCAAACATTTTGCACGGTTTCAGTGACACCCTAAGGCTTAGTCACACCAGCCTCTCTCCAGGATCTGTATTTCCTTTGTGGCTTTCACAGTTTCTGTAACTTGCCAGACAGATGCATTATGTATAGCCAATCCATTCTATCAAACCTGAATCTTCATGCTGCATACCTGAAACATATAATACTGTACATCAATTAGACTTCAATTAAACAAAAAACTGAACCTTATATATGAAAAAATTCTTGCAAAACATGATAGGTATTGAGAATATTATTGATAGTGCACAATTATAGTGTTCTACATATAAATAATAGCATTATATATTTTGTATATAATATTGCATACTGTTATAAATAACAGTACGTGCATTCAATGCACGTACTTGATTTGGTCTGTTTCAGTTTTAGTGCTTAGTTCAGTTCAGTTTAGTTGCTCAGTCATGTCCAGTTCTTTTGACCCCATAGACTGCAGCACACCAGGCTTCCCTGTCCATCACCAGCTCCCTAAGTTTGCTCAGACTCATGTCCATCGAGTCAGTGATGCCATGCAACCATCTCATCCTCTGTGATCCCCTTTTTCTCCTGCCTTCAATCTTTCCCAGAATCGGGACTTTTCCAATGAGTTGGCTCTTTGCATCAGGCGGCCAAAGTACTGGACCTTCAGCTTCAGGATCAGTCCTTCCAATGAATATTCAGGACTGATTTCCTTTAGGATGGACTGGCTGGATCTCCTTGCAGTCCAAGGGACTCTCGTGAGTCTTCTTCAACACCACAGTTCAAAAGCATCATTTCTTTGGCACTCAGCTTTATGGTCCACCTCTCACATCCATACATGACTACTGGAAAAACCATTAGCTTTGCCTAGACCGACTTCTGTTGGCAAAGTAATGTCTCTTTTGTTATGCTGTCTAGGCTGGTCATAGATTTTCTTCGAAGGAGCAAGAGTCTTTTAATTTAATGGTTGCAGTCACCATCTGCAGTAATTTTAGTTTAGGGTCTGTATGCTTTATCTGCACAACATTTGACATGTGGTTCATTTTCACAAACCATAATTATTGCAAAAGACAATATTCCTATATTCATTTTCTATCTTCATTTTCTTGAAACAGAAATTAAGATCTAGGTAGATTGTGAGTTTACTGGTTGACAGTGACACTAGGATTTTAATTGCAAGGCTATAACTCTACAGGTCATGATTTTTGTATTGTTTCTTTTTGAATTAGTACAGATTGTTTTCTCTGTGGCAGCTACTGACATTAGGCAACTACATATATGATTATTTTGGTGATGGGGTTGGCAAAGAGAATGGGAAGTATTTCAAAGTTCAGAGTCCAGCTGGGTGAGATGATCTCAAGACCTGAGGAAGCAGCTGGATTTGAGGCTTTGATCATTTGAAGATGATCAGCATCTTCTCCTTTTCCAGTGTGCTTACATTTTTCTATAGTAAGCAGTTTCTGTTATTTTTGACCTAAGATATTTTGAACTAGCCTCAGAAGCTATCAATATGTATTGATGCTATACATCTAGTCACTCTTAAAAACAGAAAAAATACAAAACACATAATTCTGAAAAAAATTATTTTTTAGTGCCATATGATTTATTTTTAAAAAGAAAATTTGCATTTTTCTCAAGAAAGGGAAAACTATCATGTGTGTATTTGCATACACACATACATAGAAATTTTGCTGCTGCTGCTGCTGCTAAGTCGCTTCAGTCGTGTCCGACTCTGTGCGACCCCATAGACGGTAGCCCACCAGGCTCCCCTGTCCCTGGGATTCTCCAGGCAAGAACACTGGAGTGGGTTGCCATTTCCTTCTCCAATGCATGAAAGTGAGAAATAAAAGTGAAGTCGCTCAGTCGTGTCCGACTCTTAGCGACCCCATGGACTGCAGCCTAGCAGGCTCCTCCGCCCATGAGATTTTCCAGGCAAGAGTACTGGAGTGGGGTGCCATTGCCTTCTCTAGAAATTTTGCTAAATACATAAAATTATTTTTACTTGCTTATTTCATTCAATTATCAAAATAATCTTGTGTCATTTTGGTACAAATATATAGGTGTTATCTATATTTTACAGAAAATTCAGACAAATACCACCATTTTTTCCCCTCCATCTTATCCATTTTCTCCTTNCTAGAAATTTTGCTAAATACATAAAATTATTTTTACTTGCTTATTTCATTCAATTATCAAAATAATCTTGTGTCATTTTGGTACAAATATATAGGTGTTATCTATATTTTACAGAAAATTCAGACAAATACCACCATTTTTTCCCCTCCATCTTATCCATTTTCTCCTTAAAAAATAACAAGATAACATCATCTTCTTTCTTAAGATTCATTTGTGAAATAAAATAAGCTAAGGACTCTGCTTCTGTCTACATAATTTAAAGAAATGTACTGAAATGATTAGACAGAAGTTTAACACATATTTTAGCTGGAAATTGAGATATTCAGAGCCTTTAGAAAAAGTGGTAAAGAGGAAAAATTAGATTAGGACAGAATAGATATATTAAGACATTTGAAATAATGCAAATGAGATAATTACCAGTCCTAAGAAAGCACAAATTTTAATAATATATGTTTTAATTATGTGTCATATCTTAAGAAGTCTTATCACAGCTATTCTATTTCTCATTTAAACACCTATAAACCTCTTCTAGGTCCACATGACTGAGGGAAAATAAATAAAACCCTTCTTATCTCTTCCAAACAAAAATGAAGGATAGATAAAATGTATTTTATTTTAAATAAAATACATAGACTTGCCTTTAAGAAGGAAAGGGTGAATCTTTGCTAGTATAAAGAATAAATATAAAATTATTTTCAATGTCTACCAGAGGGAGAAGGCAAATTTTTAAAGAGTAATAGTTGTTAGATTGACAACAGACTTTTCATCATGGAAAATAGACAAGGTTGATAAGCTATTATCTTTAAAATATTCAACTTATTGTGGTTTTGATTTGAATTTCTCTGATAATGAGTGATATTGAGCATCTTTTTCTGTGTTTGTTAGCCATCCGAAAAATTAAACTACACTTCTTCCTTGGAAGGAACGTTATGACCAACCTAGATAGCATATTCAAAAGTAGAGACATTACTTTGCCAACTAAGGTCCGTCTAGTCAAGGCTAGTTTTTCCTGTGGTCATGTATGGATGTGAGAGTTGAACTGTGAAGAAAGCTGAGTGCCAAAGAATTGATGCTTTTGAACCATGGTGTTGGAGAAGACTCTTGAGAGTCCCTTGGACTGCAAGGAGATCCAACCAGTCCATTCTGAAGGAGATCATCCTGGGATTTCTTTGGAAGGAATGATGCTAAAGCAGAAGCTCCAGTACTTTGGCCACTTCATGCGAAGAGTTGACTCATTGGAAAAGACTGATGCTGGGAGGGCTTGGGGGCAGGAGGAAGAGGGGACAACAGAGGATGAGATAGCTGGATGGCATCACCAATTCGATGGACGTGAGTTTGAGTGAGCTCCGGGAGATGGTGATGGACAGGGAGGCCTGGCGTGCTGATTCATGGGGTCGCAAAGAGTCGGACACGACTGAGCGACTGAACTGAATTGAATTGAACTGACATCAGTGACAGGTTGAATAGACATATCAACTTATCATATTGTAGGTGGTTCAGGACCTTCTATTTTATAAATCATACTTTTATTCACTTTGGAATATTTGTCTAATGTTATGTTTGGACATTTGGACCTGCAGTTATCATTTTCCAATAAGGGCCATAGATTCTCCATGAGTCTATTTTCAACCAATGGAGTATGTTAACAGAGAAATTATATGACCACCAATGCTCAGTGCTAAAACATAAGATAAAGCTCTTTGTTTAATAAAGAAATTAAAGCTATAAAATTTGTCTTATCCTACATGGTTTAGGCTGGTCAATAGGTTACTGGTCTATTCGTACAATAAAATTACTCAAGATCCCTGGTGGCTCAAACAGCAAAGCGTCTGTCTACATTGTGGGAGACCTGGGTTCGATCCCTGGGTTGAGAAGTTCTGTGGAGAAGGAAATGGCAACCCACTCCAGTACTCTTGCCTAGAAAATCCCATGGACAGAAGAGCCTGGTAGGCTGCAGTCCATGGGGTTGCTAAGAGTTGGACACGACTGAGTGACTTCACTTGAGCCACTCAGGGAATTCCTTCAATTCAAATCAAATGTCTGGGAAAATATCTAGCTCTATAATGACCAATTATTGTTTGATGAAATAGCTAACACTCTATAAGATTAATAAATAGAGATATACAGCATTCTATTTTACTCCACAATGGGGACAGAATGGCAATATGCTTTGGTACTAAGAACAATTTTCTTATTAAATTGTATGCATTAAATAACATTAGCTTCATTCTGCCCCATTCTTTATCTACCTAGCTCCATAATTCAAAAGTTAAAAGCATAAATATATTGCTCTTAAAAGATAACTTAATTTTTATCATACACTATAGTAAGTATGGTATTTATTTTCATGATGACCTTTCTATTTTTTTATGTTTGATGAGTAATTAGAATGAACTAGTGGTCCAGTATAGACTATGAGATATATTACTGTAATTTTCTTGCCAGAACACACAATGTCTTCCCTCAATACGTTAACTTTAATCTCTGGTGAATAAGTCCTACAGCTTTCAATCCAGAACCACAAATTATTTCCACTCTTTGTCTTCGCAGTAGTAGTAACACCAAAGTTGGTATTGCTTCAGAAATGAAATGTTGCACTATCATATATTTTTAGTGTAACTGGTATACAACATACTCCAACAAGTTCTGTGAGCTCTTTATTTCTGTGTCTAGATAAAATCTCAGGGAGAAACATTTCAGTTCATACTCAGAATAAGAAAAAATACTCCAGTTTTTAATTCAAGAATATAAATTTATCTATTAGTGTGTCTAGTCCTGGATGTTGTCATTTAGTCACCCAATCATGGCCAACTCTTTGTGACCACATGGATTGCAGTGCACCACGCCTCTCTGTCCCTCACCATTTCCCAAAGTCTGCACAAGTTTTTGTCCATTGCATCAGTGATGTCATCCAGCCATCTCATCCTCTGATGCCCTCTTATCCTTCTGCCCTCAATTTTTCACAGTATTAGGGACTTGTCCAATGGGTTGGCTGTTAGTAGCAGATGGCCAAAATACTGAAGCTTCAGCATCAGTCCTTCTAACAAGTATTCAGAGTTGACTTCCCTAAAGATTGACTGGTTTGATCATCTTGCTGTCAAAGGGACTTTCGGAGTCTTCTCCAGCACCACAGTTCTAAGCATTTTTGCTGTTCTGCCTTTTTTAAGGGCTTGCTCTCACAACCGTACATGACCACAGGGAACACTGTAGCCTTGACTACATGAACCTCTGTCGGCAGAGTAATGTCTTTGCTTTTCAACATACTGTCTAGGTTTGTAATAGCTTTCCTTCCAAGAAGCAATCCTCTTCTGATTTCATGACTACTGTCACCATCTGCAGTGATTTTAGAGCCCAAGAAGAGGAAATCTATCTCTACTTCCACCTTTTCCCCTTTTATTTGCCATGAAGTAATGGGGCTGGATGTCCTGACCTTAGTTTTCTTAATATTTGGTTTTAAGCTGGTTCTTTCACTCTCATCTTTCACCCTCATCAAAAGGCTTTTTAGCCCCTCTTCATTTTCGGTCATTAGAGTGATATCATCCACATATCTGAGGTTGTTGGTGCTTCCTCCGCCTATCTTGATTTCATTTTGAACTCATCCGGCCCAGCATTTCTCATGATGTGTTCAGCATATAAGTTAAACAAACAGGGTGACAGCAGACAGCCTTGTAATACTCCTTTCTCTATCTTGCACCAATCAGTTGTTCCATACAGGGTTCTAACTGTTGCTTCCTAACGAGTGTACAGGTTTCTCAGGAGACAGGTACCATGGTCTGGTATACCAAACTTTTTAAGAGCTTTCTGCAGTTTAATAATCTACACAGTCAAAGGCTTTGGTGTAGTCTTGCAACAAAGACAGATGTTTTTCTTGTCATGGTCAATGCGCCTGTGTGGACATCACCAGATGGTCAACAGCGAAATCAGATTGATTATATTCTTTGAAGCCAAAAATGGAGAAGCTCTATACAGTCAACAAAAACAAGACCAGGAGCTGACTGTGGCTCAGATCATGAACTCCTTATTACCAAATTCAGACTGAAATTGAAGAAAGTAAGGAAAGCCACTAGGTCATTCAGGCATGACCTAAATCAAATCCCTTCTAATGATACAGTGGAAATGAGAAATAGATTTAAGGGTCTAGATCTGATAGATAGAGTGCCTGATGTACTATGGAATGAGGTTCATGACACTGTACAGGAGACAGGGATCAAGACCATCCCCATGGCAAAGAAATGCAAAAAAGCAAAATGGCTGTCTGGGGAGGCCTTACAAATAGCTGTGAAAAGAAGAGAGGTGAAAAACAAAGGAGAAAAGGAAAGATATAAGCATCTGAATGCAGAGTTCCAAAGAATAGCAAGAAGAGATAAGAAAGCCTTTTTCAGTGAACAATGCAAAGAAATAGAGGAAAAGGACAGAATGGGAAAGACGAGAGATCTCTTCAAGAAAATTGGAGATACCAAGGGAAAATTTCATGCAAAGATGAGCTCGATAAAGGACAGAAATGGTATGGACCTAACAGAAGCAGAAGATATTAAGAAGTGGCAAGAATACACAGAGGAAGTGTACAAAAAAGATTTTCATGATCTGGATAATCACGATGGTGTGATCACTCATNTACCAAGGGAACACTTCATACACAGATGGGCTAGATAAAGGACAGAAATGGTCTGGCCCTAACAGAAGCAGAAGATATTAAGAAGAGGTGGCAAAAATACACAGAAGAACTATACAAAAAAGATCTTCATGACCCAGATAACTAAGATGGTGTGATCACTCACCTAGAGCTAGACATCCTGGAATGCAAGGTCAAGTGGACCTTAGGAAGCATCACTACAAACAAAGCTAGTGGAAGTGATAGAATTACCATTGAGCTCTTTCAAATCCTGAAAGATGATGCTGTGAAAGTGCTGCACTCAATTTGCCAGCAAATTTGGAAAACTCAGCAGTGGCCACAGGACTTGAAAAGGTCAATTTTCATTCCAATTCTGAAGGAAAGGTGGCAATGCAAAAGAATGTTCAAACTACTGCGCAATTGCATTCATCTCACACGCTAGTAAAGTAATGCTCAAAATTCTCCAGGCCAGGCTTCAGCAATACATGAACCGTGAACTTCCTGATGTTCAAGCTGGTTTTAGAAAAGGCAGAGGAACCAGAGATCAAATTGCCAACATCTGCTGGATCATGGAAAAAGCAAGAGAGTTCCAGAAAAACATCTATTTCTGCTTTATTGACTATGCCAAAGTCTTTGACTGTGTGGGTCACAATAAACTGTGGAAAATTCTGAAAGACATGGGAATAACCAGACCACCTGTCCTGCCTCTTGAGAAACCTATATGCAGGTCAGGAAGTGACAGTTAGAACTGGACATGGAACAACAGACTGGTTCCAAATAGGAAAAGGAGTACATCAAGGCTGTATATTGTCACCCTGCTTATTTAACTTCTATGCAGAGTACATCATGAGAAATGCTGGGCTGGAAGAAGCACAAGCTGGAATCAAGATTGCCAGGAGAATTGTTAATCACCTCAGATATGCAGATGATACCACCCTTATGGCAAAAAGTGAAGAGGAACTCAAAAGCCTCTTGATAAAAGTGAAAGAGGAGAGTGAAAAAGTTGGCTTAAAGCTCGACATTCAGAAAACAAAGATCATGGCATCTGGTCCCATCACTTCATGGAAATAGATGGGGAAACAATAGAAACAGTGTCAGACTTTTTTTGGGGGGGCTCCAAAATCACTGCAGATGGTGATTGCAGCTGTAAAATTAAAAAATGCTTACTTCTTGGAAGGAAAGTTATGACCAATCTAGACAACATATTTAAAAGTAGAGACATTACCTTGCAAACAAAGGTCCATCTAGTCAAGGCTATGATGTTTCCAGTAGTCCTGTATGGATGTGAGAGTTGGACGGTGAAGAAAGCTGAATGCCGAAAAATTGATGCTTTTGAACTGTGGTGTTGGATAAGACTCTTGAGAGTCCCTTGGACTGCAAGGAGATCCAACCAGTCCAT
>SJXQ01001667.1:17034-102014 GCA_006408695.1 Aepyceros melampus | reverse complement strand
CTGGGTGTTCATTGGAAGGACTGATGTTGAAGCTGAAACTCCAATACTTTGGCCACCTGATGGGAAGTACTGACTCATTTGAGAAGACCCTGATCCTGGGAAAGATTGAGGGCAGGAGGAGAAGGGGACAACAGAGGATGAGATGGTTGGATGGCATCACTGACACAGTGGACATGGGTTTGGGTGGACTCTGGGAGTTGGTGATGGACAGGGAGGCCTGGCGTGCTGCGATTCATGGGGTTGCGAAGAGTTGGACACAACTGAGCAACTGAACTGAACGGAACTGAATGTAATAGGATCTGGACTGCTTGAGGAAAACACAAAGTGGCAGTTGTAAGAGCTAAGGCTGACTGCACATGCTATTAAAAAAAGAAAGTGAACTTTTTGAATACAATTGTTTACATCAATATTATCACATTATTCCATTTATGTTATAGATTATTGTGATTAAATTAAAACTGTAGTAATTATACTATACTACCCATGTTAGAGATTCTAACCTCTTTTTTTAAAATATTTCTTGGTGTTTGTTTCATTTAAAACAAAGTCATAAAATTCAAATTTAATTTAAACAATCCACGTCTTTCCTTATAAAGCAAAGAGAATATGAGAAAATACAGCTTACCCTTTAAAAAGAGAATTTCTTTAATAAACTAAAATCTAACTAAAATTCCTCATCTCTCCAATTTTTCTGAGGTTACTTTTTTAAAACATACATATCTATCTCATTTCCTTCCAACTCTTCAAAGTTGACAGAATTACATTTACAAATGCAAAAAGCAAATACAGCTAAAAAGCTTTCCTCTTTTTTTCTTTTCTGTTTTTCATCTTCTCAGTGAATATATTTAAATAAAATATCCCTGGAAAATATGAGTTTAAAAAAACTCCTTTATTAATATCAGAGTTTTCTAGCAGTAACATTCTCTCAAATTCTATGAGTAAAAATAGCCAGTCTTTACACTTTACCTCTATTTCACCTCTTAACCTGGACTTATGTCCAGATAGCTAGGGCCTCCTGAAACTATTTCAGATGCTTTTCTGAAAGATTTGTTTCACCCTTTATTAACAGGCTTAACTTGGTTCACCTGAGGCAAGTGTTTGATAGTTTTGTTTTGTTTCGTTTTACCACCCTTTCAATCTTCTCCCCAAGCATAGGGTTAAATGGGTTAACTGGACCTAGTTTAACTTGACTGGGCATAGGACAATACGTCTGGCCTCCTCTCTTCCCTTCCTGGTAGATCTGGTTTGGTTTTGTTTTTCTTTAGCCAGCATTTCACTTTTCCCTTTCATGCATTGGAGAAGGAAATGGCAACCCACTCCAGTGTTCTTGCCTGTAGAATCCCAGGGACAGAGGAGCCTGGTGGGCTGCCGTCTATGGGGTTGCACAGAGTCAGACATGACTGAAGCGACTTAGCAGCAGCCAGCATTTTAACTATCTGAAAGAAATCAATTCTTATATCGTCTCAGAATCACCAGGTGGCGGTTAGTGAGTCAAGTTTAATGTATTTCAACTCTTTCCTCCATCAAATAGGGAAGTAAATCAGCTATCCAAATAATACGGGGAAAGCACTTTAAGTTACAACGTATTCATGTTCCTTTTAAGCCAAATAGATGTGAAAGGACATCTCAACATGACACTGCTCTCTGCTCTTTATTGCAGATTCATGTAAATGAACCAGTGAATAACATTTGATTCAGCAAATGTTTCTGATAGCCTGTTCTGTACAATGTGCTGTGCTATGTGCCATGGAGATGAGGAGATGAATTAAGTATGCTCCTTGTCTTCAAAGAGCTCACAGAAACCTAGAGGTTTATCTTTTCGTCTTATGCATCACAGTAGTTATGAAATATGTACCGAAATAAGTAACTGTGTAAAATAATTGACAAGCAAAAATCTCTGTATAAGCATTCATTCTATCAGATGCTGAAACTGCAGAGATAGAAATAGTGGTAGCTGCTGTTGCTGCCAAGTCACTTCAGTCATGTATGACTCTGTGCAACCCCATAGAAGGCAGCCCACCAGGCTCCTCTGTCTCTGGGATTCTCCAGGCAAGAATAATGGGGTGGGTTGCCATTTCCTTCTCAGTGCATGAAAGTGAAAAGTGAAAGTGAAGTCCCTCAGTCGTGTCCAACTCCTATCGACCCCATGAACTGCAGTCTACCAGGCTCCTCCGTCCATGGGATTTTCCAGGCAAGAGTACTGGAGTGGGGTGCCATTGTCTTCTCTGAAGGCATTGCTATGATATATATAATTGATAAAGGATTGTGGACATAGCATTTGCAAATACATGGGGAACCATGGTTTTCTCTGCTAGGATCATGCTATTGTATCTGTATAACTTGAGCTGTATATATATTTCAGTGTTAAAAATAAATGAAATTTCATGAAAAGAAATGTAATAAAAGAAATATAAGTTCTATAAGGATATATATATGAATATATATATATATATATATTTTTTTTTTCCTATTTTGTTCACTGATGTAGCCCAAGCATCAGAAACAATGACTGGTACAGAGTAGATAGTTAATTGTTTTGTTGTTGTTGATAAATACATTTAACCAAACATTTATTTGATTATCTCTGAATCCAGAGTTAAAGCCTCAGAAAAGGCATTAATTTGGATTCCAAGGAAGTGAGTAGAGTCCAGGAGGAAGGCAATGGCAACCCACTCCAGTACTAGAAGCCTGGTAGGCTGTAGTCCATTGAGTCACTAAGAGTCACACATGACTGAGGGACTTCATTTTCACTTTTCACTTTCATGCCTTGGAGAAGGAAATGGCAACCCACTCCAGTGTTCTTGCCTGGAGAATCCCAGGGACTGCGGAGCCTAGTGGGCTGCCGTCTATGGGGTCACACAGAGTCGGACACGACTGAAGCGACTTAGCAGCAGCAGCAACAGTGTTACTCCAGATGTGCTATGATGAGATCTTAACTGGAATGGTGATAGCAAGAACAGAAGAGGAAGTACAGACCAATATGGTTCCATTAAATGGGCTGGGCTTGCCCCCAGAATGTATTTACTCACGCTCTAGAATCTTTTCATCTATCCATTTCAAAATATCAATAAAACCTGATAGTGTTTCTAACTGCAAGTATTTACTCAAGAAAACATTTCAGCCATCTCCCTCTCTGTAGTATGACCCAATTTGACAGTGCTCTGATAAATACAGACAGGGAATGAAAAGATAGCAAAGTGGTAACACGGTGAGGTTTAGAGTTTAGAAAGACCCTCCTAAATATACTGTGGTGGTTAATAGAGAAGGCAATAATGCAGTCAAGGAGAGCACTCAGGAGACTATAGCGGTTTCAGTAAGAAACAGTGGATGAACAAATGTGGGAGCACTGGAGATGTATGTAAATAGATTTGGTATTTTGGGAAGAAAATATGAGGGAGTAAGGAGTAGATAAGTAACATTTGACTTTGGCATCTTGTGGGTGGAAGTGCCAAGCATAAAGCTAAAAGCTATCGGAGGGGCAGCAGGCTAAAGGTAAGATAGTAACTTCACTCTTTGACATGCTGTGTTTGAGATCATTTGACTCCTGAGATAAAGACATACAAAGAGACATCATCAATTTATTTAGCATTTTGTCTGGTCTTGTGTAGTGCCTGGACCACAATACGTCATTTGTGAATGAATGAACAAAAGAAGCTCAGAAAACAGATCTGGACTTAGATCTTGAAAAGTGAATTAATACCACATACCCAGGAGAATATGTGCCAGGAAAAAATTAGATCAGTTCGGCTCAAAGTGTGCACTGCACACACAGCTGGTCCTCAAACTGTTACCTGTCCTCAATGGAATAAGTACAGATACTAAAAGTAAGCATTTGGGAAGTTTTATAGCAATGTAACAGTAATTTTGCATCTCTTTTTTAAATCAAATAAAAGGAAATTAGACTCATTTTATATGCTTTTATTTGTTCTTTTTTTTTTGTTTGTTTTTTGGGTTTTGCTTTGGTCTTTCACTTTTAGAAAAGTTTGTCTGCAGTGAATTGGAAATGTCAAAGCAAGCAAACAACCAAACAAAAATCTTAAGCATCAAATTAGATCATTTAAAGACAATGTTTATCAAAGTTCCTCTTTGACTCATTCTTATCTTTTACATTCCTTCTTACTTGTTTTGCTAAATCCAACTTTATTCCCTTCCCAGGGATCTCAATAGTAAATTAAATCTTCTTTTGTGTATTTTGCATGTTTATCCAACTTGACAGTAAAATTTTCCTGTAGTGTGGATAAAAGCCATTTCTTTTCCTCCCATAAGTACTGTAGAAAGAGCAACGTGGAAGGAAAATTCTAAGTATCCCTCTGGTGTTATCTCTCTCCTTTGAGTGTGGGCAGGACCTATGATTTGCCTCTAGCCAAAAGAATATGGTAAGAGTGATTGGATATCACTTTCTCGATTAAGATAGATAATAGATCTCCTATAAAATTCACTTTCATACTGATGCTGAAGAACCCAGCCACCATAAATTCTGAAACTACCAAAAGAAATAGAATTATAGCAATCTGTGAGAACATACAAGTAGGTCATTTCTCAGATGAGGCCTCACTCTCAGTCAGGATTTCCAAGCAGAGGACTCAGCTGAGCCAGGCCTAGAGTCCTAACTAAGAGAAGATGCGAAATAATAAATGTATGTTGTTTTAAGCTGCTAAATGTGTGATCATTTATTTTCAGTATAGAAAACCAGTCCAATTAGACAGGTTATAGTTTCTTGGATACAAATGAAGAGAAACTTGGGTAAATGGAGCACTGGTGGTGCTATTTCTATCACGCAAAACATGAGGGAAAAACTTGTGGAGGAATAAAAATTATTTTTGGATAGAATGAAGAAGTCTTGGAAATGAGGAAAAACTCATAAAAAAAAAAAAGACCAAAAAACCAGGTCAGATGCTTAAGACATGTCAAAAAGAAGAACTATGAAAATTCAAACAATATGGAACTTCAAAATCAGTATTGTTAGGAACTGGAGAGGGGATAAATGATGCAAAGCTGGGAGATAATGAATACAATAAATAGAACAATTTTGGAATTTAAAGACAGAAGAGATATTTTAACAGAAATTGAGTGATGCAGAGTGCAGGGTTAAGAAATGTATATTTCCACGTGGTGGAAGTAAGGATGACGTGGAGAGAAAAAGACTAAATAAGGATGCTCTAAGGAGAAGTGATGCCATTTGCATCTGAATTGAACTGAAGGAGAAGTGATTAAGGCATGACACCTGGGGTTCAAGTGGAAGCATCAGTCCTAAAGAAAGGCACTTTTTACTCCCAGACTGTTGTTAAAAAAGATAAAGGATATGTAAAAGGACAAGAGATTTTAAGAAGCTCACAAAGAATTGTCTCTTAACTTCTTGATAAAGAAGGAAAGTTGTCCACTTCAAAACGAAGGGGAATGATTGGACCCTGAATTGGAGTGAGTGAAGGTTTGGAATGCTGTTGTGCAGACGGTGTTAGAGGATCAACAAGAGATTAAAGAAAGGATTAAGAAGTAATTAAAGTCAGACAGCTTGAACCAGTGGTAGGCCAAGTATGTAGAGTTTTGCTTGAAATCTGTCACTGATGCTGGGTAAGAGCTAGTAGAGGAGTTGGATTAATGGCAGCTCAGTGGCTCATAGAAAGTACATCACTAATGATGAGACCTGCATACACGACTCGATTCGAAAAGGACAGCCAGAAGATGGAGATTTTAACAACAGATGGCAAATGTACTTTCAGCTAGCTATGACACTGGTAATTTTTAAAAATTCAACCACTAGAAAACAGAAAATACCCTAGAGTGCTTTAACGAAAGCTTATTTTAGCATTGTCCTTAATAGTCCAGCTAACTTCCTTAGACCAGTCCTTCCTATTCCCCAGTTCCTCATATATTTTATTTTTAAATATGTATAAGGAATTGTCATTTTCTTAAAATGTGTTAAACAGAACCTGCATGGTCTACTAGGAATTTCTATGTAGAGCTTAGCATCCTGATTCTGTAACTTGACTAGCTACACTGAGAAAGTGATTTCATCTCTTTGTGCCTTAAGTTACTTATCATAAACGGGGATAATAATCTCTAACTCGCCATGTAGATGTGATAATTAAATGGGATAATTTATGTATTGATACAATGGCATGTATAATGGATTTTCAAATAACGTTATTTAAATTTTTTCACAGAAGCAATGAAATTCCATGTATTACTTTTGCTTTCTAAAACAAGCCAGTAAAAAATACTAAGAAAAATTGGAAAACACAGAAAAGTAGAAAAGAAAAAGTGATCAAAAATCCATCATGCAAGCATTAAAACTTTTATTTTAGTACCAAGTATAAAATTGTATAACTAAAAGACCATTGTAGGCCAAAAGGTTTAATCCTTGCATTTTACAGATGAAAAAATTGAGGCCCTGAGAATAGAGCTGGCCTTTCTAAGAGTACAGGGCTTCCCAGGTGGTTCAGTGGTAAAGAATCTGCCTGCAGTGCAGGAGGCTCAAGAGAGGTTCAATCCCTGGGTTAGGAAGATCCCCTGGAGTAGGAAATGGCAACCTGCTCCAGTATTCTTGCCTGGAAACTTCCATGGGCAGAATAGCCTGGCAGGCTACAGTTCATGGCATCGCACAGAGTTGGACACGACTCAGCAAGCATCTGTCTTTTTTTTTTCTTCTAAAGGTGCAAAGCGTATTGACTATTGAGCCAAGGCTAGAAATTAGGTCTTCTAACTCCAGTGTCTTTCCACTCACTGTGATGAGGGAGGTGAAAACATTGCACTGTCAACAGCCAACATTTATTGGGTCCACACATACTCAGGGCACTCATGACTCTGGGTGTATAATCATTATTTGTTTTAATTTCACACATTAGGAAACCAATCGAAAGTGTACATGTAGATCAGCAAAAAGACAATCTTTCTAAATAACATGGAGGAAAAAAACACCTTATACCTATGCCTGCAGCATAAACTGTACAGAATTCATTTCCTCCAGTATCATAGTTTGCAAATAGTCTATTTCTGCAACAGAAAAACATCAATTTTTCAACTGCCCTTGCTATCAAGGAAAGCATGATGGCCATAAGTCATCCACTTTGTAAGCTCTTAAAACTCACTCCCAAGAGCTCTTGCGCCTTATCAACAGGCATAAATGATGTAAATTAGTCCACTGAAAATTCAGAAAAAGTATATTTTCCAGATTGCTAAAGACCTTGAGCCTAGCCCACAGACCTGACATTTAGCCTGCAATGTGGTATGACTCAAATTAGTTTTCTGAGGTGAACAAGGAAAAAGAAATAAAGAAATATGGAGCAACCTTCAAGTGATGTTCCCTGGAGGTCCATGGATGAGTTAATTTGCAGATGATAATTTAGCAAAGAAAAACTTCAGCATATTCTCTTATAATGATTTAGATGTTAGTCCCTCAAATTTTGCTTGTTTTTTTAAAAACTATTTATAAAAAGAACACTTCTGTTGGCTTCTTTTTAAACAATAAGAAGTTGAGGATTGCTACTTGGATGGTGTAACAAGCATTACATCTTCCCTGGTGGCTCAGACAGTAAAGAATCTGCCTGCAATGCAGGAGACCTTGGTTCAATCCCTGGGTCAGTAATACCCCTGGAGAAGGCAATGGCTACCCACTCCAGTATTGTTGTCTGTTACCAAAGCCTCTAGCCTAGGAGTAGCCTTTCAGCTCAAAGTATGTTTATGGAGTGTGTGCAGCATGCGTATGGTGAACTTTGGCCAGTATAAGAGTATTTTCATTTGTTTTAATTATCGTCTGCCTACCATGTGCCAGATCACTTTAGGTACCTGAAGAAACAAACCTAAGCAAGTCTCAGGCCCTGCCATTTAATCTATAATCTTCTGAGAAAAGCAGACACATAAAAAGATCATTTCAATATGTTAAGTTAAAGATATAATGAGGGTGGTATTTGGAGCACAGACATGAAGGAGGAGTAGGCATTACTTAGCCTCATCTTTGGTTCAGGATTCCTACAAAAGAAAATGACTAATGTGCTGGAGAGGATGACTAAATTAGCAAGGCAGTAAATGATGAAAAGCATCCAGATGTGGACATAGACCTAAGGCATTAGCCAATATAGTACATTCTGAGAGCCACAACTGTTACATATAGCTAGAATAGTAAAGTTCAGAGCAGAGACTGGGAAGAAATAAGGATTAAGAAGTACTTAAAAGCCAGATATTGGAGAGACTTATGTACTACGCTGAGTAGCTAAAGTTTGGTCCTGATTCTGTAGATCACAAGTAGCTATTCAAAGCAGGAATGTGTGGTAGAAAATTCACTATGGACACAGTAGGGTGATGGGGTGAACTTAAAAGTAACTGTAAGAAAAGGATGGGACCAGCTACAAGGGTCCAGATGAAATATGGTAAGATCTGTGCTAGGCAAGGGCAGTGGCCAAGGAAAGAATTAAATAGGTGAGTCAATGATGAAAGAGAGAAGCTTGGAGGGACTTTTGATGTGTCAGACAAGGAGAGGGAAGAGTCCAGAATGAAGTCATGGTTTTGGGCATTGCATGCCTTGATATGACTGCCTATGGTTATGAAGACAAGAAAGAATAGGACAAATAGGAAGAAAACGAGGTCAGTTGGGGACACGTTGAAAGTAAGATGCCTGTGAAATATCCAAAATAAAAGGTTTGGCAGATGGAGGTTATGTGAGACTGATGCTCTAGGGTTTCTCTTGATGGCATCTTCCTCCTGTTTTGATAGCTCGTGGCAACTCTCCCAGGTTACCTGCCCCTGGAAGAACTAACCCAGAGAATCCAAAACAGAAATTTATCCTCTTTGCAGTTGAAACATTTCCTTCTAGGAAGCATCCTCCACCTTTGATAGAACCCTGGGCTGTAGACAGGGACCAAGAGAGGACAGTAAGACTGTGTTGCGTATAAACTGTGGTGCCTCCCAGGACCACTTTCATATCCAGTTACTTCAATCTCCCCATTTCTACTGCGTGTGGGAGAGCTTCAGGTATTGAGCCAATGGGGCTGCCGATCATACTCTCAGTCACAGCACATCTTTGGGCTCTCCTGTATTCCTGTCTCCCTACCTCATAGCAGAATCCCTTCTGATGGAATTGAATTACTCGAGACCATTCAGGTCGAATTTGCATCTCCCCGAAGCCCAGCTTTCCCTCTCCCCTTGTTTCTCTCTTCCGCCTGGGCCTATCCCACTGCCCCAGGTCAGTCAGCTTGTTTGGTATCGGATTTCACTCAAAACATGAAAGATTGTAGACATAGATTCTATTTAGTAACAGATTTAATTTTTCTCCTCCCATTTAAAGACTTTGCAGCTCATTTCATAAAGGCAAAGAGACACAGTAGACAGACCTATACTTGACTGCCAGTCCTACCACCCACTGGCAAGCCACATAAGCTGATAAATCTTAATTTCCTTATCTGAAAATGAGGCTAAAACACTTTCTTTCCAAGATTGCTATGAAAACTAAATGAGGAAGCATGTTAAAGGGCCTAGCATGTGGTAGGTAGACAATAAACATTCTTTCCCATCCTGCCATATTTTTTAATTGAAGTAGAGTTGATTTATAATACTGTGTTAGTTTCAGATGTACAACAAAGTGATTCAGTTACATATATACATACACATATATTATTTTTCAGATTATTTTCCCTTATGGGTTACTATAACATATTGAATGTGTTATACAGTAAATCCTTGCTGCTTACCTATTCTATGTATAGTGGTCTATATCTGTTAATGTCATACTCTTAGTTTATTCCCATCCTCCCTTTCCCTTTTGGTAACTATAAATTTGTTTTCTATGTTTGTTAATCAGTTTCTGTTGTATTTTTTAGATTTCACAGATAAGTAACATCATATAATATTTGTCTTTCTCTGTCTGACTTCACTAAGTATAATAATCTCTAGGTCTATCCATGTTGCTACAAATGGCAATATTTCATTCTTTTTATGTCTGAGTAATATTCCATTGCATGTGTGTGTGTGTGTGTGCGTGTGTGTGTGTGTGCGTGTGTGTGTGTGTGTGTGCTGGGTTGTTTCCATGTGTTTGCTATTGTAAATACTGCTGCTACAAATATTGGGGTGCATGTAACTTTCAAAATTGGAATTTTTGCCTTTTCTGGATGTATACCCAGAAGCGGGATGGCTAGATTATAGGGTAGCCTTATTTTTAGCTTTTTAAGGAACCTCCGTACTGTTCTCCATAGCAACTATACCAATTTATATTCCCACCAACAGTGTAGGAGAGTTCCTTTTTCTCTATACCCTCTTCAGCATTATTTTAAACTTTTTGATGACAGTCATTCTGACCAGTGTGAGGTAATATCTCATAACCCATAATATCTCATAATGAATTCTCCAGGCAAAAATACTGGAATGGGTAGTCATTCCCTTCTCCAAAGGATCTTCCCAACCCAGGGGTTGAAACCAGGTCTCCCACAGTCAAGCAGATTCTTTACTATCTGAGCCACCAAGGAGGCCCAAAATGTGAAGCATGCTCTAACCAGAGACTCTACTGTGCGGGTGTGTGCTAAGTCGCTTCAGCAGTGTCCAACTCTTTAAGACGCTATGGACTGTAGCCCGCCAGGCTTCTCTGTCCATGGGATTCTCCAGGCAAGAATAATGGAGTACGGTGCCGTTTCCTCCTTCATGAGGATCTTCCCAACCAAGGGACTGAACCTGCATTTTATTTCTCCTGCATTGGTAGGCAGGTTCTTTATATATTTAGGTGCTCGTATATTATGTTAATGAGTAACATCCTCTTCTTATATAAACCTCTTTATCATTATATAATGTTCTTATTTTTCTTTAGGACCTTTGTTTCAAATTTTATTTGTCTGATATGAGCAGTGCTACTCCTACTTTCTTCTCATTTCTATTTGCATGAAGTATCATTTTCCATCCCCTCACTTTCAGTCTATGTGTTTCCTTCACCCTGAAGTTTCTTGTAGGCATGTTATAGGGTCTAGTTTTTTTGTCCAATCTGTTACTGTCTTTTGATTGGGGAAGTTAGTCCATTGACATTTAAAGTGATTGTTGATAGGTGTGTATTTATTGTGATTTTAAACCTTGTTTTCCAGTTGTTTTTGCAGTTCTCTGTTCATTGCTTCTGTTTGTCTGTTGGTAGTTTAATGATATTCTTCTATAGTATGCTTAAGTTCCTTTCTCTCTTTTGATTTTTGTGAACCTATTGTAGGTTTTTGAGCTGTGGTTACTGTGGAGTTCAAGTATATTGTCCCATAACTATATCTACTTGCTATAAACTGATAGTAATACAAGTTCAAACATTCTAAAAGATATACATTTTTATACTCCCCTTCCCCACATTTTGTGATTTTGATGTCGTATTTAACACTTTCATGATGGTTCTTTTCCTGTTAAGTGGAGCTATAGACACTTTTACAAAAAATTTTTGAGTGTTTTCTAATCTGTTTACTGGCTTACTTAAGTGATCTTTAATCCTTTACACATCTGCCTTTCCTACTATGATTTTCCCTTATACAGTCTTGCTTCCTTTTCTATTTAGATAAGGCCTTTCAACATTTCTTATCAGTCCAGTTCAGTTCAGTCGCTCAGTTGTGTCCAGCTCTTTGTGACCCATGAATCGCAGTACGCCAGGCCTCTCTATCACCATCTTCCAGAGTTCACTCAAACTCATGTCCATCAAGTCAGTGATGCCATCCAGCCATCTCATCCTCGGTCGTCCCCTTCTCCTCCTGCCCCCAATCCCTCCCAGCATCAGGGTCTTTTCCAATGAGTCAACTCTTTGCATGAGGTGGCCAAAGTACTGGAGTTTCAGTTTTAGCATCATTCCTTCCAAAGAACATCCAGGGCTGATCTCTTTCAGAATGGACTGGTTGGATCTCCTTGCAGCCCAAGGGACTCTCAAGAGCCTTCTCCAACACCACAGTTCAAAAGCATCAATTCTTCGGTGCTCAGCTTTCTTCACAGTCCAACTCTCACATCCATACATGACCACAGGAAAAACCATAGCCTTCACTAGATGGACCTTTGTTGCCAAAACAATGTCTCTGCTTTTCAACATGCTATTTAGGTTGGTCATAACTTTTCTTCCAAGGAGTAAGCGTCTTTTAATTTCATGGCTGCAATCACCATCCGCGGTGATTTTGGAGCCCCCGAAAATAAAGTCTGACATTGTTTCCACTGTTTCCCCATCTCTTTCCCATGAAGTGATGGGACCAGATGCCATGATCTTCATTTTCTGAATGTTGAGTTTTAAGCCAACTTTTTCACTCTCCTCTTTCACTTTCATCAAGAGGATTTTTAGTTCCTTTTCACTTTCTGCCATAAGGGTGGTGTCATCTGCATATCTGAGGTTATTGATATTTCCCCTGGCAATCTGGATTCCAGCTTGTGCTTCTTCCAGTCCAGCGTTTCTCATGATGTACTCTGCATAGAAGTTACATAAGCAGGGTGACAATATGCAGCCTTGACATACTCCTTTTCCTATTTGGAACCAGTCTCTTTTCCATGTCCAGTTCTAACTGTTGCTTCTTGTTTCTCAAGAGGCAAGTCAAGTGGTCTGGTATTCTCATCTCTATCAGAATTTTCCACAGTTTATTGTGATCCACACAGTCAAAGGCTTTGGCATAGTCAATAAAGCAGAAATAGATGTTTTTCTGGAACTCTCTTGCTTTTTCCATGATCCAGCCGATGTTCGCAATTTGATCTCTGGTTCCTCTGCCTTTTCTAAAACCAGCTTGAACATCAGGAAGTTGACGGTTCACATATTGCTGAAGCCTGGCTTGGAGAATTTTGAGCATTACTTTACTAGCGTGTGAGATGAGTGCAATTGTGTGGTAGTTCGAGCATTCTTTGGCATTGCCTTTCTTTGGGATTGGAATGAAAACTGACCATTTCCAGTCCTGTGGCCACTGCTGAGTTTTCCAAATGTGCTGGCATATAGAGTGCAGCACTTTCACAGCATCATCTTTTAGGGTTTGACATAGCTCAACTGGAATTCCATTCACCTCCACTAGCTTTGTTCGTAGTGATGCTTCCTAAGGCCCACTTGACTTTACATTCCAGGATGTCTGGCTGTAGATTACGGTTCACATATTGCTGAAGCCTGGCTTGGAGAATTTTGAGCATTACTTTACTAGCGTGTGAGATGAGTGCAATTGTGTGGTAGTTCGAGCATTCTTTGGCATTGCCTTTCTTTGGGATTGGAATGAAAACTGACCATTTCCAGTCCTGTGGCCACTGCTGAGTTTTCCAAATGTGCTGGCATATAGAGTGCAGCACTTTCACAGCATCATCTTTTAGGGTTTGACATAGCTCAACTGGAATTCCATTCACCTCCACTAGCTTTGTTCGTAGTGATGCTTCCTAAGGCCCACTTGACTTTACATTCCAGGATGTCTGGCTGTAGATGAGTGATCACACCATCGTGATTATCTGGGTCATGAAGATCTTTTTTGTACAGTTCTTCTGTGTATTCTTGTCACCTCTTAATATCTTCTGCTTCTGTTAGGTCCATACCATTTCTGTCCTTTAATCAGCCCATCTGTGCATGAAATGTTCGCTTGGTATCTCTAATTTTCTTGAAGAGATCTCTAGTCTTTCCCATTCTGTTGTTTTTCTCTATTTCTTTGCATTGATAGCTGAGGAAGGCTTTCTTATCTCTTCTTGCTTTTCTTTGGATCTCTGCATTCAGATGTTTATATCTTTGCTTTTCTCCTTTGCTTTTCGCCTCTCCTTTTCACAGCTATTTGTAAGGCCTCCCCAGACAGCCATTTCTTATAGGATAGGCTTAATGGTGCTGAATTTTAAAATTTGTCTGTCTTACTTTCTTCTTTTATTTGAAATTATAATCTCGCTGGGTAGTCCTAGGTTGTGGGCTTTTCCCTTTCAATTTCTGCAGAGAAATCAGCTGAGAGCCTTATTGGTGGTGGTAGGGGCGGGGGGTAGGCAGTGGAGTTGGTTCCCTTGTTTCCTTTGCTTGTGACTCTTAAGTCTCATTCTCCAGCAAGTAGGGAGAAGACCCTGCCTCTGACAGCCACAAAGCAAAGAGGAAGCATGATTCCTTTCTTTGAAAAACTGTTTTTCTCTTGCTTCCTTTAGAATCCCTCTTTAACTTTTGCCATTTTAATTATGATATGTCTTGGTTGTGTGTCTGTGTTCAGCATTTTGGCAGACTCTCTATCCTTCATGTACCTAGATATCTGTTTCCTTCTTTAGGTTTGGGACATTTTCAACCATAATTTCTTCAAATGTATTTTCAATCCCCTTTTCTCCCTCTTCTTCTGGAGTCCCTTTTGTGTGTAGGTTGGCACACTTTATATTATCCCATAGATTTCTTATGTTCCTTTCTTTTTGTTATTCGTCTTTCTGTTTGCTCCTCTGATTGGGTGATTTCTATTATTCTATCTTCCAGATCACTTATTTGTTCTTCTGTGTCATTTAATATGCTACTCATTGGTTTTTATCTCAGTAATTTAGTTTTTTTATTTTGATTGGCTCACCTGCATAGCTTCTAGTTCCTTGTTACACTGATCTACATTTCTATCAAAAATATTTCCTCAATTGTTTAGCATTTTTATAACCTACTTTTTGAACTTGGGGTCTAGCAGACAGGTAAGGTCTGTTTTATTATTTGTGCTTCCAGGGGATTTCTCTTGTTCTTTTAATTGGGAGAAGTTCCTCTGATTTTTTTCATTTTACTTTTCTCTCTTTCTATGAATTTATAAGTAACATCTACCGTGGTCTTGAAGGTGTGTTTTTATGTGGGAGCATCTCTGTGCAAAATGTGTGTGTCCAATATTTTTGTGGCAAGGACTGTTTTTTGTATGAATGCCATCCACATCTTTCCTCAGTCTTTTGGCCATTATCCCCTTGATAGGGGGTGTGATTGGTGTGGTATCCAAAGGCTGTGTTGTATTAATATTTGAGGTTGGGCCTCCCCTTTGCTTTGTGGCTGTCAGAGGCGGAGTCTTCTCCCTGGTTCTGGAGAATGAGCCTTAAGAGTCAGATTTGATCAGGTTCCATTGTCCTTGAGTGGGCGATCTGCCCTAAAGGCAGTGATTGCTGAAGCCAAGTGAAACCCTTACAGTCATAGTGAACCTATGAAGGACCTGTGTATATATATGTTATGGCATTTCTCAAAAGCAGTCCAAATCACATCCCTCCCTCTTGTGTTCATCCCAGATAACAAGGCTGTGGTATAGAGTAGACTGAGGCTGGGATCAGGGCATTGTGGCTGCAGGAATCACGGTGGCTGTGCCTGGCTCTGTGGACCTATGTGCCTGGCTCTCCCAGGACCTGTCTGCCCCAGATCTGGGGCTAAGCTGTAGTGCAGAGTGGGCAGAGCTGGGGCATTCCTGCAGGGAAACAAATCACCACGTACTCCCGCCCAGGACTTAACTGCCAAGATTCAGCATCTAACCGCTGCATGTTCCTGTGATGCCAGCTGGTGCACATGCTATGTCTGCAGAAGCTGAACTTGCAGCCACCATACCCACACTGACGATGGGCTCCACAACTCTGCCTGGATCACATTCCAGGCTCTCAGTTTCCCTGTCTCTTTCATTTTCTCTCATCTCTTCTTCATAATGCATGCTATTTTTGTCCTTCTGCTTTCATTTCTCTAGGGTTTTATTTTCTTCATCCAGTTCTCTAGCCTCCCTTCTCTCCCTTTGGTAACTCCTCCCTGATTTCATACTCCCAGTGCAGATAGTCCAGTAATGGAGAAAACCCCAGATTTTTAAACATGTACTAGTCATAATATCTTTGTTTTCTTTTCACATCTCTGATTTCTTTCAAAAATAAAGTCTCTTTTTATTTCTGTGGCAAAGTGGACGTCAAGTGTGTACTTAGCAAGCTTTTCTAAATCACTGCTGATGTGTATCTCAGTATATTAAATACAAGTGAGATTTCTTTTCTCCACCAATTTTCTATGTTGTTCTTATTGTGCTCATATTGTTAAACAAAGATACTCTGCTTATTATTACCTGTGTTTCTCACCCCAGTGTCCTGAGATTCCATCTCTGTAACAAAAAGTTACAGGTTTCTTGCTGTATTTATTAATACCAACCCTGTGACTATTCAGCTTACCTCACAAATTAAATTACATTGATTCATAAGATCTCAGGTCTCCTAAGTTGTTATTGTTTCTTAACCATGCTTGAAATGAAAGGAGATATTCTGTATGTTGTTTAATTAAAGCATTAAGGAAGTGGTAGTCTCCCTCACAGGCAAAACTCTCCGCAAATTCAGCGTATTTGGTTGCATCAAATATACTTTCAGCTTCAATTAACAGGAACTTGACTAAAAGTGGCTTAAACCATTATTTCATATATTTTAAGTCCAGAGGTATAGCTTTGGTGCTGCTGCTGCTGCTAAGTCGCTTCAGTCGTGTCCAACTCTGTGCGACCACATAGACGACAGCCCACTAGGCTCCTCTGTCCCTGGGATTCTCCAGGCAAGAATACTGGAGTCGGTAGCCATTTCTTTCTCCAATGCATGAATGCATGCTAAGTCTCTTCAGTCATGTCCAATTCTGTGCGACCCTACAGACAGCAGCCCACCAGGCTCCTCTGTCCACGGGATTCTCCAGGCAAGAATACTGGAGAGGGTTGCCATTTCCTTCTCCAAGGTATAGCTCATTTGTGGTCATTTCAAACATCAGCCTTGTCATTAAGGACCTAGGTGTTTGACATTACTTTCATCTGTTATCTCTAGCAAGTCCACAATCTATTCCTCATGGTTGCAAATGGTTGTAGCAAGGCTAGGCATCATTTACCAATATGTTTAGAAAAGAAAAGAGGCTTCCCTCCCGTATATTCCTTTTGATTAGGGAGAGTACCATTCCTGGAGTACCCCAGAAGAACTCCGCCAAGTTCCACTCTCCAGGACTGGGTCACATGCTCATGGGAACCAATCATTGGGAAGAGGTGTGGGCAGCATGCTTGCCTTAGACTTATCCTGCCTCAGAAAGATAATGACTCACCCACAAGGGGAGGACAGGGAACCTTTGTGAACACAGAAATCTATGGAGGCAACTGAACAAACCTTGGTATGTTATAAGCGTAACCAAACGGAGAGAAATGGTTGTTGGGGTTGCAACCAACAGTGTCTTGCCACACTCATAGCAAATGTCGGTAAGTACTATGGCCTGCATAATGCTGCAAACCAGGCTGAAACAGGTTTGGGGTACAAAATTTAGGGTGGCTTTCACTCTCGGTACCAACATGACCCTGAGAGTAGATGCCTTCTTAATTTTTGTGTCCTAGAAACTTTGCTGGTTTCACCTTAGTCCTGACGCTAGCTGTGGACATAGCTGTAAGGTATGAGAGGAAATCTGTTTTGCCTATAAATACCTCAATTGATGCCTAAAATTCCATCACTAACAGTTTATTTCTTTGAGTAAAGCCTTGTCTCCTCTTTGTGGTATATTTTTCTACATTCAAATGCAACTTAAGAGAGAGTTTATTACACTATCACATTCCTTCTTTGAAATAGAACAGATGAAATTTGGAATCAAACCAGTAAGTTATTTGCACTCAATATCTGCGTTAGACATGGGATGCTTGAGGCAACTTCTCTACATCTCGGTGAAAAAAATGTAATACTGAGAGATGCTAAGCAAAGGCTGGAAAGAAGTGTAGTACTTCAGCAGAGTGTTTTCAGAGCACCACTGTAATCTCCACAGATTTTTGAGGATAGTATCACTGGAAAGGGATGAAGTAGGAAAGTAAATGGCATGGTATTGTAAGCAGTTAGTTTTGACTGCAGTGCAAACCATCATACAGGGCTTCCCAGGTACCTCAGTACTAAAGAATCTGCCTGCAGTGCAGGAGACCAGGGTTCAATCCCTGGGTTGGGAAGATGCCCTGGATGAGGGCATGGCAACCCACTCCAGTATTCTTGCCTGGGAAATGCCATGGACAGAGGAGCCTAGTGGGCTACAGTCCACAGGGTCACAAAGAGTCGAACACAACTGAAGTGACTTAGCATGCCCACAAGCATGCAAGCCATCATACAACAAGGAGACTTAAAACAGTAAACATTTATCATACTCCAGAATCGATGCATCAGAACAGGAGGTTCTGCTGATTTGGGACAGATTCCTCTTGATTCACTCATGTGTGGTTTAGACAGAAGCTGCACAGTCTGGGATGTGTCTTTCATCCTCCAACAGCTGAGCCCCCACTTTCTCTGGGGCTTTTCCAGTTTTCTATAAGAACATGAGAGCAAACTCCCAAGTGCAAGTGCCTTTCAAGGCCCTGCTTGTGTCATTTTGCTCATGTCCCATTGATCAAAGAAAATCACACCGTCAAGCTGAGAAGCAGTGTTGAGGGAGGTGATGGGTGTTGGGACATAGCTAGAAGGGTATGTGGATGGATCTTTATGGCCATTTTTGCAGTACAACACAAGAGGGGTTCTTGTTTGGAAGCATCTGCAAGGTACCGTTTGGAAGCATCTGCAAGGTACCCACTGAAGGATCCCAGAAATTGTTTGGAGGCTTACTAAAGATGTAGATGAACCAGAGAAAAACCCATTATATAGAAAGTGTGCCATTAAGAGTAGCTGCTTCTAAAGGAAACAGAAAAGCTTCCATTAGAGCAAACGCTGGCATTTAAGTACTGCCTAGGGGAGAGGGCAGCAAGAAAATGCAAGTGGACCCTCTTGTTGCCTATATCAACACCTGTGGAGATGGAAGTGCCAAGTTATTTGAATCATAACTATCTCTACTCAACTTTCCTGCTCATAAAGCAAACTTCTGTGCTTTAACTTCTTATATATTTGGCCCACAGAGAGAACAACACAGTAAAGACAATACTAAGACTTGGTCTGCTGAATACGTATGTAATTCTTCTTTGAATATTACTACATTAGCATTCTAGTTTATATACTTCAGTATCCTGTGAGATTTTAACAGTATCTAAGACTTTATTTCCAAAACAAATCACAGATCTTCTCATATGACATTGTGATGTGAAGTATTATTTATAAAATAGCATTTATGTTCATCACTACTTTACTAGATCCTGTTATTTACTGAGTTAACAAAAAAGTATATATTACCATAGCACAAATTATTTATAATTTTATAACTATATTTTAACATTGTTTCATTATCAACAATGACTGGATATTGTATTTTATTTTAAGCCTTTAAACAACTATTCTGAAACAGTGATCCTTAGGTTTCATAAAATTGCAAAGGTGAAAAAGGGCTTAAAAAAGTTAATATCCTGAGTAAACATGAGCCAGCTTCATCTGGTCTAATAAAATCAAAAGCACTGATAAATGTTATTAGACTTGCAGAGCCTAGAAGCAGATCCTAAACCAAGTGAAATCACCAAGGATATGCCACTCTTTGTACTGTACTATGACACATAGGCCCTAGCATACTTAAACTAGAAATGCTAAGGATAATTATTAAAGTAAGAGTTCTGGACTAGGCAATATCAAAAGACCATTTTAATCAAGCATCCCACAATTATATACCACTCTGTCCTACTCAAGCCCTATACACTCATTCCATAACTAAATGGAGACTCATATACAGCCTTCCAGAGTGGGATCACAACCAACCATCTGTGGGTCCACTATTTTTGTCCTGCCTGTGAGTAAGAATGTTTTCTACGTTTTCAGTGGTTGCAAAAGTCAAAAAAGAAAAGAAGAAGAAAATTGTGTTGCACTTCAGAAGTATATGAAATTCAAAATTCAGCACCAATACATTATGCTCTAGTGCGGTACAACCACATCCGTTCATTTACTTAATGTCTACGGCTGCTTTGGGGACCACACCGGCAGAGCTCAGTAGATGTAACAGAGACCATATGGCTTGCAAAGCCTCAACTATTTACTACTTGGCCCTTTATCAGAAATTATCACCAAATCCCTGTTTTGGAGGAAGAAAATTGAGTATCTGATCCTCTGTTTCTCCATTCCCATTAATGTCTCATACTTTTTCTAAATTTTCCCAGATTAACCATCCCTAAAATACCTTGTTCTCCTCCCCACCTCTACTGCTGTGTGGAGAGATTTTAGTGTGTGTTCCACTTCACAAGTAGCATGTCAGGCAAATCATGCATATAATTCACATTTTAAATGAGTTAATTATTTAAGTGCTCAATCTTTTAGTCCATCTATCTGCCAGCATTACAAGAAGGAAATGAATAAACATGAGGGCATTTCATACTCCTCCCTCTATCATTCATTAAAAATATTTCAGAGACTCATTAGTCAGGAGCTAAGCAGCCTCTATAGTAGGCTGATAAGATGCCAGACATTACTCTCCAAACTACATGAGGATCACCTAAATGGAGGGAGTAAAATTCCTATCAGCTCAGTAGAAATTAACTGTGACTCAGCCTCTCACTGCCTTTCTCTAGCTCTTCAGGAAAATCTAATTCCATCTCTGTGATTTATTTAAATTGCTGGAAAAAATGGTTAAGCGAATAAAGCACTTGGATGCATAAAATGATGTGTCACTTGCATACCACAGAGTGCTTTCTGTTCTATCGTCAGGAAATGAAAAAGAGTAAGGAAAAACGGGCAGTCTTTAAAAGGATTTTAAATCAGAACATGGCATGCCCCAACTCTCTCATGACTCCTAAAAGCCTGTGGTGTACTCTCTCCCTTTTATGGTGTTAAGATGGCAGAAAGTATTCTTGTGCTTTAAATTCACTTTCCAAAACATGTTGTCACTTTTAAACAGCCACACTGGCAGTGCCTCTTGAGTAACTTGGACTGAAAGGCACACCGTCATCCGCGTCTTATTCTCATCCGACTGTTGGTTCTCCCACTCGTCACACAAGGCTCAGATTGCAGCAGCGCTGTGAGCAGTGACTGAAGAAAAGTCCCTTGGGTCCAGAAGATTTTGGTGGCATTTGATGATAATTAGTGTTCACGACCTCTTGCAGTTTTTCTGGTCACATTTGTTTGCTGTGCTCCTTTGGGACTTTATTAAAATGAGCACTGTTTTCAACAAAGGAGAAATCACTTGAGAAGGGTAATGAGGAAGGGGTTCATGCTTCCATTTTTTTTAACAAAATGCCACAGTCTGGTGAATTAAATAAGTGCCTTTTGAATGCCTATATTTTTCGCAGTTACTTTTAACGTTGCGAATCCCCTGAGTTCAGCCTGTGTGTACCTAGCGCCAGTGTGGCATCTGTTAGCAAAGGCGGAACAGATTATTTTGTAGACTCCTGATGGCTGCTTCAAGTTCCAAGGGTTAAAAATGTATGCCTTGTAGGGAAAAGTGTTTGTTTTGCAGGGAGGGGAAAGGATGGCGGATTGGGGCCCACATGAACAGAAAAGCAGAATAGAGCCTTGTGCTGCCGCTTAAATCGAAGTCTGCCTACCATCTACAAAATGGTAGCAGTTGGCAGTGAAGCACTTCCAATGAAAAATAATGAGCTCTCTCATTAAAAAGTAATAGTTTGTAAAGCAAAATTTGAAAGCATAATTAATAAGCTTGTGAAAAGTGCCAGGAAAACGGTAGCCTAAATGTCAGTGTTGAGAGTTACACAAGTTTATATATGGCAAGAGATATTAGCTGGCAAGATTTGGAGGTTTACCCAAAACTTCAAGATATTTTTTCTTTTATGCAAGTATTTTGTTATATAGTTTACCACCTACAAGTGACCATGTCCCCCTTGAGTTTATATTCTAGCACATTTTAACTAAAGCTTTTGAAAAAAATACCTAGATTGTCAATGTAAGAGAGTTCAAAAGGTTTCCTTTTGTGAGAGCCAATCACTGTACGCCTGAGAGTAGAATGATATCTAATTTTCCAATCCAAAACTTTGAACGTGGGGTTACTCAGTGGGATAGACTGTTTGAAATCAGGATTGTTCTAGAAAATCCATGATGTTTGGTAACCGTAATGAAAAGTTAAATATAATATTGAATGTTCCTTTATTCTTAAATAGTGTGGTAAACCATGGTAGCTACCATATTTGTCTGCTTAATCTGCAAGCATGCCTTCCTCATTTTCAGTTGATAAATACTGCCTGATTGCCCATCCTCTAACCAAAAGAATGACTCAGGATCAGTCACGATGTGCAATACCATTTGGCCTCATGATTCATTCATAGGTAGGTGAATAAGCAAATCCCAACAGAGTCCCTTCCTGGGTTTGCAGTGTGGAAACTGAGGGGAAAGGGTTGGTTCTCTTTCTTTAAAGATGCTAAGCTGGCACCTACAGGAATGAGGGTGCCAGCAGAAGAAACTGCAAACAGTCGGAGAGACTGAGGCTCACACACAGAGAGAGGAAAAGCTGAGAGAGATCTGAAATAACATTGGTGTCCTGGATCTGGTCATACCTGGTTGCCATTTCCTTTTTATTTCTCCACCTGGTGGTGAATCAATAATGTCCGCTGTCTTGCCTGGGTTGGTTTGAGTTGGGTTTCTGTCCCTTATAATCAATAGGTAAGATATTCTCTCATAAAGAGTGCAAGATCTAGCCATAATGAGAAAGTTATTGAAATTGTATTTAATCAATTCCACAGCAACTGTATACAGAGATTAGCATAATGTGCACTTTCCTAGTTAAAAAGGATATTGAGCAGGAAGAAAGGGAAGATTGATGATGGCTATCTTCAGAATAGAAACACCATAGAATAATATTAGATATACAGACAACCTTACAAGTTTACAGAATTCATAGAAGATGAGTTTGAAACTACAAAACAGACAATAACTGATATAATAATTTTTCTGAATTTTCAGAATTTGGGGCTTTTGTAATTTTCTAGTGTTTACCATTGCAGTGCCCAATAGACATTTCTCCATATTGATTAAAAGGAAAATCTCTGAGAAGTCCCCTGTCAATATAGGATATATAAAAACTGAAGATACATAGTACATGAAAGCAAAGCAATATCTAGGGCTGAGGAGCCAAAACTTAGAGAAAAAAAACTTTTAAAATAATGATTTTAAGGTTGTGAAATCTTAAAATTTGTTATATATATATATGTTGACAGCACACACACTTCCTCAGCAGCATAAAGCATAACTGAGCCTAGTTAGCAAGACAAATTAGTCAAAAAAGGGAAGCTGCCAGATGGCGCACATTGTTAATAACGCCCATCTGTGAATTACAAAGCTGATTTGCGGGTGCTTTGGGTGCTTCTTTTCTTGGGCAGCAAAGTTGCTAGTAACAACTTTGTAGAGGTGCCTGGTTTCACAGGTAACTTTAGTTTATTCTCAGCCTGGAATTTCTTGTTTTTCAGGAAGCTTCTTCTAGCCCAAAAGAATCTTATACTGCACTGAAGGAGCAAACAGTGCCATCAATACTTGGGGGTTATTGTGAATTATCCCCTTCTTGGGTAAGTGAATGAGTGAAAGTCGCTCAGTTGTGTCTGACTCTTTGAGACCCCCATGAACTATACAGTCCATGGAATTCTCCAGGCCAGAAACCTGGAGTGGGTAGCCTTTTCCTTCTCCAGGAGATCTTCCCAACCCAGGAACTGAACCCAGGTCTCCCACATTGCAGGTGGATTCTTTACCAGCTGAGCCACCAGGGAAGCCCAAGAATACTGGAGTGGGTAGTCTATCCCTTCTCCAGAGGATCTTTCCGACCCAGGAATCGAACCAGGGTCTCCTGCATTGCAGGCAGATTCTTTACCAACTGAACTATCAGGAAATTGATAAAATAAAAAAGTCCTTAGACTTTTCACTGTAAGCTGGATGAGGACATAGCTATGCAAAGACACTCAAATGAGCCAATGCTCTAGAGAAAGGGATTTTGATCCAGTCTGGAAGCAAAGATAAAGGAAAGGCACAGGGTTTTCAATTTTGGCAGAACCTAACTGTGCAATGGCACCCCACTCCAATACTCCTGCCTGGAAAATCCCATGGACGGAGGAGGCTGGTAGGCTGCAGTCCATGGGTCACTAAGAGTCAGACACGACTGAGTGACTTCACTTTGACTTTTCACTTTCATGCATTGGAGAAAGAAATGGCAACCCACTCCAGTGTTCTTGCCTGGAGAATCCCAGGGACGGTGGAGCATGGTGGGCTGCTGTCTATGGGGTCGCACAGAGTTGGACACGACTGAAGCGACTTAGCAGCAGCAGCAGCAACTGTGCAACATACAAGAAAAGGGAGCCTTCAACACATCAACAGATTTCAGGGAGTCCTAGTCCAACTGGTAAGGTTGGGTGGAGGTGGTATATGGAGGTTATAAGCAACAGAGTTTGAATCTCCAGGTAGATACATAGATAATTCAGGCTACCTTATTCTGATATCATTGGACAGCTTAATTTTTCTGGTACGTTACTTATTCTGATTTAATATTCAAAATGTAAATTTCCAATTCCAAAGCTTGTCAGGCATATGGTAGAATTTTCTAATTATTAGAACCTCAAGTATATCTGTGCAGGTGATAGTAATTTCAATACTAATAAGGAGAGTGGTTATTGATTATTATTGTCTTTCCATGTATTACATTAAACATTACAAACGTGCTAATATTTGACTTTTTTTGATCTACAAAACAATACTCTCATAGCTTGGCTACATTAAGAAAATGAATTAATAACACAGATTGTGAGGATATTTGTTCACATGTTACTTATTTTTCAGGCTAATAAACTGGTACTCTCATGTCTACCCTAGAATCATTTGCATTTTACTTAGGATAAGACAGTTAAACTGAATAGAATCACGGAAAGTCAGAAATAGAAAGGACTAGATAAAAAATAATCCAATTTTTGAATTTTACAAAGAAATAAACGAAAACCCCAACTGGCTAAGGGATTCAATTGGAGGTGCAGATTGTCTTAGTGTCAGAAGTAGAACCTGAGCCTGGCTTCCACTAGAGCTGTCTTTCTATCATCAGATAAGTTCAGTTCAGTTGCTCAGTCATGTCTGACTCTTTGTGACTCAAGAATAGCAGCACACCAGGCCTCCCTGTCTTCTGGAGTTCACCCAAACTCATGTCCATCGAGTCGTTGATGCCATCTAGCCATCTCATCCTCTGTCGTCCCCTTCTCCTCCTGCCCCCAATCCCTCTCAGCATCAGGGTCTTTTCCAAAGAGTCAACTCTCCGCACAAGGTGGCCAAAGTATTGGAGTTTCAGCCTCAGCATCAGTCCTTCCAATGAACACCCAGGACTAATCTCCTTTAGGAGGGACTGGTTGGATCTCCTTGCAGTCCAAGGGACTCTCGAGAGTCTTCTCCAGCACCACAGTTCAAAAGCATCAATTCTTTGGTGCTCAGCTTTCCTCACAGTCCAACTCTCACATCCATACAAGACCACAGGAAAAACCATAGCCTTGACTAGACAGACCTTTGTTGGCAAAGTAATATCTCTGCTTTTGAATATGCTATCTAGGTTGGTCATAACTTTTCTTCAAGGAGTAAGCTTCTTTTAATTTCATGGCTGCAGTCACCATCTGCAGTGATTTTGGAGCCCCAAAAATAAAGTCTGACACTGTTTCCACTGTTTCCCCATCTATTTGCCATGAAGTGATGGGACCGGATGCCATGATCCTCGTTTTCTGAATGTTGAGCTCTAGGCCAACTTTTCTACTCTCCTCTTTCACTTTCATCAAGAGGCTTTTTAGTTCCTCTTCACTTTCTGCCATAAGGGTGATGTCATCTGCATATGTGAGGTTATTGATATTTCTCCTGGCAATCTTGATTCCAGCTTGTGCTTCTTCCAGCCCAGCATTTCTCATGATGTACTCTGCATGGAAGTTAAATAAGCAGGGTGACAATATACAGCCTTGACATGCTCCTTTCCCTATTTGGAACCAGTCTGTTTTTCCCTGTCCAGTTCTCATTGTTGCTTCCTGACCTGTATATAGGTTTCTCAAGAGGCAGGTCAGGTGGCCTGGTATTCCCATCTCTTTCAGAATTTTCCACAGTTTATCGTGATCCACAGAGTCAAAGGCTTTGGCAGTCAATAAAGCAGAAATAGATGTTTTTCCGTGCTGAATATACTATGTATCAGAAAAACTGATCCTAAAATAAGGGAGACCAAAGTCTTGTTCTAGTTCTTTCTTCAAGCTTTAACTATTTATGCTTTTATTATTATAAGTACAGTAAAAGACACTATACTACTTACAAATATATAATTTTAATTATTTCTTTAGAATATTTGGGAAATGTATGTAAAATAATATGATCGATTTGTACCCATGGGAAGGTTCCCTTGGAGAGAGAAATGGCAACCCACTCCAGTATATTCTTACGTGGAGAATTCCATGGACACAGAAGCTTGGAGGGCTCCAGGCTATAGGATCACAAAGGGTCAGACACGACCGAAGCATCTTAGCACATAGCACATTTCTACCTACACAGAAAAATCAATATTAATATCTGGTATATGTCTTTCCCGACTTTTATTAGGCATCCATTTGTGTGTTTTTCTCCTCTCTAGTGCCCAAACAGGGCCTAGGAAAGAAGAGGCAGAACACACATGATTAAGGCAAAATTAAGACCTCCCTGGTGGCCTAGTGGATAAAAATGCACCTGCAAATGCAAAGGATACAGGTGGGACCCCAAGCCCAGGCAGAATCCAAATGCAACAGGGCAACTAAGCTCAGGTGCCACAACTGCTGGGCCTACGCTCTAGAGTCCGAGAGCTGCAACTACTAGCCCCAGTGCTGCAACTGGTGAAGCACACACACTATAGCCTGTGCTCTGCAGCAAGAGAAGCCACCACCACGAGAAGCCTGCCATACCACAAGGAAGCCCCAGCTAGACGCAACTAGAGAAAGGTCACGCAAAGCAACAAAGATCCAGTGCAGCCAAAAATAATTTTTGTTTTTAAAAAAAGATACTGAATCAGAGTAAAACCATTCCCTGCTTGTACTGACCAGTGGCCTTAGATAATCAATTAGCATCTTCCCCAATCATGAGGTCAGAACAGCTCCTACTTTACAACAAAATTATAAAGACTCATGATATTAATATAATATTTGGAAATGCTTAGAATAGTGCCTGGAATATTATAAGTGCTATATAAATCTGTGTGCATTCTCTCTCAAGCAGTTTTCTATGTTTGAGCACCTTCAGTAATTGCAAATACAAACCTCTTGAAGCAGCTAATTGCCTTATTCTTTTGATTCAGCCTATTTTCTTCCATGCATAGGTTCCAGGTCCATATTTTGAAAACTTAACTGAAAATATAAACCTTGAATCCACAGAGATCATTAAATATTTGAATACACTTCTCATATGACATAAATTTTAAATACTCCAACATCTTGAATTTTCTTATCTGAGTACTGACTTTATTTGCTTCTGTTCCTTTAATAATTCACTATTCAAAATACAATGTAATATCCTAACAATGGTCTGAGCAGAGCACACTATCACCTCCCTCACTCCAGATAGAATTTTTCTGTTAATGCCCATTAGCTTTATTGGCTGCCACAACACCCTGCTGGTTATTAAGTTTCCTGCTGAACACTTCCTCCCACCCCATTTGGTTATTTGTGCAGACACCCAACCTCCTCTTCTCTATACTTATGTCCTTGTATTTTTGAAGTTGTTAGGTTCAACGCCTTATACAGTGTTAGTGACCATAGAAAGCAGTCAATTATACATTCTATTACAACCATTCGCTTATTTCTAGATGGTTTTCCCAATTCTATTTTAATCTCATGTTTGTAAGAGGCATTGTTCAAAAGGAAACGGATCTGGTATATTTTATGTAGGGTATGTGCCATACACAATCATCAAGTGATTTTTCAGCATTTTCTGTTGCAAAATTCTAAGCCAATTTTAAAGGATGCTGACTGTGGAAAACTGACAGAGGAAATAAGTCAGCAAAAGAATTTAAAACACAAAGGACAACGGGAGTATTGAGCACAAAAAATGGCAGTAAAGGGTGGTTCCTATATTTAGGGAAATTAGACTGTCATTTTTAAGTACTCATTGGTTAGATTTTAAGCTTGCACCTGTTTCACAGACATAGTTTTGTGTCTAAATCTCATGTAAACATATTAAACAATTAAAATATGTATTAAACAATTAGATTCTCCACTGGGAGAATTACTTTAATTACATTTAATCCTATTTTGGACTGATAGACATTGTAACAGGGAGACTACATGTGGAGAAAGCTCAGGTCAGGGATCTTTTAATGTACTTCACTCCATTAGCATACAGGATCTTAATTCTCCAACCAGGTTTTGAACCCAGACCCTCAGCAGTGAAAGCACAGAGTTCTAACCACTAGGTTGACAGGGAATTTCAAGATATAACCATTTTTAAGATGAAACATTAGAGAAGCAAATCCAGGAAAACAATGGAAGCTATTTTAAGAGGCTACACTTTTATTTTTTTTAATTAATTTTTATTTTTTAGTTTGTTTTGCTTTACAATACTGTATTCGTTTTGCTATATATCGACATGATTCAGCCACGAGTGTACATGAACTCCCAATCCCGTACACTTACTTTTAAAGAGCATACCTTTCTTTGAAGGCTAGACTTGGTGGAGAATTTGTGAAATGATAGAATATTTATCACATTTTAAAATCATGACTTCAGTGTATCTGTTTCTTCTCTCAGGATTGTTCATTATCCCGGATCTACTTCTATCATCCAAACTTGCCTACCTTGTGTTCCATTGCATTGGGAACCAGTTAGCTGACTAGCTAGTTAATTAAAAACTTAAGAATTGTTATTACAGAGAATCTATGTATTTATCTTTGGGGACTCTGGGAAGCTTTGTATAATACCTGAAACTAGAGTACCTGGATGCTTTTGCCTTTTGACTTAAAAGGAACATTACAGAAAGTGGTTTGTGGTTGCCAAGTTTCCCAGGCACCATGTTCAGACACTGCTAGCAATTGCTTTACACTCTAAAGATTATACTACTCAAAACAGCATTGTGGTTAAAAATAAAAGCCTTTATTCAAATCCTAACGCTTTCACTCACTAGAGGTATGACATAACCTCTCTGGACCTCCACTTTCTCCTCTGTATGAGGCTATGGCTACCAACTCATTCATATAAGAATGAAATCATAGACTTTCTCATACATGGAAGGCATTCAAGAAGTGTAGTGATGATTATATAAGCTCTCCACTACTGTGTAACAAATTACTTCAAGATGTAATAGCACAAAACAACAAAAATCTTCTTTGTCTCATAGTTCCTATGGATCAAGAGTTCGGGAGAAGCAGAACCAGATGGTTCTGGCCCAAAGTCTCTCATGAAAGTGTAGACAAAATGTTGCAATCATCAAAAGGCTTGACTTGGGAGGAAGCATGCACTTCCTGGATGGTTTACTCACAGCCCTGTTGACAGAAGTTCTCCCTTCCTTGCCATGTGGGCTTGTCCTCATACACTGATACCTGGCTTTCCCCAAAACAAATGATCCAAGAGAGAAAGACTAAAGCTGCTGTGTCTTTTGTAACGTGGCCTCAGAAATTGCACATATTTATTTTCACAGTGTCCTATGGGTTGTCTATGTCATGCCTATTTACATGGAAGAGGGCTATAGAAGAGTGTGAATCCCAGTAGAAAAGGACCAGTAAGAGCCATATTAGAGAGTAGCTACCATGATGATGACGGTGACGATGGTGGTGATGGTGATGGTAATGATAGCATAGATCCCACGAGATCAAGAGCTCACAGAGAATCCAGAGGAGGTGAGAAACACTCCATTTGCCTCAGAGTACAGAAGAACTAAATTGAATATTCAATACGAAACTCTGATCCTTTTAAGGAGAGCCAAGAAAGTCCTGAGCGAAATATTCATTGGAAGAACTATATAATTTACTAGTTCCCATGTTCATAAAATGAGTTGGTGATGGACAAGGAGGCCTGGCATACTGCAATTCATGGGGTCACAAAGAGTCAGACACGACTGAGCGACTGAACTGAACTGAAGCTCTTTCAACAAATATTGAAATATTTGAAATAAATAGTGTTAGGAACTGTTCTTTTGATACTGTTAGTTTGATATATGTCAGCAAACAAAACAAAGATCCCTGCCTTGGTGGAGTTTCTATTATGATGAAAAGAGATGCAGACCTAGAAAACAGACTTGTGAACATAGTGAGGGGAGGACAGGGTGGGATGAACTGAGAGAACAGTATGGAAACAAATACATTCAGTGAAGTTCAGGTCAGTTACTCAGTCATGTCTGACTCTTTGCAAAACCCCATGGACTACAGCACACCAGGCCTCCCTGTCCATCACCAACTCCCAGAGTCCACCCAAACCCATGTCCATTGAGTTGGTGATGCCATCCAACCATCTCATCCTCTGTCGTCCCCTTCTCCTCCTGCCTTTAATCTTTCCCAACATCAAGGTCTTTTCCAATGAGTCAGTTTTTCGCATCAGATGGCCTAAGTATTGGAGTTTCAGCTTTAGCACCAATGAATATTCAGGACTTATTTCCTTCAGAATGGACTGGTTGGATCTCCTTGTAGGCCAAGGGACTCTCAAGAGTCTTCTCCAACACCACAGTTCAAAAGCATCAATACTTCGGCACTCAGCAAGTTCAACTCTCACGTCCATATATGACTACTGGAAAAACCATAGCCTTAACTACATGGACCTTTTTTGGCAAAGTAATGTCTCTATTTTTTAATATGCTGTCTAGGTTGGTCATAACTTTTCTTCCAAAAAGTAAGCGTCTTTTAATTTCATGGCTGCAATTACCATCTGCAGTGATTTTGGAGCCCCCCAAAATAGTCTGTCACTGTGTCCATTGATTCCGCATCTATTTGCCATGAAGTGACGGGACCAGATGCCATGATCTTAGTTTTCTGAATATTGAGTTTTAAGCCAACTTTTTCACTCTATTCTTTCAAGAGTCTCTTTAGTTCTTCACCTTCTGCCATGAGGGTGGTGTCCTCTGCATATTGGAGGTTATTGATATTTCTCCCAGCAATCTTGATTCCAGCTTGTGTTTCTTCCAGCCCAGCTTTTCTCATGATGTACTCTGCATAGAAGTTAAATAAGCAGGGTGACAATATACAGCCTTGACATCCTCCTTTTCCTATTTGGAACCAGTCTGTTGTTCCATGTCCAGTTCTAACTGTTGCTTCCTGACCTGCATATAAGTTTCACAAGAGGCAGGTCAGGTGGTCTGGTATTCCCATCTCTTTCAGAATTTTCCACAGTTTATTGTGATCCACACAGTCAAAGGCTTTGGCATAGTCAATAAAGCAGAAATAGATGTTTTTCTGGAACCTTCTTGCTTTTTCATGATCCAGTGGATGTTGGCAATTTGATCTCTGGTTCCTCTGCCTTTTCTAAAACCAGCTTGAACATCTGGAAGTTCACGGTTCATGCATTGCTGAAGCCTGGCTTGGAGAATTTTAAGCATCAATTTACTAGGGTGTGAGATGAGTGCAATTGTTTGGTGGTACGAGCATTCTTTGGCATTGCCTTTCTTTGGGATTGGAATGAAACTGACCTTTTCCAGTCCTGTGGCCACTGCTGAGTTTTCCAAATTTGCTGGCACATAGAGTGCAGCACTTTCACAGCATCATCTTTCAGGATTTGAAATTCAAGGTTATATTTGTGCTTCAACCAATCTAAATTGGATTCTTTAATGTCTCACCATAACACAAAAAGCATGAACTTGTATTAACCGTATATATTAGATTGATCAGGCACCGCATCCACTGACGGTTGGAAAACCACGCCATGTTTTTGAATTTAAGGTGTTGCATTATTTCATCAATCATTTGTTTACAAAAAAGATAAACTAAAAATAAATTTTAAATGAGAATTCTTCAGGTTAAAAAAAAATGAAATAGCTCAACTGGAATTCCATTCACCTCCACTAGCTTTGTTCATACTGATGCTTCCTAAGGCCCACTTGATTTCACATTTCAGGATGTCTGGCTCTAGGTGAGTGATCACACCATCGTGATTATCTGGGTCATGAAGATCTTTTTTTGTACAGTTCTTCTGTGTATTTTTGCCACCTCTTCTTAATATCTTCTGTTTCTGTTAGGTCCCTACCATTTTCTGTCCTTTACTGAGCCCATCTTTGCATGAAATATTCCCTTGGTATCTCTAATTTTCTTGAAGAGATCTCTAGTCTTTCTCATTCTATTATTTTCCTCTATTTCTTTACATTGGTCACTGAGGAAGGCTTTCTTATCTCTCCATGCTATTCTTTGGAACTCTGCATTCAAATGAGTATATCTTTCCTCTTATTCTTTGCTTTTCACTTCTCTTCTTTTCACAGCTATTTGTAAGGCCTGCTCAGACAGTAATTTTACTTTTTTTTGTATTTCTCTTTCTTGGGGATGGTCTTGATCCCTGTCTCCTGTACATAACCTCTGTCAATTGTTCTTCAAGCACTCTATCAGGTCTAATCCCTTGAATCTATTTTTCACTTCCACTGTATAACCATAAGAGATTTGATTTAGATCATACCTGAATGGTCTAATGGATTTCCCCACTTTCTTCAATTTAAGTCTGAATTTGGTAATAAGGAGTTCATGATCTGAGCCACAGTCAGCTCCCAGTCTTGTTTTTGCTGACTGTATAGAGCTTCTCCATCTTTGGCTGCAAAGAATATAACAATCTGATTTGGGTATTGACCATTTGGTGATGTCCATATGTAGAATCTTCTCTTGTGTTGTTGGAAGAGGGTGTTGCCTATGTCCAGTGTGTTGTCTTGGCAAAGCTCTATTAGCCTTTGCCCTGCTAGATTCTGTATTCCAAAACCAAATTTGCCTGTTACTCCAGGTGTTTTTTGACTTACTTTTGCATTCCAGTCCCCTATAATGGAAAGGATACCTTTTTTGGGTTTTAGTTCTAGAAGGTCTTGTAGGTCTTCATAAAACTGTTCAGCTTCAGCTTCTTCAGCATTACTGGTTGGCACACAGGCTTGGATTACTGTAATATTGAATGGTTTGCCTTGGAAATGAATGGAGATCATTCTGCCATTTTTGAGATTGCATCCAAGTCTACATTTCAGAATCTTTTGTTGACTATGATGGCTACTCCATTTCTTCTAAGGGATTCTTGTCCACAGTAGTAGATATAATGGTCATCTGAGTTAAATTCACCCATTGCAGTCCATTTTAGTTCACTGATTCCTAAAATGTTGATGTTAACTCTTGCCATCTCCTGTTTAACCACTTCCAATTTGCCTTGATTCATGGACCTAACAGTCCAGGTTCCTATACAATATTGCTCTTACAGCATTGGACCTGGCTTCCATCACCAGTCACATCCACAACTGGGTGTTGTTTTTGCTTTGGCTCCATCCCTTCATTCTTTCTGGAGTTATTTCTCCACTGATCTCCAGTAGCATATTGGGCACCTACTGATCTGGGGAGTTCCTCTTTCAGTCCCCTATCTTTTTGCCTTTTCATACTATTCATGGGGTTCTCAAGGCAAGAATACTGAAGTGGTTTGCCATTCCCTTCTCCAGTGGCCCACATTCTGTCAGACCTCTCCACCATGACCCATCCATCTTGGGTGGCCCCACATGGCATGGCTTGGTTTCACTGAGTTAGACAAGGCTGTGGTCTGTGTTTTCAGATTGGCTAGTTGTCTATGATCGTAGTTTCAGTCTGTCTGTCCTCTGAGCCCCTTCTCAGTGCCTATCGTCTTACTTGGGTTTTTCTTACCTTGGACATAGGGTCTCTCTTCACGGTGCTCCAGCAAGGGCAGCCGCTGCTCCCTATCTCTGATGCGGGTAGCTCCTCTCGGCCACTCCGCCTGCCCCCGGGGCCAGGGTACCTCCTCTAGGCTGAGCGCGTGTGCTGTTGCAGCCACCACGCTCGTGCATTTGGAGGATGGTAAATCTATATGAGAGACTGTGCTTATTTATATACTTATTTATTGTCTTTACTGGTAATTTATTCAGGATAATGGAATCAATACTTTCTGGAGTTACTTCTCCACTGATCTCCAGTAGCATATTGGGCACCTATTGACTTGAGGAGTTCCTCTTTCAGTCTCCTATCTTTTTGCCTTTTCATACTGTTCACGGGTTCTCAAGGCAAGAATACTGAAGTGGTTTGCATTCCCTTCTCCAGTGGAACACATTTTATCAGACCTCTCCACCATGACCCGTCCATCTTGCATGCCCCTACACAGCATGACTCATAGTTTCATTGAGTTGGACAAAGCTGTGATCCATGTGATCAGATTGGTTAGTTTTCTGTGACTGTTGTTTCCAGTCTGTCTGCCCTCTAATGGAGAAGGATTACCATATGTAAAATAGATAGCAAGTGGGAATTTGACACTGGGAGAACAACCCAATGCTCTGTGATAACCTANTGCTTCAGTCATGGCCGACTCTGTGCGACCCCATAAATGGCAGCCCACCAGGCTCCTCTGTCCCTGGGATTCTCCAGGCTAGGTTCACGCTATTTCAGCAGGTTACAACTGAAACTGAGGAGACATATTTTTTCCTTTATTTGGGGAGAAAAAAAGGAAAAAAAAAAAACGAAGGGGGGGGGGGGGGGGGGGGGGAGATTTTAGGAGAGTTCAGTAGGGAGAGGACATGTATATACATCTGGCTAATTCACGCTGATGCATGGCAGAGGCCAATATAATACTGTAAAGCAATTATCCTCCAATTTAAAAAAAAGGCTGGAAAAAATGAAAATAAAATGATGAAGCAATAAAAATTAATAAATTATGTGGTATGCTGAGAATAAGTGAGAAAAAGAAAAAGTGCACAGTGTGGTGTAGGGTTGTAATGTTGGTAAAGAGTAGGGTGCAAACTGTAAGTCTAAATCTTTGTTAAATGAATGAATGAACAAGTTATAGGTCTACTTCTGGAGCCTCTGGTAGAGAGAACTTCAGGTTATATATACTGATGAAAAATAGCTTAAAACACTAATTGAAAGCAGTAGCTTACAGGGTCTGGGGATGCTGGGCCCCAGAACACAAATGAGAGTAGCTGTTAAGCTGGACACATTAGGGACTGCACACAAAGGCCAACGTGCCAGACCCTGTGTGTGTGTGTGGCCACCAGCAATTATCCAGGGGAGCCAGACCACTGTGAATGAAGTCCAGTCAAGAGAAAGGGTGAAGGACTGGGAAGAGTCTACCTGCTTAGAGGGCTCCAACTTCTAGACCATGTAGTAGCCTGTAAAGACAGCATTACCATCTCCATTTCACAGGAGATGAAACCAGCATTCAGAAGTCTAATGACTTTACTAAACATCTGACTATCGGACACGACTGAGAGACTTCCCTTTCACTTTTCACTTTCATGCATTGGAGAAGGAAATGGCAACCCACTCCAATCTTCTTGCCTGGAGAATCCCAGGGATGGGGGAGCCTGGTGGGCTGCCGTCTATGGGGTCACACAGAGTCCGACACGACTGAAGTGACTTAGCAGCAGCAGCAGTTCTTTTTTATTAGGGTAGCTCTTCTCCAAGATCTTCGTGGACATGTGTGTACATGTGATGGGAGATGAATAGCATCAGAAAGGACTTGAATGAACAAAGACATCGTTTGTGATTCGGAACATGGGACTCAAGAAGGAACCAAAAACTTAAATTTATGAGTACAGTATGGCAGTGTTTGTGTTGATCTCCCTTTAACATCTCAAACAAGATTTCTTAAGCCTCATGAGGCACCATGCTAGACATGACTCAGAACTGATGTCTTCTCCCAAAGGATTTGGAAATATAATAGAAATGACAAGCAGCAAAACACAGAGATTACTCTGCACACATAGAACTTCAAGACTTCCCTTCATGTATAGAGGGAGGGCCACACTCCCTAGAACAACCTGAACTCAATATAGAAGTAGGAGTTGATATCAGGGAGAAAAACTTCTCCTCTACTCTCTTAGGATCACTGGATGGGCTGAAAAGTAAAGTGACAAAGACAGATTAACATGAGAATGCATATTAATTTATTTAATATGTTTTACATGACATGGAAGCCTTCATAAGTAAGAGAAGACCTTACGAAATTATTAACCTTGCAAATTTTTATATTAAGTTTGATAAAGGGCAGGAAATGATGGGGAAATGTCATAGGACAAAGGGCAGGGGCTAAGAGTAGTAAACTGAGGGAACAGAAGCCTTCATCAGGTTCTTCTTTAAGCTCCTCAATAGATAAGGAGGCTTTCCTTAGGGATTAGGCAGGGGACCTGTCACATGAGAGTGTGGCGGAGAAGATGGAGTCCCAAGACTCTTTCCTGCACCTTCTCTTTGTCAAGTTCCTTCACCTTAAAATACATGCCAATGTGCCATATTTTGGGGTATCATGTTCTGAACCCCATCACCACGAATTTGGATCAAATGATTCTCACTTAGCTCTTCTGACAAGTAATCAGAATAAAATTAGTCCTTAATACTCCACTGGAAAATGTCATATGCTATCATACTCAAGATTATCAGTTAATAAAGGTAGACCATGTGATTCAGAATTCCTATTTGTGACAAGTAGTTTGACTGCTAAAATAGCGTGCCATAATGGGAAAACAGATAAAGAGAGCTGAATATATATTTCTAAGGAATTTCTAAAGATTAGTGATCCTTATATCAATTTTTCCACTTGTCAGAGGTAAAAGTTACTGTTGGTAGCACTGATAGACAAGACGGAGGACTTCCCTGGTAGTCCAGTGGTTAAGAATCCACCCGCCAATGCAGGGGACACGGGTTCAATCCCTGCTCCGGGAAGATTCCACATTCAGCAAGGCAACTAAGCCGGTGCGCCACAACTACTGAGTCAGCACTCTAGAGCTCCTGTGCTGCACCTAGTGAGGCCCATGCACCCTGGAGCCTGTGTTCCACAACCAGAGAAGCCACCCCAAGGAGAGGCCCATGCACTGCAACTAGAGAAAGCCCCTTGCGTAGCAAGGAAGACTCAGGGGAGTCAAAACAAAAAATTAATCAATTAAATTTTTTTTAAAGTCAAGAGGGAGAGACACAGCTAAAGAAATCATGCCCCTAGGAACAAAATGAATGGCGTCGAATATGCATAACAAGATGGAGGGAGAGTCCTCATCCCAGGGAATCCTTGGCCACTTCCCGCAGTAGATGAGCACCTGCCCTAACTTTGTACAGGAACACGCATGTCCTTGCTGTGTGGTATTAAATAAGGGTACGTGACATGACTTACAAAATGCATGCCAATGGCTTGAAAGTAAAAGAAGTCAATATTAGTTTGTCAAATAAAGTTCAACCTCATCTTGTTTTTTGCCAAAAAATTATATATTCCTACACATAAATCACAAGCTCACTAAGCACAGCCTCATAATTTGACACCAGCCTTTCCTCTTGAGAGTTGTTACTCGGGTTTTCATCTCTGAAAGAGAATGGTGACATTTTTGCTTTAAAAAGAACTCATTTTAATTTCTACCCACCGTGCATTTTAAATCAGGATACAGAGCTGAGGACTGCTTGCCTCTGCCTCTGTCAGGCCCAAGGAAGCCAGTCCAGGGGATGGAAAGGGGAAGAAGGGAAAGACCTGTCAAGACCACGAGAGCCCAAGGGTGCAGAGGAGAGGCAGAGAGGCTCGCTGATCAACACAAGTTTTTGACAGGCATCGTCTCCCCATTGTCATCTTCCCTTTGTCAATTTTTGGCTCTTATCATATTCAAGAATTAAATTCTCAACTTTGAAGTTGGGGGGCAGACAGTGGAGGAGAAAAAAACGAAGACAATATTTATTCCCCATACTCTGAGCTCTGGTTTGCCAAGCTGATTCCTGAATATGTAAACACTTTGCCCATGGAGATGCAAAAGACTATGTTCTTGGTCTTGTTAAAGATAGGAATTAAGTCAGAACATCCTCAGGGTCGACTGGCATAAAAGTCAGGAAGATATATTTTCACCAATATAGTTGTTTAAGCTAATTTATCTAGAAATAGCTAGGTACTTTGTGATTGCTATTTTAGAAATACGGGTTTACTTAGGTGCTGGGGTAGTGAGCAAACAAAGGGTTTTAAGGAGAAAGAAAAGAAGTGTTTCACTGTTGCCAAGGCTTTTCTTCCAAGGTAACTCACCAGTGAAGTGGCCTGCCAGCATAATGCATGGTTCCCTAGCAAAGCATGGGCCTTTGCTTAGCAATATCGGGCTTTTGGTGAGACATGTGGGAGTCATTAGGCCTTTGAGGTATTTTAATCTCGCTGTGCTAGAAATATGTGACATTAGAATGCTATGGGTTGACAGCATATCATACTCAGGGAAAAAAGAAAAAATTCTTATAGCACAGGGTGGAAAATATGATGAGTACTTCACACATTTCTTGAAATAAGGCATGTTTGTGCAGTCTATCTGAGAAACTGGTAAGTATTGATAAGCCATTTTCAACAGAGACTTTCCAAGTAAAACTGGACTTTCTGATATATTCTTTTGCCCTCTATCTAGATTGCATTTCAGAAGAAACAAAAAAGTCCAAAGGAGACAAAGGAACATATAACAGGATGGAAAAAGAAAATTATAACAGAATATTAGAGGCCAGGATCAATGCACTCCACCCCCACCCCCATGACCTCCTTCCCAAATCTTTATCTGGCGTTTCTACTTGCTACCAAGGGTAAAATCTGCTAAGGATATTTCTGAGAAAGAATTTGAATTTATTCCTTTGATTGCAGGCTACCACTTGATTTACAAATATGCTGAGGGCTATTTCTATCAGAGTTGAGTCAGAAAAACAAGCCCACACTAGGTCAGGAGGTTGAGCCAAATATAAATATCTTTTCTCAGCACTGTTCTTGGATGAGGTTTACTGAACACTCCCTTATTCATTTACATTTATTGAACACATACGGTCATGGGCAAGGCCCGCTGACAATTCCTGGGAAATAAAAATAGAATCTGGGTATGAAATAAATCTAACCTTTTTCTCCTTGGTGTTTCCTCATTTCACTTGCTCCTAGAGTGCGGCAGCAGAGGCCTCACACCTAGCCCTTCACACCAGTGTTCCTTGCTCGAAAGGGTTATGTCAAGCCCTCAGTTCTGGTGTTGTGTTCAGAAATGCCTTGCAGGATGCTCGTCTCAAGATGGTGGCGGCAGGCGGTGTACAGAGATTCTGCACCTAGCGCTGCCTCCGCACCCAGCGCGGCCGTCTGGAGCGTGAGCAGCACGGCTGTGCTCACCCTAAGAGCACTGCCCCACCTGCTGGAGATCCCGGAGTTCCCTGTAAAGCAGCCCCGCCCAAGGCACGTGGGGAGAGCGGGTGCTGCGTGTGATCTAGAGCAGGTTTTCGCGTGTCTCCACTCCTTTACTTCTGAACCCAGTTGTCTCCTTCAGTTATTGATGGCTCAAGCAACATGGTGCAGAAGGGCTGACTTAGGGAGTGTTGGCAACAAAACTCTGCTCCAGACATTTGTTGCAGTGTGTCAGAAATAAAAGACAAGATAAAGTCCCTGCCTTGAAGGAGCTTACTCTCAGGTGGTGTTCCTTCCTCTTAAACCCCTTAAACATTTGGAATTCTGCAAGTTATAGACGTTAAGCCTAAGAAAAATGAAACTACTCAAAATTTAAGAACAGCGTGACTAATCTTCTGTAACGGATACTGATGCAGAGGAAAGTTCATTGGTTTCACTGAAAGTGATATATATGAAAGTAAGATTTTCAATTTCTCATAAAATACTAATTGTGCGAGAGGCAGATTAGTGTAAAGAAAAATGCTTTATAACAAAAGAACGGGGGAGCCTGGTGGGCTGCCGTCTGTGGGGTCGCACAGAGTCGGACACGACTGAAGCGACTTAGCAGCAGTAGCAGCAAGTGGGTTGCAGGACTCTGTGGGCTGAACGACTAAGGTGTCATTCAAACAACACCCTTAGGTGCTGCTTGATCTGGCTTGGATACTAAGGCCCAGCAGACCCAGCACTAAACTGGAAGTCTCAGTACTCATGTTCCAGTCTTAACTCTGCAACCATTATCAGAACCTTTATCTGAAGTGATAAGCCTTATCACTTTAAGAATATCGGCATCCTTACCTGCAAAGCAAGAGGGATAGAAAATATGCTCAGATTTAGCTAGGACATTCTCTGATTTATGTACTCTTGTGTTCTTAGATCAGCTGGGAATGAGCCTAATCAAGAGGTGGTAAAATCCAGGTATGGCCACTGCCGTTCCCCCGTAAATCCACAAGGTTTCTGTTTCCTCTCTGCTGGCAACTCAGTTCACACAGTCATCATCTTTGAACTCACCAGATTACCAAATCCAATGTTGTTCTGTTCTTTTCTTTGATCTTTTTGTAGCCTGTGACTCTGGTGATCAACTGCAGCTTCTTAAAATTGAGTCTTTCTTTGGCAGCTCTTGAACTGTCCTGCTTCTCTTCCATCTCAAACTATTCCCACTGACTTCAGCCCTGACTGACCACCTTCACTGTGACTGCTCCACCAGGGCTTTTCATTACATGTATTGTGCGCATATCCCAAGTATCAATAATCCACCTCTTTTTCCCCTCCTGCCCAAAACTTTTCTAGGAGATTTCATCCTTCCCGTAGCGTAAAATTTCACTTATATATAACTCCCACTTGTTTGGCTGAAATTCCAGTCAGGTATCTCCAATTGCCTGGAAAATAGTTTCACTTAGATGTGAAAAAACAAAACAAATTAAGCCCAACATATTAAAGGAATTCTTTTTCTCCTTCAAAATAGTTTTCTCTATGTTTTTGTTTCCATCAGCAATAGTACACACTCACTCGTCTATACCCAAAATCCTCGAGCTGGATGTAATTTGAAATTAGATATTTTCAGTTATTAGGAGAATAATGTGTTATATATGCTATATATTTTTTAAGGCTTTCAGGAGTATTTCAGTCAGTAGCTCTTTGATTGAACTAGATAACAATACGAAGGCTACTGTCATATTTATACATCTGCTGAGGAGCTGAGTCAGGGAAACAGGAAAAGCTATGTCATAAGGCTGAACCAAGTATCTTTCCTCACCATAAATATATAAATATTTAGGGAGCAAAAATATGGTTATTTATATGGTAAATAAAGATACAAATAACTTCTCAGTTCAGATGAAGTTTTGCTCCTAAAAGACTTCAGGCCAGGTTACTGAGCAAATTATGAAAAATACTTTTTTGGAGCATTTTGAATTTGGGGGTCATGAATTAGAGACTATTAATCATGAAAATAACAATATTTAAATACCAACTATTTATTGAAAACCAACCATCATTCATGCATTGTGTTAGGCACTTATGTACTTAACAATAGAAATAAGAGAGTATTTGAAGTATATATTCTTATTTGCCTCATTTTATATATAGGAGCTTCCCTGATGGCTCAGTTGGTAAAGAATCCACCTCCAATGCAGGAGACCCTGGTTCAATTCCTGGGTTGGGAAGATCCTCTGGAGAAGGGAACAGTTACCTACTCCAGTATTCTGGAGAATTCCATGGACATAGTCCATGGGGTCACAAAGAGTCAGACACTACTAGGTAATTTTCACTTTCACATGTCAGAAACCCTCCCTTTGAAGCCCCACTGTTATGATATAATCTAACCCTGATCCTATGACTACATAAGCATGTTTCAGATCTTTATTATTCAGTATTTTACGGACTGCTGCTGCTAAGTTGCATCAGTCCTATCCAACTCTGTGCTACCCTAGAGACAGCAGCCCACCAGGCTCCCTGTCCCTGGGATTCTCCAGGCAAGAACACTGGAGTGGGTCGCCATTTCCTTCTCCAATGCATGAAAGTGAAAAGTGAGAGTGAAGTCAGTCATGTCAGACTCTTAGCGACTCCATGGACTGCAGCCCACCAGGCTCCTCCGTCCATGGGATTTTCCAAGCAAGAGTACTGGAGTGGGTCGCCAGTGCCTTCTCCTTTTTACGGACTAGACCAACATTATCTTTCCACCAGTTTAACCTTCCTCAAACTATTACTAATGGCAACCCACTCCAGTGTTCTTGCCTGGAGAATCTCAGGGACAGAGGAGCCTGGTGGGCTGCCGTCTATGGGGTCACACAGAGTCGGACACGACTGAAGCGACTTAGCAGCAGCAGCAGGATATTTTTATGCATTCACTCATCGTTTCTACAGATACTTATTCTGTCGCCATTTCCTTCTCCAATGCATGAAAGTGAAAAGTGAGAGTGAAGTCAGTCATGTCAGACTCTTAGCGACTCCATGGACTGCAGCCCACCAGGCTCCTCCGTCCATGGGATTTTCCAAGCAAGAGTACTGGAGTGGGTCGCCAGTGCCTTCTCCTTTTTACGGACTAGACCAACATTATCTTTCCACCAGTTTAACCTTCCTCAAACTATTACTAATGGCAACCCACTCCAGTGTTCTTGCCTGGAGAATCTCAGGGACAGAGGAGCCTGGTGGGCTGCCGTCTATGGGGTCACACAGAGTCGGACACGACTGAAGCGACTTAGCAGCAGCAGCAGGATATTTTTATGCATTCACTCATCGTTTCTACAGATACTTATTCAATACTTACTCTGTGCAGCGTTCCTCTTCTCGAAGAGGTTAAATTGGTTGCCATTGTCTCTTAGGTCCAAACTCCTTGGATTCATATTTGAGGTTTCAAATAAGGTAATACCTACAATGTCAATTTTATGTCTTCCAATACAGTATGTTGAACTCTGGAATAGAGCCAAATTGCCATTCCTTGAATACATATCAGGGCTTCCATGGTGGCTCAGAGGTAAAGAATCTGCCTGCAGTGCAGGAGCCACAGGAAACATGGGTTCAATCCCTGGTTTGGAAAGATCCCCTAGAGGAAGGCATGGCAACCCGCTCCAATATTCTTGCCTGGAGAATCCTATGGACAGAGAAGCCTGGAAGGCTACAGTCCATAGGGTCACAAAAAGTTAGGCATGACTGAAGCGACTTAGCATGCACACACATACAAATACATTTCACTGAGTATGAATCTACATTTCTGTTCATGCCACTCCAGCCTCCTAGAATGTCCTCTTCAAATGTCTCCATCTGGTGACACCTTTCCCATCTGTATAAGTTTAGTTGTGGTCCCCTGCTTCCCTTAGCCATTCTTGGCATCTCCAGCTTATAATGATGACATCACTTAACACTCACTATTCATTTTACTTATAGTTATGCATTGCCTTTTACTGTGACTTAACTTCATTTTTGTGTCTTACATTTGCAACTAGATTGAAAGTTTATCAACAATAAATATAATTTCATATTTCTCTGTACTCCATTCAACATTGAATATATCACATACAAAGTGAAATTTATAACAAATTTTCTGTTTAAATTACTTTAAATTAGGTACAGGAGGATAAGAAAGAGAACCAATATCTTCCTAACTCAGTACACTTTCAAGTTATATCAAAGTGTCCCAGATGATGGTGATGATAATGTAGCATATAATCGAAATTACCTTAGAAAAATCTCTTAGGAAAGGGCTATACAGTTGTCCCTCAGTATCTGTGGGAGATTGATTCCACACCTCTCCACCTTCCTACCATGAATACCAACATCCATGGATGCTCAAGTTCCTGATTAAAAAATGGTATAGTATTTGTGTATAACCTACATACATGCTCCCGTACACTCTAAATCATCTCTAGATTACTTATAATACCTAATACAAGATAAATACTATATAAGTGGTTGCTAGTGTGGCAAATTCAAGTTTTGAGTTGTTAACTGTCTGGGATTTTTTTGGGAATATTTTAAATCTGTGGTTTGTTGAAATCACAGATACAAAACCCATTAATATGGAGGGCTCATGGTATTGGAAATTTACCAACTGTGAATAAATTTAAAACATCCAGATTTTCCTCTCATCTCAAAAAAATTAGTTTCTTCAATTTAGCACCTGATAAAAGAGTAAAGGGCCACACTGTATAATTAATATGTGTATATAAGTATACAATCATACTCAGCATCAGACGATGCTCACAGCAACAGAGGCACACAGTGAGGGTGCATCAGCCATAAATCTCTCATCTTATACTCACTGCCACGCACACACTCACTGAATATGGGATGAATTGTGACTCTCTTTCTCTTTAGTCACCAGTTTCCCAAAACTTAAATGCTTGTTCATAGGGGATCTGAAATTACCTCTTGTTAGGCAGAGTTCTAAGATGGTCCCTACGAATCCCACCCTCTGTAACTCAAACCCTTGTAGAATTCCCTAGCTCTACGAATTATAGAGCCAGGCCTATGAATATGGTGGAATATCACCCCCATGTTTGGAATAGTATTGATTATTATTTATCAGTTTACTTTGAGTTCATCAAAAGGGAGGTTACCCTAGGTGGGCCTGACCTGATAAAGTGAACAGTTAAAGACAGTGGTGGCTCAACTGTTTCGGCACCAGGGACCAGTTTTACCGAAGACAATTTTTCCACTGGGGGAGGGGAGGGGGAATGGTTTGGGTTTCTCTGATTGCACACCTCCTGCTGTGTGGCCCGGTTCCTAACAGGCCATGGACCAGTTTGGGGACTTCCCTGGTTAAAGGCTTTTCCTGAAAAAAGAGATCAAAAGATTCACAAAGCGAGAGGGCCTATACAAGGAGCCATGGGACAGGACCTGCCAGTGCCTTATAGTTGTTGGGAGCTAGTATGAAAATTAGCTGAGCAAGCTTGGAAACACATCTGCCCCTAGTCAGAGCTCTAGATGAGGGCACACCTGGCTCACATCCTGATTTTTAACCTTTTGATGCAACTATAATCAGAGGACCCCATTAAGATGATTCATGAAAGCTGTGAGAGAAGTTTGTACTCTTTTTAAGCTGTTAAATTTGTGGTGAATTGTGGAAAGAGAACTGCCATACGACCCAGCAATCCCACTGCTAGGCATACATACCAAAGAAAGCAGAACTGAAAAAGACACGTGTACCCCAATGTTCAACGCAGCACTGTTTACAATAGCCAGGACATGGAAGCAACCCAGATGTTCACTGGCAGACAAATGGATAAGAAAGCTGTGGTACATATACACAGTGGGATATTACTCAGCTCTTAAAAAGAACACATAAAAAAAAAAAAACACATTTGAATCAGTTCTAATGAGGTGGATGAAACTGGAGCCTATTATACAGAGTGAAGTAAGTCAGAAAGAAAAACACCAATACAGTATATTAACACATATATATGGAATTTAGAAAGATGGTAATGATGACCCTATATACGAGATAGCAAAAGAGACACAGATGTAAAAACAGACTTTTGGACTCTGTGGGAGAAGGCAAAGATGGGATGATTTGAGAGAATACCATTGAAACATGTATATTACCACATGTAAACAGATCACCAGTCCAAGTTCGATGCATGAAACAGGGCACTCAATCCTGGTGCACTGGGACAAGCCAGAGGGATGGGATGGGGAGGGAGGTGGGAGGGGGGATTCAGGATAGGGTACACATGTACAGCCATGGCTGATTCATGTCAATGTATGGCAAAAACCACTACAATATTGTGAAGTAGTTAGCCTCCAATTAAAATAAATAAATAAAATTTAAAAATTTGTGGTGAATTGTGATATGGCAGAAGAAAACCTAATACATCTGCTTTCCATATATCAGACACTGTGCTAAATACTTTAAATTCACAACATATCAATTATCCTGTTCCAGAGCTGAGGGATCTGAAGTTTAAAGAGTTTCCATAACTTGCCCAGGTTTTTTTTTTTTAATCACTTTACAATATTGTATTGGTTTTGCCATACATCAACATGAATCCACCATGAGTGTACATGTGTTCCCCATCCTGAACCCCCCTCCCACCTCCCTCCCCATACCATCCCTCTGGGTCATCCCAGTGCACCAGCCTCGAGCATCCTGTATCATGCATCGAACCTGGACTGGCAATTTGTTTCACATATGACAATATACATGTTTCAATGCCATTCTCCCAAATCATCCCACCCTCATCCTCTCCCACAGAGTCCATAAGACTGTTCCATATATCTGTGTCTCTTTTGCTGTCTTGTATACAAGGTTATCGTTACCATCTTTCTAAATTCCATATATATGTGTTAGTATACTGTATTGGTGTTTTTCTTTCTGGCTTACTTCACTCTGTATAATCGGCTCCAGCTTCATCCACCTCATTAGAACTGATTCAAATATATTCTTTTCAATGGCTGAGTAATACTCCACTGTGTATATGTACCACAGCTTTCTTATCCATTCACCTGCTGATGGACATCTAGGTTGCTTCCATGCCCTGGCTATTATACACAGTGCCGCAATGAACATTGGGGTACACGCGTCTCTTTCAATTCTGGTTTCCTCAATGTAAATGCCCAGCAGTGGGATTGCTGGTCATATGGCAGTTCTATTTCCAGTTTTTTAAGGAGTAGGACAGGGAGACCACTTTCTCCCCTACAAATTCATCAAAAGAACATAACTTGCCCAAGTTTTGTAGGAAGTAACTGAGATAGGATTTTACATCCAGATTCACTAACAGTGCCCATGTTCTGAACCACCTCTGACGGGAGAGCCGGGCCTGACCGCCTCTCTAGTCTTCTGAAAGTCATCAGTGTTTTCATCAGACCCTGTGTGGATTTTTACTCCTTTCTACTGATAACTTTCTTACTTCACCGATACTGAAAAGTCCTGTTTAATGTATTTCATTAAACATTTATGAAACACCTATGCTAGGAAAGCACTGGATGAAGAGACGGGGGAATTCAATGATTGATATTGTGATCCACACAGTCAAAGGCGTTGGCATAGTCAATAAAGCAGAAATAGATGTTTTTCTGGAACTCTCTTGCTTTTTCCATGATCCAGCAGATGTTGGCAATTTGATCTCTGGTTCCTCTGCCTTTTCTAAAACCAGCTTGAACATCTGGAAGTTCACGGTTCACATATTGCTGAAGCCTGGCTTGGAGAATTTTGAGCATTACTTTACTAGCATGTGAGATGAGTGCAATTGTGCGGTAGTTTGAGCATTCTTTGGCATTGCCTTTCTTTGGGATTGGAATGAAAACTGACCTTTTCCAGTCCTGTGGCCACTGCTGAGTTTTCCAAATTTGCTGGCATATCGAGTGAAGCACTTTCACAGTATCATCTTTCAGGATTTGAAATAGCTCTACTGGAATTCCATTACCTCCACTAGCTTTGTTCATAGTGATGCTTTCTAAGGTCCACTTGACTTCACATTCCAGGATGTCTGGCTCTAGATGAGTGATCACACCATCATGATTATCCAGGTCATGAAGATCTTTTTTGTACAGTTCTTCTGTGTATTCTTGTCACCTCTTCTTAATATGTTCTGCTTCTGTCCTTTATCAAGCCCATCTTTGCATCTATTTCTGCTTTATTGACTATGCCAAAGCGTTTGACTGTGTGGATCACAATAAACTGTGGAAAATTCTGAAAGAGATCGGAATACCAGACCACCTGACCTGCCTCTTGAGAAATCTGTATGCAGGTCAGGAAGCACCAGTTAGAACCGGACATGGAACAAAAGACTGGTTCTAAATAGGAAAAGGAGTACGTCAAGACTGTATATTGTCACCCTGCTTATTTAACTTATATGCAGAGTACATCATGAGAAATGCTGGGCTGGAAGAAACACAAGCTGGAATCAAGATTGCCAGGAGAAATATCCATAACCTCAGATATGCAGATGACACCACCCTTATGGCAGAAAGTGAAGAGGAACTAAAAAGTCTCTTGACGAAAGTGAAAGAAGAGGGTGAAAAAGTTGACTTGAAGCTCAACATTCAGAAAATGAAGATCATGGCATCTGGTCCCATCACTTCATGGGAAATAGATGGGGAAACAGTGGAAACAGTGTCAGACTTTATTTTGGGGGGCTCCAAAANACTAAAAAGTCTCTTGACGAAAGTGAAAGAAGAGGGTGAAAAAGTTGACTTGAAGCTCAACATTCAGAAAATGAAGATCATGGCATCCAGTCCCATCACTTCATGGGAAATAGATGGGGAAACAGTGGAAACAGTGTCAGACTTTATTTTGGGGGGCTCCAAAATCACTGCAGATGGTGACTGCAGCCATGAAATTAAAAGACACTTACTCCTTGGAAGAAAAGTTATGACCAACCTAGATAGCATATTCAAAAGCAGAGACATTACTTTGCCGACTAAGGTCCATCTAGTCAAGGCTATGGTTTTTCCTGTGGTCATGTATGGATGTGAGAGTTGGACTGTGAAGAAGGCTGAGCACTGGAGAATTGATGCTTTTGAACTGTGGTGTTGGAGAAAACTCTTGAGAGTCCCTTGGACTGCAAGGAGATCCAACCAGTCCATTCTGAAGGAGATCAACCCTGGGATTTCTTTGGAAGGAATGATGCTAAAGCTGAAACTCCAGTACTTTGGCCACCTCATGTGAAGAGTTGACTCATTGGAAAAGATTCTGATGCTGGGAGGGATTGGGGGCAGGAGAAGAAGGGAACGACAGAGGATGAGATGGTTGGATGGCATCACTGACTTGATGGATGTGAGTCTGAGTAAACTCTGGGAGTTGGTGATGGACAGGGAGGCCTGGCATGCTGCGATTCATGGGGTTGCAAAGAGTCAGACATGATGAGTGACTCGAACTGAACTGAACAGAAGGATTGATAAGATAGCCCTTGACCGTCAAATTTCTTACATACTAGTGGAAAAACAAACTCATACATATCACAAAAGAGTAATCTTATGCAATAAGATACAAAAACATATTTACATACTCACTTCAGATGACACTAGATTTATGGGAGTTTCCTAGTCCCTAAGATTGAGAAATAAAGGGATCCTTAACTAATTTTATATTTGCTCCTAAAATTTTACTTATTTTCCTCTTAATATAGGCTAAGCTTGCTCTAAGTACTTAAAAGTATCATTTTATTTATCTTTCACAAAAATCTATAACTGTGGATATTATTATGGTTATTATCATTTTACTGATAATGTAAGGAAACTATGATACAAAGAGGTTAATAATTTGCCTGACATCACAAACTCTGCAGTTTGATTCTGATACATATACACTTAAGCAGTGTATATATACTGGTTATATATACATAATAATATAACCATTTTATTAAACACAAAAAGAGGGTAAAGCATGAATAAAAGGCATGTGAAGAATGGGGTATGTGAAGGGAGATAAAAAGAGATATTTGCTGCAGTTGAACATGGAATTGAAATATGTTTCTCTATACCCAAGGCAAAAGGGAAATAACTTGATATACATCGACTTCCTAATCTTAAAATATTCACTAAAAACTAAGAGAAATTCATAATTAAGGCCTTACATGGGAATGACTTTGAATGATACTGTATACAATGTCTTATATGAGATTTATTTAAATGTCCCAAAACAGTTATTTGAGCCAAGAACAAGGCAGTTAAGTTCTGGGAAGGCATATGAAAGTGAATTAACATAGTATGATATGTACCTTATTAGTTGATGAAGAAGGGAATGGCTAGTTAGCATTGTCTTCAAACTGTAGGTCACAAACCATTAGTGGGTCATGAAATCAACTAAGTCAGAATTAGTTTGTTGTTTTTTTTTTAACTGTATGTGTCGGGGGGCACATCTCAAGTTTAGAGATAAATATTTTGTAATAAAAGTTTCTGTGTCTATGGGTTTATATATGTGTGTCATCTTATATATGGGATTCATGTGTCTTTACAAAATTTGAAAGCCAGTGCCTCAGCTTAGCTCATCTTGACTATTAGTTATCTCAGTTGGGATCTTGTCAAAGCTCCATAAAAAACTGTACCATATTGAAGTCACTAGAGAGTGTTTGGAATGTAACTTTGAGTTGTTGATTAAAAGGATATCCTCATGCTTTAGATTTCAGGCAAAAAAGTGGACATGAAGTTGTTTTGTTGCAAAGATGTTTTTATTTGTGCTTAGATGGAGGAGAATCTCATTTCTGCAGACAGTGGGGACTGCAGGAATCGGTAGCGAAGGGACAGAAGTATTTCTCATGAGGCAGGAGATCTATTTACTCTATTCAAATGCTTGAGTGCCTGCCCTGACCCTGCCCCATCCACAGGATGACCATGTGACTGGTGTGTTCACGAAAGTCCTAGTTACATCAGTTGTCCTGGTATAATTATTAATAGCTTACCCTTCCACTCTCAAACCTGTCCTGGTTGGATGATACATTACATGACCATCCTTTCAGCAAGCTAAAAAAAAAAGTCCCTGGTCTGCAAAGAAATATTTGTAGGGAAGGTCTATGGACCAAAGACATGTTATCCTTTTATTTAAATTAGGATTTCCACATGCTTCTCTCTTTCCTGGCAAACTCTCTGAGCCACATTTGTCAGAGGATGCTCCACATTTGCCTACTCAAGAATATCAGTAAAGACTAGAGAAGTGTGACTCATATCGAAGCTCATGATTCATAGTTAACTGAGCACCTATGAGAATTTGGTTAATTTTATATTTCATTTGAGACTATTCTAAACTTCAATAAAAAACATACGTAGGTATACTGTGCATCATCTTGATAGTCACAATAATGTGTGTGTGTGTGTGTGTGTGTGTGTGTGCATGCTCAGATATGTCCAACTCTTTGCAACCCCATGGACTGCAACCCACCAGTGTCCTCTGTCCATGGTATTTTCCAGGCAAGAATACTGGAGTGGGTTGCCATTTGCTTCTCCAGGGAAATCTTCCTGACCCAGAGATCAATCCTGCATCTCTTGCATTTCCTACACTGGCAGGCAGATTCTTGACCACTCCAGTGCTTATGATTATCAGTAAGTGAAAACCAAGTAGTACTATTTTAAATATTTGTGGAAAAATAACCTAATAAACCTCAAAGTGCTCTTAATAAACAAATCATGGACAGTTGGACATAAAATGGCATCTTAAGACACCACAAAAATAAAGATTTTTCGGAGTCCAAATGGAGAAAACTGGTGGAAGAATGGAAACATGATGGGATGCATGATAGCCAAGACACTGAACTCCAGAGCCCTAACCTTAATGATAGATATCATGCCCAGATTTTAAGCAGCAATGTAGTTTTTCAACAGAACAGCATCCTCTGAAATTTTAAATGAATGCTACTTATTTCAACTTTATTTTTCAACTTTTAAAATTTTTATAGGGTGTTATAGATTTTAAAATTGTATAAAACTATAAGTATACAGAATATTACACACAGTTCTGTTTGTAGCTAAATAAATACTTAATAAAAGCACTGGAGCCGCAGAGACTTTTTTCTCTTTAAGGAGGTACTTATATTACCAAAGCTTGAGACTGATAAGAGTGAAAAATATCATGCTTGGAAACAGACTAGTTTTCTGCAAAAAAAGCAAGGGAAACAACCACTCTCTGGTACATTGATATGTGAGCAAAACAGAATATAACTCCAAAGAGTGTGAGCTTACATGGGCAGCTGTACTTGTCAACTGGACTCTCCTGCCTGCTTCTCCCTGGGATGGTTCCATTGCCTACTTAGATCTTCCTCTTGTTTATCAACTTCTCTTAGATTTATGTTAGTTCTCCACTACTGTCTGTCTCTTTCTGCCTATGACTTTTATACCCAATATTAGTCTTTAACTTCGATCTCAACTATAGTCAGAGAAATTTTTTTAAAAAGAGATTGGATTAAATAAAACAATACTTAAATACTTAGAACAATGTCTGTGATATAGTAATAACTCAAAACATTTTCACTTCCCATAGAGATAATCTATTTTACTTGAAAACTTAGGTAACCAATTTAGAAAGTATAAGACCTATTTACTGTCACAGATCAATTTAAAGGCAGAAGTAGTTCCAAATAACAATAATTTTCACATTAAAAAAAAAAACCTGGAGTAACTGATAAGTTTATAGAGAATAAGATTTTTCTATCATTCTGCAAGTGCTACTTTAATAATGTTTTTTGTTTTTTTTTTTACTGTCCTTGATGTCTGAAGTACAATTTCCTTCTATTTTAAGACATTTTCATCTACTGTTCTGCCCTTGGATATTCCTTGTAGGTTTGAAGTATCCTCCAGAAGACAATTATGGATTTATCCATTGGCATTCCAACCTTATTACTGAGGCTATTTCATTTTGAGATTTTCCCATACTGTATGCATGCCTAAGCATGCCCATAATATAGTGGATTCTCTATTTAATTTACATCTCTCAGTCGAATGCACAAGCTTTTGAAAATGGTTTCACTATTCTTTCCATTTGCTGTTAAAAAAAAAAAACTAGTATTGCAGCCCAAAATATATTTATACAGCTTTCAGATAGGAGTATAAGAGCAAAAAAAAAAAAAAACTATTTTAAAATGTCTATATCACTTTGAAAAAAAATTACAGCATATCTTCTAGAAGAACTCTAACTAATTATAGAGTGGGAAATACAAGTTATTTAAAGGGTATCCTTTAAGTATTCAATCAATAAGCTGGAACACTTTATATACTGTGATAACAGACTTCCTCAGTAGAATTATTCATATTTTTATGAGGTTAAAGAGGATGTAATTGTGTGTTTGTATATCTGTGTGTGAGAGATCTCAAAGCAAGAGAACCTAGTATTAAATGCTAGAAGGACTCAGATTTCATCCTGAAGGCAATGGAGAGTCACCGAAAAATTTTAAGCAGGGGTTTTGTTGTAGGGTTTTTTTGTTGCTTCTGCTGCAATAGAGAGCATGGATGGTGTGGTGTGAGGCAGCAAGTGGAAAGGTGAATCGTGAAGAAAATTCAACAGTTCAGGTGATCCTAACTGAGGCAAAGCCAAAAATACTGAGAGAGAACAATAAAAAGGTAAGATTTGGTTATTATCAAAAGGTGAGAGTGAGAAAAGAGGAGAGAAAAGATTAACTTCCAGGTTTCTAACTTGTGAGGACAGGAGGATGGAGGTGCTTCTAAACAGAATGAGGAGTATGCATAGGAAAGATTTAGGACATTCATTCTGATGGCCATAATTTTTCTCAGGGAACAAGAGGTGGCAGCACCTTCTGAGAGAAAAGAGCAGACTGTTTATACAGATGAGTTGTGGAGAACAGTAGAAGCTGGGAAAAGTCATTAATGAGAATGGAAAAGCTGGCCAAAGAACAAAGTTATTTAGCAAGTTAAAGTCTTATGAGAGGCAAGTGAGCATGCGTTTGTAGTGAAATCAATCTGCACAGGTGTGTGAATTTACAAAAAACATCAATCTGCACTACTATATGATTTTTTTTCCCAAATAATGATCATCCATCTCCATACATCAGCATAAGCATGGACCAGTTCTAAGTTTAAATACCAGACAGAATGCAAAAGCATGAAGGAGGTGAAAGCACTGTGAGAAAAAATTTTAAGTTATCAACAATAGGGTCGAGGATGGGTAAGGAAAAGAGACCAGGAGAGAAAAGACAGTAAGGATTTAAGAACAGGGGTGTCAAGAAAATTGGACTGCACTTTTATTGAGAATGAGAGAGTAAGAAAGCTGGAAGAACAGAAGGTACTGAGATTAAATTTCCCTAAATGGAAAAATTCTAGATTTGTTTTGTCCAGTATGGTAGCCACTTGCCATATGTGGCTATTTACATTTAAATTCAATAGAATTAAAAATTGTGTTCCTCAGTCACACTAGCCACATTTCAAGTGTTCAATAACCATGCAGGGCTACCATATTGTCTGTATTGGCCAGGGTGGATAAAACATCTCCATCATACAGAAAAGTCCACTAGAGACTGTGGCTCTAGATAATGCCAAATTCTAGGAAATTTCCAGGAGTGTAAGTTGAAGACAAATGGAGACGAAAGCCATTGGGCAAGAGGCAGTAAAGGAATCAGAAAGGTGGAATATTTGATTGGTTTCCCACAGTGATACTGAATTCAGCCTGTGATAGGAACTCCAATGAGGAAGATATGAGCTAAATGCTAAAGGCCTCATCAAATGTTGGGAGTGTGACCAGATAGACGAATGTGTAAACTTTGCTAAGAGTTGTAATGTTTCTCTTAATAGTGTATCTGAAACTTTCAGGACTGTAAAAGTGTGTAAAAGCATCCTCTGCTTCTGAAACATGCTAGATGGACTCAATCTAGACTCAACCCGAGAGATGTTCCAAACCCCACTCAAACCTCTCCTGAACCATTCTCCTGGTTCAAAAATCACCTCTGTTGAAACTATATCAACAGTAGCTTCAGCCAACTGAATACTGTGAGGTGAAAAAAGAACTTGTTGACTCTATGTTGTCAGGTTAACTAAGTAGCTGAAAATAATGCATCTATGGCATAGCTTCACATGCAAGATTTAACAAAAACTATTTGTGCTAGGATATACGACAAAAAGTCATCACTTTGAAGAAGACAGGTAGTTTGGGTATGTCAGGTGTGTTTATTGGGCTTCCCAGGTGGCACTAGTGGTAAAAAATCTGCCTCCCAATGCAGAAGATGCAAGAAATGTGGGTTATATCCCTGGGTGGCGAAGATCCTCTGGAGAAGAGCATGGAAATCCACTCCAGTATTCTTGCCTGAAGAATCCCATGGACAGAGGAGCCTGGTGGGCTACAGTCCATAGGACCGCAAAGAGTCAGACACAACTAAAGCAACTTAGCATGCACACACACTGTGTTTGTTAAACACATTTGTTATAATCTAGGATTTACACTTAAGACTTTTTATGATCAAGAGGGGTGGCTATCAATGAAACTAGTTATACTGGCTGTTCATGGCTAAAAATATCACACAAAACAATTTCCAGTGGCATATGAGCTAGGTGCCACCAGCCTTCCCTTTTCTTAAGCATTGACAGCTATGAGCTACAAGACCACAGCAATCCTGCCCTACTAACATCAGTTAAGGAGTTAGCACAAGTACTCCGGTCCTCTCATTCCTCAGACCCTCATCCCAGAAATTACTGTAGTACCAGAATGAGGGTAAAGCTTACCATTTTGCAAAGGTTAGTAACACTTTGGATGAGTAAATGAACAATCACATCACTTAGCAATTATAAGCTAAAATAAGACCAGTCCCTCTTTTCTCCTATCACCATTGCTAACCCTCTTAATTTGCCCATTCTTGTTAATACCTGCAATTTTACTTTCATTTGTTTTTAAGAACTAGGATGTTTTTAAGAAGCTGGATGTTTCTTATTTTTCAATAGGGTATACAGTTTTAGTCTGTTGATTCTGCTACGTTATAAAGTTATTTGTGTGTAATGGGCTCTTCCACAGCAATTTGCAGCAGAAAATTCCTTTTGACAAGCCATAGCAAGTTTAATTGAGTCATGACGTATGCCATCAAACAGCTTCCAATGAGGCAAGTGGTCTTTTTCCTAAGGTAGCATATGCTTTCACCCAGTTTCAACATGGCTATATGATCTCACATGACCAAGAAAATTACTTTCTTCATTTATGAAATGTTATAGAAAGGTATGGAGTTAATATTTGATTGAGCTAATTAAATTTTCAAGAGGAATATGCTCCACGAGGCTTTCTTCCTCCTTAGATTTAGTGAAACTTCTTTTTACAAAATCTTAGCATTGAATTAACAGGTCAATTTTTTTAAGTTTGTTTTTCCACTCTATAGTTTAATCATTCCCTAGTGAGAATCCCAAATCAATTCTTTTAAAATTTCCACTCTATTTTAAATGTTGCCTAAGTAATATTAATAGAAATGATTCTTGTCAATATAGCATCTATGATTCTTTCCCACTGACTTTGCAGCCTGAAGGCATTGCAAATTCTGACATCACTTTTAATGTTTTCAGGACAGATGCTGTTAGGGCTTTCAGCACAAGTAGTAATCAGCAGACATTAGTTAACTTGTGAACCTTCATCGGAATATCCTTCAGATACTCAGGGGATCTGGGTTATATTAGAGCTCCAATGTCAGCCTGAAAAGTAACATCAGTAATGGGCATCATCCTTACTTCCCTCCCCAGTACAGCAATAAGGCAAGGAAAAGAAGATAGTAAACCACTGATCTGAACCATATAAATGAGATGAACATAAATTGTGCTATCTGTTATATTTGTCCCCAATGCAAAATTTACCTAACATATAACACAAGTACTCCCATCAACTGCATCAAAGGACTTCTTGGCATCTAATGAAATTGTTGGTACTGGTTCCAATTTTCTTTTGTATTTCAGATGAGTTGCATTAGCCTATGCAGATTATCTGATGCTTATCTCTAGACATAAAGTCTTTCTTGGATAAGGGCCTATTAGATTTGTGATTATTCATGTAGCAAGTGTTGTGGTATCTATTATTTTATGCCTTTTGACATTGTATAAAAGGATATTTTTCATAATACTGTTAAGGGAGTAGCATGCAATCTTCAGTATAAGGCTATATGGATATGTAATAGTATAAAGAACCATAGGCTGCCTTGATTCCAAGCCACAGATAATATCTGATGCTTTAAAAATTCAGTACAAACCATTTAAATGCATTACACTTATTCACAGTCTATTTCTGAAACTATGGGCTGTTCAGCGTGCTGATGGCAGAGAAGTTAATGTGTTGGTAAGCAACCTAAATTTTTATAAAGCTATTCTGAAAGTAACTCAATGCCACAGAAAGTAATATCAATTACTCCTTGCTTTTCAGTTGACATTGCAAGGCTGTTCCAAACTCCTACTCTTCAATCCAGCACCTGCAAAGAAAAGGAAGACACAGAATACCTCTATGGGAGATTTCTGGGCATTGCAATCACCAGAGGTACTTCCTTCAAACATGGCCTGAAACACTGCAAAGTTGGGGTTCTTCCCCAAAGTATTACTTATCCATTTCATGCCCTGAGAATAGGGAATTGCATATACAGGGAAGGCTGAGCAATGAAGAATAAGGATAAAGCCAGTTGATAATCTTTAGGGTTCCTATAAACAATATCTCGTGAGACAGAGCAGAATAGTGAGAAGGAGCTGGACTTTGAAGCTAATTTTAACCTTGGTTCCATTCTTTATTTACCAGCATAGACTTGGCCATCTAGGAACACCACTAAACTTGGGTTTTCTCATTCAGAAAAGGCAGTCATGATACTCATTCCTGGAGTTGTTTTAAAGTTCAAAAAAGTAACATATGAAGAAAAATATTTAAGCTAAATGAATTATCAGATGTTTCATTGTAATTATTGCTGACAATAGTGAGCTATAGGTATATCTAAATTTGCATTTTTTAGGAATCACAGAAAGGCCTAATCCAATGGTATACCAAGTATTCAGATTAGGCATTGTGTTGGGAAAACAATAACATTCAACAAAGTGCACTGTGACAACTTACTTTACGATTAACCTACATAAAATGGACTTTTTAAACATCACAGTAAGTGAAGGCAGGATTCCAAATTGAAAAAACAAACCAATAAGGACAAACTAAACACACATACACACACACATGTACAAAAGTCTTTTCCATTATTATTACTCTTCTGTATTTATCTGGTATATCTGACTGAGTCCAAGAGATCCAGCTTTTCTTCAAATATATTGGTTAGCTACAGAGGAAACAAAATGGTTAATGCAATGAAGACACAAAAATAATTCTTTCTAGGACTCCTCAGTTATAGCAACCCAGTTACACAGGTTTGCAAATCAAACAACGACAACAAAACAATAAATGAGTAAACAGTCTCTAGTGTAAATGCACAGACTGTAATAATTCAAAAAGATTCAGATTTAACAAAATTTTGTATCTATACAGTTTTTTTAAGCTATTTTAAAATAGATGGAATCTTTCAAAATACATTACCTAAATTTTCTTAATAGTGGGTAAAATGTGTTTGGACTCTTCAGTGAAGCAATTTCTAGAGAAAACAGAAGATCCAAACCTGAGGCTAAAACTCTAAGTACATACACAGAAAAGTACACAATATTCCCAGGATATGTGTAAACAAGGAGAGCCACTTTGTAAATGGTATTCAGTTTTGGTAATAGTATAATCCACTTTCATTAGGCATTTCCCTCTTGAGCATTAATATGTGACATCATACTCTCAGATAACATTTCATAACAGAGTGAAATAAAAAGCCCCTCCAGATTGCAACTGTAAGATAATCAGATTCTGTAGTGCTCATTATGACTGCAATTATGTAGCAAAACTCTCCAAATATAGTTCAGTTATGCGGTTATTAATCATTCTGGTTTTGTTTCAAGTACTTGCTTTATAGCCTGCTGGATAGACTCCATTATTCTACAAGCTGAATGTCGAAAGTCAAACATGTGCATGTGAATCTGCTGTTCTAACGGCCTTTCAACATAATTTACCCTTTCAATTTGTATTTGTGAATACAAGAAAAAAATGGGGGAGAAATAAAGCTGGTGTCAATAGAGTCACTGACCTTTGCAGTAAACAGAAGATAGTAACAAAAAACAACCTGGCAAATAAGAAACTTATTTTGCTAGAACTAGAAATACTGCTGCCTAAGAAGTTAGTGTCAGAATACCAATCAGTTCTTACAGAAGAGGGGAAAAAAACCTCAGAGAATCTGTATATTTGATAAGGAGAAAAATGATAAGAGGGCCAGGAAATGTGCATTTTTAAAGGTTCAAAGCACCAACATTATGGACAGAATGTATTTCTAAACATTTTATGCTTAAAACCAGATATTACTATTAATTTAACCACAAAAGGCCAAGTAAGATACAGTAGATTTATTATATAGAACAAACACCATCTGCAGCATCTTAAATCATTACTATAGAAACATTTCTAGGAAAAACATACACCTGAAAAGTTCTGAAATGCCACAGTATTAACTAAATAGGATTCCAATCATATCCAGCGAAAGTGACTTCATTATTATCTAAATGTTAACATGCAGAGAGACTAGAAAAAGAAATATAATAATACATGCATGTGTTATCAATGTAACGGTTCACAAAAGGCATATCTCCAATTTCAAGTCGTCCATGATTTTTTCAATTTCGCAACATACATTGGGCCCCAGGCTTTACCCTTATCTGGAATCACCAAGAGCCCACATTCCTGGCCAGTGGGAGCAAATGTGAAGTCGTGGGAGCAAGTCCTTGCCATTTCCTTAATGTCCACAGGCATGATGTTACTGTAGGAGTTTAAAACTTCACTGATCACATCTTGATTTTCTGCCTTGGAAAGTGTGCACGTAGAGTATACAAGCAACCCTCAGGACGTAAGGCCTTAATTGCAGACCTGTGTGTAATCAGGAAAATGCAGATTGATTAGATACATTAACAGAGAACTATGGAGGCTGAGGGCAAGAATGCTCATGTACTTGAAATTAATCGTACTCTGACTCTGACTGTAATAACTTTGGGTGTATAGCCTTACAACTGTTCCTTTCTAATAAATCCCTGAGTGACTAGAAAAATGATAATCAGACCAATCCACATGGGGAAGACAGAGAGTGTGTTTGTGTACTTTCTTGTTTTGTTCTTCTAAGGAACCGGAGGATGGAGGTGGAGTATGGAGTAACTCGTTTTCTTGGAATACACTGAGTGGTACTAATGGATAAATATCAATAATCTCAGATACGCAGATAACACCACCTTTATGGCAGAAAGCAAAGAAGAACTAAAGAGCCTCTTGATGAAAGTGAAGGAGGAGAGTGAAAAAGTTTGCTTAAAACTCAACATTCAGAAAACTAAGATCATGGCATCTGGTCCCATCACTTCATGGGAAATAGATGGGGAAACAGTGGACACAGTAGCTGACTTTATTTTGGGGGGCTCCAAAATCACTGCAGATGGTGATTGCAGTCATGAAATTAAAAGATGTTTACTCCTTGGAAGGAAAATGATGACCAACCTAGACAGCATATTAAAAAGCAGAGACAACTTTTCCAACAAAAGTCCATCTAGTCAAAGCTATGGTTTTTCCAATAGTCACGTATGGATGTGAGAGCTGGACTATAAAGAAAGCTGAGCGCCAAAGAATTGATGCTTTTGAACTGTGGTGTCGGAGAAGACTCCTGAGAGTCCCTTGGACTGCAAGGAGATCCAACCAGTCCATCCTAAAGGAGATCAGTGCTGAATATTCAATGGAAGAACTGATGTTGAAGCTGAAACTCCAATATTTTGGCCTCCTGATGCGAAGAGCTGACTCATTGGAAAAGACCCTGATGCTGGGAAAGATTGAAGGAGGGAGGAGAAGGGGACGACAGAGGATGAGATGGTTGGATGGCATTACAACTCGATGGACATGAGTTTGAAGAGGCTCCAGGAGTTGGTGATGGACGAGGAAGCCTGGCATGCTGTGGTCTATGGGGTTGCAAAGGGTCAGACACAACAGAGTGACTGAACTGAGCTGAACTGAACTAATGGGTAGGTGGAATGGAGCACCTGAATGTAAGGAAAGTAGTTAGGGCTCAGTAATAGATGAAGTTATGGGAACAAATAGAATTTCCCAGGCAAAGGACAAGAGAAAAAAGTGGACTGAAGACAGACATCAAGAGAATAGCTATATGCAAAGAAATCAGAACTTAGAAAAAAATTTAGAAGCCTTTTCCAGCTGAACATGTAGCTTCAAGGAAAAGATGGGAAGGAAGGTTTTTACTCCACACCAAGGGGAAGATTTGAACATATCTGCAGATGCAGATCCAGGAGAACAGTCCCAGGACTTCAGGCTGCAAATTGAGGAGATAGCTTCAGAAAAGATGGACTCCAGCTCTTCATCGGAAACAACAAGAGAGAATGAACTGGGAACTCAGATGTTCTAAGGTAAATGGAAGTTCATGATAGAGCATCTTGATAAAAGTAGAGTAGGAAGCAAGGTCATCTACTGAGAGAGAAAACTAGAAAAGTTTTAGCCCTGCTACTGTGGTTATAACCCCAGAGAAGTTACTAATCAAGAACTTCTCTCTAATGGATTCAAGAGCACAGATAGACCCATCTCACACCTATATTTAAACAACTAGAGCACATCCCAATAATTGAGACTTCTAAGGAAGACCCACAATATGCCTGCAATGCAGGAGACCTGGGTTCAATCCCGGGGCTGAGAAGATACCCTGGAGAAAGGAATGGCTACCCACTCCGGTATTCTGGCCTGGAGAATGCCATGGACTGTATAGTCCATGGGGCGCAAAGAGTTGGATACAACTGAGCAACTTTCACTTTCAAAGTGCTTTGTCGCTCAGTCGTATCTGACTCTTTGCAACCCCATGGACTGTAGACCTCCAGGCTCCTCTGTCCATGGGGATTCTCCAGGCAGAGTACTAGAGTGCATTGCCATGTCCATCTCCAGGGGATCTTCCCAACTCAGGGATCGAACCTAGGTCTCCCACAGTGCAGGTGAATTCTGTACCACCTGAGCCACCAGGGAAGCCCTTACTTTCACAGAGCACATCCCAAATAACTGGGGTTTCTAATGAAGATCCACATTATGAAAGTAAGTTCAAATTCTGTTTTCTATATTCAATTATTAAAGGATTGAAAAATTCTAACTCAAGACAAGCAAACTGATGACAAGATTTTTCCCTCTCTCCTTTCAGTTCAGTTCAGTCACTCAGTTGTGTCCGACTTTGCGACCCCATGAATCGCAGCATGCCAGGCCTCCCTGTCCATCACCAGCTCCCAGAGTTCACTCAGACTCACATGCATCGAGTCAGTGATGCCATCCAGCCATCTCATCCTCTGTCGTCCCCTTCTTCTCCTGCCCCCAATCCCTCCCAGCATCAGAGTCTTTTCCAATGAGTCAACTCTTCGCATGAGGTGGCCAAAGTACTGGAGTTTCAGCTTTAGCATCATTCCTTCTCTCTCCTTTAGACATCCTTAAATATAATGTGTTGAAAAATGTACTAACTCAAAACAATAAAGTAAAAAGGAGAAACTCATTAAATAACAGTGATTTTGAACACTTTTCTGAAATATGATATGTAGATAGAGGAGGAGGAGTGAATGAAGAGAGTAGAGAGAGAACTACAGCCACAGAGGGCATAATTTGACCTGTTGAACTACAGAGGAAAAGCACACAAAATGTTACAGGCGTAAGAAGTGAAAACAAAGATATTAATTCAAAGCATATATAATAAACTACAGATTTCAGACCCCTATTTATGGCAAGTCGGGAGAGCCACATAAAAAGTTGGAAGTTTTTTTTTTAATTGAAGTATAGTTGATTTACAACGCTGTGTTCATTTCTGCTGTACAGCAAAGTGATTCAGTTATACCTTCTTTTCTATTATGGTTTATCATAGGATATTGAATATAGTTCCCTTTGCTATACAGTAAGACTTGTTGTCTATCCATTTTATGTATAATAGGTTGCACCTGCTAACCCCAAACTGCCAATCTATCCCTCCCCCACCTCCTGATCCCCTTGGCAATCACAAATTTCTTCTCTATGTCTGTGAGTCTGTTTCTGTTTTACAGATAAGTTGCTTTGTGTCATATTTTAGATTCCATATATGTGATATCATGGTATTTGTCTTTCTCTTTCTGACTTACTTCACTTAGTATGATAATCTCTAGCTTCATACATGAAGGCATCATTCCATTCCTTTTCATGGCTGAGTAGCATTCCACTATATATATACACCACATATTCTTTATCCATTCATCTGTCAATGGACACTTACGCTGTTTCCATGTCTTGGCTATTGTGAATAGCACTGCTATGAACATGGGAGTGCATGTATCCTTTAGAATTACAGTGTTCTCAGGATATATGCCCAGGAGTAGGACTGCTGAATCATATGTCAACTCTAATTTTTAGTTTTTTGAGGAACCTCCATACTGTTTTCCATAGTGACTACACCAACTTTCATTCCCACCAACACTGTGGCAGAGTTCCCTCTTTTCTACATCCTCTCCAAAATTTGGTATTTGTAGACTTTTTATTGATGGGCATTCTGACTGGTGTGAGGTGCCATCTCTTTGTAGTTTTGATTTGCATTTCTCTAATAATTAGTGATGTTGAGCATCTTTTCATGTTCCTATTGGCCATTTGTAAGCTTTCTTTGGAGAAATGTCTATTTAGCTCTTTTGCCCATTTTCTGACTGAGCTGTCCATTTTTCTGTTGTTGTTGTTGAACTGCACGAGCAGTTGTATATTTGTATATTTTGGATATTAAACCCTTGCCAGTTGCATTGTTTGCAAATATTTTCTCCCATTCTGTAAGGCTGTCTTTTGTTTTGTTTATGGTTTCCTTTGCTGTGCAAAAACTTTTAAGTTGATTAGGTCCCATTTGTTTATTTTTGCTTTTATTTCTATTGCCTTGGGAGACTGGCCTAAGAAAATATCAGTCCAATTTATTCAGAGAATGTTTTGCCTATGTTCTCTTCTAGGAGTTTTATGGTGTCTTAAGGCTAATAAGAGTTTTGCCAAGAGAATGCAAAATGAAGCAGGGCAAAGGCTAACAGAGTTCTGCCAAGAGAATGTATCAGTCATAGCAAACACCCTCTTCCAACAACACAAGAGAAGACTCTACACATGGACATCACCAGATGGTCAACACTCAAATCAGATTGATTATATTCTTTGGACATGAGTTTGGGTAAACTCCAGGAGTTGGTGATGGACAGGCAGGCCTGGAGTGCTGTGGTCTATGGGGTCACAAAGAATCAGACACGACTGAGTGACTGAACTGAACTGAACTGAATGGTGTCATGTCTCACATTTAAGTCCTTACGAATTTTAAATTTATTTTTGTGTATGGTGTGAGGGAGTGTTCTAACTTCATTGATTTACACGAAACTGTCCAACTTTCCAGAAGAAGGCAATGGCACCCCCAATCCAGTACTCTTGCCTGGAAAATCCCATGGACAGAGGAGCCTGGTAGGCTGCAGTCTCTGAAGTCGCTAAGAGTCAGATACAACTGAGTGTCTTCACTTTTACTTTTCACTTTCATGCATTGGAGAAGGAAATGGCAACCCACTCCAGTGTTCTTGCCTGGAGAATCCCAGGGACGGGGAAGCCTGGTGGGCTTCCTTCTATGGGGTTGCACAGAGTTGGACATGACTGAAGCAACTTAGCAGCAGCAGCAGTCCAACTTTCCCAACACCACCTGCTGAAGACAGTGTATTTTTTCCATCATATATTCTTGCTTCCTTTGTTGAAGACTAATTGTCCACAGGTGTGTGGGTCTATTTCTGGCTCTCAATCCTGTTCCCTTGATCCCTGTCTGTTTCTGTGCCGCCACACCATTTTGATTACTGAAGCTCCGCAGTATTGTCTGAGGTATTGGAGGCTTATGCTTGCTTTGTTTTTGTTCCTCAGGATTCCTTTTGTAATTCTGGGTCTTTTATGGTTCCATATACATTTTTGGATCATTTTTTTATTTCTGTGAAAAATGTCACAGATAATTTGATAGGGATTGTATTAAAAATATAGTTGGCTTTGTGCGGTATGGTCAATGTAACAATATTAATTCTTCCAATCCAAGAGCATGGGATATCTTTCCATTTCTTTGAATCATCTCCCATTTCCTTATTTAATGTTCCATATAGTTCTTAGCATGTAAGTGTTTCATTTCATTAGGTTTATTCCTAAGTATTTTGCGAGCAGTGTGATTTTACAAGGTATTTTTTGTTTTTTGTTTTTACATTTCCTTTCTGACATTTCATTGTTACTATAAATAAATGCAACTAAATTATGTATGTTGATCTTGTCTCCTGCTATATTGCTGAAGTCATTTATCAGTGCTAGTAACTTTTGTGTGAAATCTTTAGGGTTTCTACATAGAGTATCATGCTACGTGTATATGATGACAATTTTATCTTTTCCCTAAAAGCTAGAAAACGTTTAATCTAAGAAAGTTGAATAATTATTTAGGAAGACCTAAGGCACTCCCTCAGCAGTGGCCACAGAACTGGAAAAGGTCAGTTTTCATTCCAATCCCAAAGAAAGAAAATGTCAAAGAATATTCAAATTACCACACAATTGCACTCATCTTACATGCTAGAAAAAACTGCCCCAAATTCTCCAAGCTAGGCTTCAAGAATACGTAAACTAAGAACTTCCAGATGTTCAAGCTGGATTTAGAAAAGGCAGAGGAACCAGAGAACATTGCCAAATTCTACTGGATCATCAAAAAAGCGAGAGAGTTCCAGGAAAACATCTACTTCTGCTTTATGAACTCTGCCGAAGCCTTTGACTGTGTGGATCAAAACAAACTGTGGAAAATTCTGAAAGAGATGGGAATACCATACCACCTTATGTGCCTCCTGAGAAACCTGCATGCAGGTCAAGAAGCAACAGCTAACCAGCCATGGAAAAATGGATTGGTTCCAAATTGGGAAAGAAGTACATCAAGGCTGCATATTGTCACCTTGCTTATTTAACTTCTATGCAGAGTACATATGCAAAATGCCAGACTGGATGAAGCACAAGATGGAATCAAGATTGCAGGGAGAAATAACAATAACTTCAGATATGCAGATACCACCCTTATGGCAGAAAGTGAAGAGGAACTAAAAAGCCTCTTGATGAAAGTGAAAGAGGACAGTGAGAAAGTTGGCTTGAAACTCAACATTCAAAAAACTAAGATCATGGCATCCGGTCCCATCACTTCATGGCAAACAGATGGGAAAATAATGGACACAGTGACAGACTTTATTTTCTTGGGCTCCAAAATCACTGCAGATGGTGAGTGCAGACATGAAATTAAGAGTCTTCCTGCTTGGAAGAAAAGCTATGACCAACCTAGACAGCATATTAAAAAACAAAGACATTACTTTGCCAACAAAGGTCTGTCTAGTCAAAGCTATAGTTTTTCCAGTAGTCATGTACAGATGTGAGAATTGGACCATAAAGAAAGCTGAGCACCAAAGAATTGATATTTTTGAACTGTGATGTTTGAGAAGACTCCTGAGAGTCCCTTAAATAGCAAGGAGATCAAACCAGTCAATCCTAAAGGAAATCAGTCCTGAATATTCACTGGAAGGACTGAAGCTCCAATACTTTGGCCACCTGATGCAAAGAACTGACACACTAGAAAAGACCCTGATGCTGTGAAAGAATGAGGCAGGAAGAAAAGGGGATGACGGAGGATGAGATGGTTGGATGGCATCACCAAGTTGATGTACGTGAGTTTCAGTAAGCTCTGGGAGTTGATGATGGACAGGGAAGCCTGGCATGCTGCAGTCCACAGGGTCGCAAAGAATCAAACATGACTGAGCGACTGAACTGAACTGAAGGCACCCCATAAACCAAAGACCTCTGCCTTCAGCAAATCATAAAGTCACATCACCAGGCAAAAATATCACCCCTTAAAATAACCTCCACATACTTTATTGTCCCACTATTAAATAAAAATGAACAATGACAGATAATTAAGAGAAATGCTTATGTGATATGTGAGATGAAGAATAAAAGAAATAGGGGGTGGGGTGCGATGTGGGAGGGAGTCTCAAGGAGGACACATGTGTATACTTATGGCTTATCCAGGCTGATGTATGGCAGAAAATCAACATAATATTGTAATTATCCTTCAACTCAAAATAAATGAATTAAGAAAAAAAGAATAAAAGAAACAAAAAATGGCCAATTAAGGGACAAAAGAAACATATTAATAACAAGACCTGATAAATGCAGAAAGGTCAGCAAAAATACAGCACCCAAAAACAATAAGAGAATGAATGCCATGAAACTGAGGAAGAAGAGAGCTCTTAGGAATGAAATACATGTTATCAAAGTAAAGGAAGTTATGGTTGAAAAATCTTCCAAAAAAGTGTTAATAATGGATTGACTGCAAATGAGACAGGAAAGACAAATCAAGTAGGTCCGAATTTCAATTAATAGGATTACTGGAAACATAGCAGAGAATTGGGGGAGGGGGGCTTGAATTAGTGCAATCATAAGAAAAGAATTTTCTAGAGATGAAAATAAGTGTTCAGATTAAACTAACTCATCAAAAGGCTAGAATATTCATTATTATCTATTCAGCATCTATTATGGTGCTGGGCATTGTTATAGATGTGGGATATACATTAAACACAACAACAACAACAACAAAAGCCCTAACTTTCATGAAGCTTACATTCCAACTGGAGGAGACAGACTATAAACAAAAAGTCTCTCATGGACTGAACTGAGTCCCCTTAAAATTCATGTGTTGAAACCCTAACCCCCAGTATCTTACAGTGTGACTGTATTTGGATATAATATCTTTACAGATGTAACTGAGTTAAAATGAGGTCATTAGGGCAGGCTCTAATCCAATATGTCCAGTGTCCTTATAAGAAGAAGAAATTTCGACACAGAATTACAGAAGGAAGACTAAGTGAAGACACAGGGAGAAGACTGTTATCCAAGCAGAGAGACGTCAGAAGAAACCAACCCTCAAGACTCTTTCATCTCAGACTTCTAGCTTTCAGAACTGTGAGAAATTTCTGTTATTTAAACCATGAAGTCTGTGGTACTGTTTTGGTAGTCCTAGCAAACTAATACAAAGGATTTATATATATATGCACATATATATCAACACACACACGCATAATTATATATACACATACTCACATACATGTATACGTATGTATGTGTGTTTATTTGCACGGGTGTTTTTCCCTTGCCAAGCAATCCTCCAGTTCTCTGAAAACACTGACTTCATGTCCTAAAATTTAATTCAATTTTGCAGGGGCTCCAAAATCACTGCAGATGGTGATTGCAGCCATGAAATGAAAAGACGCTTACTCCTTGGAAGGAAAGTTATGACCAACCTAGATAGCATATTAAAAAGTAGTGACATTACTTTGCCAACAAAGGTCCATCTAGCCAAGGCTATGGTTTTCCCTGTGGTCATGTATGGAGTGAGAGTTGGACTGTTAAAGAAAGCTGAGTGCCAAAGAATTGATGCTTTTGAACTGTGGTGTTGGAGAAGACTCTTGAGAGTCCCTTGGACTGCAAGGAGATCCAACCAGTCCATTCTAAAAGAGATCAGTCCTGGGTATTCATTGGAAGGACTGATGCTAAAGCTGAAACTCCAGTACTTTGGCCATGCGAAGAGTTGACTCATTGGAAAAGACTTTGATATTGGGAGGGATTGAGGGCAGGAGGAGAAGGGGACGACAGATGATGAGGTGGCTGGATGGCGTCACTGACTCGATGGATGTGAGTCTGAGTGAACTCTGGGAGTTGGTGATGGACAGGGAGGCCTGGCGTGCTCTGATTCAGGGGGTCGCAAAGAGTTGAACACAACTGAGTGAGTGAACTGAACTGAACACTATACACCTGGTCCCATAAGACTGTCCTTTGAATGCCAACTGCAAGTTCAAGTCTCTGGCACTTCTGACCCACTGGCTATAAAATGGGGGATCCCACAACCCTCTCCTTACCTTAAATAATTTTCTAGAATGGCCCTCTTACTATATTACTGATTTATTATGAAAAGATACAATTTAGGAACAGCCAGATAGAAGAGACGCACAGGCAAAGTCTGGGAGAGTCAAGCAGAGCCTCCACGCCCTCTCCAAGCACACTACCCTCCCAGCACCTCCTCTCCATCCTGAAAGCCCTCCAAATCTCTTCAGTGACAGGCTTTTATAGAAGCTTCATTAAACACACACATCGGATTAAATCATTGGCCACTTTGATTGAACTCAATCTCCAGCCCCCTTTCTCCTCTTTAAAAGGGGTGAGGGGTGGTGCTGAAAGTTCCAACCTCTAATCACATAGTTTCCCTGGCAACTGGTCCCCTATCCTTAGGGGCTGCACAAAAGCCACCTCATTAATATAAACTAAGGTATGGTTGAAATGGGCTTGTTATGAATAACAGTGTTCCTTTCACGCTTACCAAAGCCAGGTATTTTAGTAAGACATTCCTATCATTCTCATCACTTAGGAAATTTCAAGGGTTTTAGGAGCTCTGGCCTGAAACCAGGAACAAAGATGAAATATATATTCACAATATCACAGTTTGCATATATTTTTAACTTAGTGATAGGTTCTATGAAGAAAATTAAATCAAGATAAGATTTAACTCTCAAGGTAAGAGGATTGATTTCCCTGGTGGCTCAGATGGTAAAGCGTCTGCCTACAATGTGGGAGACTTGGGTTCAATCCCTGGATTGGGAAGATCTCCTAGAGAAGGAAATGGCAACCCACTCCAGTATTCCTGCCTGGAAAATCCTATGGATGGAGGAACCTGGTAGGCTATATAGTCCATGGGGTCGCAAAGAGTCCAAAACGACTGAGAGACTTCACTTTCTTTTTTCAAGAGGATTAGGAGTACTTAGATTGTATCAGAGATTGCAATTTTAAGTAGGATAATTAGAAAAGGGTGACAGTTCAGGAAGTGACATCTGAACAAAGACCTGAGGAGATAAGGAAGTGGCCCATGTAGATATTTGAAGGAAGAACATTCTGAACAATTGGAATGGCCAATTCAGAGACATTCAGACATGTGTGGGGAAGGAGGCGGCCGTGTGGCTGTAACATAGGGAGGAAAGAGAGAAAGGATGAGATCAGAGAGAGCTAAGAGGAGAAGGTGGGAGGATTTTACATAACACAGTCAAAACACCAAACTTATGAATGAAAAACATACACACTTAGATGCATTACTGTTAAATTTTAGAACTTTGGGGACCAAGGAAAAATGCTAAATACCTACAGAGAGAAAAACTGGTTACCTCTAATGGTCCAGGAATCATACTGGCATCTGTGGAGCAGCGCACTCCAAATCCTGGGGAAAAAGCAGTTTAAAGTGGGCGCTATTTTTTGCCATACTGTCAAATAAACAAACAGGACGGAGAAAGAAGCTTTCAGCTATCTGATGACTCAGAAATTTTACCTCTAGCAAAATGAGGAGGTAAATAAAGAAAGAGGAGAAAGGTGACACAGAAATCAATGAGCACCACAGAGGAGAACAGTGAAGGGAGTGAAGTCCCAGAATGATAGCTGCATGGGAGCCCTTAGAGAGTAACTGCTCCAGATTAAAGGAGAGGGAGACTCCAGGGAGAAGTGAGAAGGGAGTGAGGAGACGGAATAACTGGGAAAACACTGAAGACCTGGTACACGTACCTGGGGTGGTGGGGATGGGGTGGGGGGAGAGAGAGGGAGGGAGAAGAGAAAGCGGGAAGTGGGGGAGAAGGAGATGAAGGGAGAGTCTATTCGCCTAACCTAACTGTAAGAAAATTTTCCTCTCAGTGTCACTCTGATTACAACATTAAACCAACAGAGAAGGAAATTTAATTTCAACATATTAGTCCATTCTGTGGTGAATAATATTTACAATATTAAGCAATTTATATCACTGGCCCTCAATGTTCAGAATCACTCCACAGATTGATCCTGGTAATGTTTCAAAATAGATTACAGAATCTAAGGAAAAATACTGTCAACCTTGACAACATAAGCATAAAGGTGCAGGTAAGGGAGAAATGAAAGACACGGTGGGGGTGTACATGCTCCTATATTACAAAAAGAGAAATCAAGAGTAATGCCCTGATTATTTCAAAAAAGATTATTTCAAATGTGTTTAAAGATACTTTCTACCACCAATAGGACAAGAAATATAGATCTAAGTGCGCAGCATTAAATTTCTGAGCTCACCGAGGGAGAAAGTTTAATAGGGCGAGAATATAGGTTGCAGAGCGTGTGAAGAGGTGAGGGAGGTATAAGTGAGAAAAGCCCCACCAAGAAGTCAGCGCAGGTACACCTTGGAGATACCGCAGGTTTGGTTCCAGACCATAAGAAAGCAAATGTCTCCACAAAGCAAGTCACAAGTTTTTTGGTTTCCTGGTACATATGAAAGCTACGAAAGCTAGACTGTAGTCAAATAATCTGGCCTGGCAGATGGCTCAAGAATCTGTCTGCCAGTGCAGGAGATGCAGGAGATTTGGGCTGATCCCTGGGTCGGGACGATGCCCTAGAGGAGGGCATGGCAACCCACTCCAGTATTCTTGCCTGGAGAATCCCCATGGACAAAGGAGCCTGGCGGGCTGCAGTCCATGGGGTCGTAGAGAGCTGCACATGACTGAGTGACTGAGCATGCACATACATACTCTATTAAGTGTGCAATAACCTTATGTCTAAAAAACAATGTATATACCTTAGTTAAACATTACTGCTAAGAAATGCTAACCATCATCTGAGCCTTCAGCAAGTCATAATATTTTTATAATAATAACATCAAAGATTACTGATCACAGATCACAGTAATAAATAATAATGAAAAGTTTGAAATATTGTGAGAATTTCCAAAAAGTGACAGAGACACACAAACTGAACAAAGGCTGTTGGAAAAATAGTGCCACAAACTTTGTAAAAACAGAGTATCCGAGAAGCAATAAAATACTCTGGGTCTCTAAAGCTGATAGATGAAATAATAAAGGATAAACATTATTTAGAGGTTTCGTAGTGACTTGAAAAATAAAGAAACAAATTATTAGAAGTAGTTGCCTCTGAGGAGTAAGGCTAGAAGAGAAGGCAGTGTTATAGGTTAAGTTACTTTTAAGTAAAAAGCTCATTTATATTTTTAATTTTTACCCATGCCTGTATTTCTACAACAATACAAATTAAAGGGAAACTATGACAGTAGGATAAATATCAGATTTTCCCATAGAGATCATTTACCTTTTTTTTAATTTTGACTGTTAAGGGATTAACTCTTTGGAAAACTCATTCTCTCAGGAACAGATAACTAAAAGTGTATGGTATCTAGTATTTCTGGTCTTCTCATGGACCCATTTATTGACTTAAAAAAAAAAATATTTGGGAGGCGACTACCACTATAGGCTCACTGCTTAATCTTCACTGTTGTTAGTTTCTAAAAACAAGGTTTTTTTTTAATCTGTCTTCTTGTCACTGCCCCTTAAATATTCTCCACAGAAACTTTTTTAAAAGGCTCAGATCTAGACATCAGAGATATGAACTGTTAACGGGGTAACAGCATCTGGAAGGAAGAGTAATGGACTCCCAGGATGTCCATATCCTAATCCCCAAACCTTTAAACATATATCACATGGCAAAAGGATACAAGCAGATGTGATAGAATTAAGGATTCAAAATGGGAAGATTACACTGGATTATCTGATTGAACCCAATATAATTATGAAGATCCTTATAAATAGAAAAGGGGAGTAGGTAAGTCAGAGAAAGAGAGGTGATAACTGAAGCTAAGTTTGGAGTGACAGGAATGCTAGCCAAAGACCAAGGATATGGGCTGAATCTGGAGACTGAAAAGGCGAGGAAATCATTCTCCCTGTCTCAGTCTGTTTGGGTTGTGATAACAAAAATACCAGAGACTAGGTGGTTCAAACAATAAACAGTTATTTCTCATAGTTCTGGAAGCTGGGAAGTCCAAGATTAAGGGGTTCAGCAGGTATCAGTGAGGATACCTGCCTCCTTGTTCATAGATGGCCCTTGTGTCCACATTTGGTGGAAGTGGGTAGGGAGCACTCTGGGTTTCCTGTTACAAGGGCACTGATCCCTATTTTTGAGTGCTCAAACTTCATAACCTGATCACCTCCCAAGGCCTGATGCAATCATACATGGCATTAGGATTTCAACATATGATTTTGAGGGACACAAACATTGTAACACTCCCCTAGAACCTCAAAAAGAAACTGCAGCTCTGCTAACACTTTGATTTTGAAACTATGACCTTCAGAAATGTAAGATAAAAAATTTGTGCTAATTTAAGCCACTAAATTTGTGGTAATTTGTTAATAGTAGCAATAGGAAACTAACACATCTGTTGATGACTTCTTAATTTTTTTTTATAGTGACATACTAAGGCATCAGTGATGGGAAGAAAAAAGTGTTAGTCGCTCAGTTATGTCGACTCTTTGTAATCCCATGGACTGTAGCTTGCCAGCCTCCTCTGTCCATGGAATTCTCCATGCAAGAATACTGGAATGGGCTGCCATGCCCCGCTCCAGGGGATCTTTCTGACCCAGGGATCGAACCTGGGTCTGCCACACTACAGGCAGATTCTTTACCATCTGAGCCACCGGTGAAGTCCCACAGTATCAGTAGATTTTGCTACAACTGTGCAACGGCTACACTCATTTTCATAGCATTAGGTATAAGACTTTAAAAAAAAAAAAACTAGATTACTGTACAAGGGATATATACAATTTGAATGAAGGTATCTTTAAACTCCCATTTAAAGGATTTATTTTGATCCTAGTTCCACAGTTAGCAAAGCCAATGTCTAATCAAGTAAGCATGATTCTTTCTCACTACAGTTGTACAAAAGCACATAGAAGCCTCATCACTTACAAACAACATGTTCCTGGCTTGATGCAAATTTAAGTTAATTTCTAGAATGTTGCCAACGCTGGCTGATTCTTCCGCTTTGTTTTCATTCCAGTTTTCATAATTTATCTTTCTAAAATTAGGTTGGTATAACTTAACTGGACATATTAATTTCTTAACAAGGAAACTGTGTGGTAGCACAAAGGTTTTTTTATAAATTGGGCTAATCTCAATGTCTCAGGGCAAAATGTTAGGAATTCCTTTCAAATGGCTGTTGCTGTTTTGCCACTGCTAACTGCTGTTTAAATATAATTTTTGTCCTTTTGCTTCCAGTAGTTCAGACCTCAAAAATACCATAATTCTATATTCAAAGATCAAAGAAAACAGGTAAGATGAAAAAAGTTCATATAGAGTTCATATAGCCAAGACTTTTCTATACTGAGAATTATTTTCTTTCATAGTGTCTAGGATAAATCATTTACTTCCATAATCAGTCACATGTATTTTGAAATAGCCTGTAAGAACCAAGTAATTATACTAATTAATTGATTTGGATAGGTTTCATCCAAATCAAAAAGAGAAACCTTTTTAAAAGGCTTTTTAAAGACTGTCCTTTTTTAAAGGCCGGTTAGCAGGTGTGAAAGAGGTGTTACTTCAAGAGAGAAAATATGACAATCAGAAGAGAAGATATGGCTTAGTAGGTCTTAACAAGCCCAGTAAGAAATTTTAAATTCTAAAAGGGAAAAAAGATTTAGAAGTTATTTAGAGATTTGAATAATACTAACATTAAAATGGGAAAGTCATGGTAATGGCCATATAAAAACATAAGTCAGGACTAGAGAAGAAAAATAAGCAGTGTTGGACCTGGGATCTGGTAGAAGGCAAAAGGTTGCTCTATGCTTGTGTAAATTTCTATGCCATGTAGTTTTTGTTTTTGTTTTGTTTTGTTTTTTTAATAAGAGGAAGTAAAACTAAACAACTAAGCGACATCAATTCTGGCATAATGGTATCCTCTGCTAACCTTTTCCAAATGAGCTATGTACCTTGACCTCTCAAAGACTTATGTTTCATGGCTTAATAAGATCCTGAATAATGGGATATTTTTCACTTGTGCTACAACACTAACAATATTACATGAAATAACAGGTTAAATTAACACAGGCTTTCTTTACTGACTTACAACTGATGGCGGAGAAACAGTCAACTGTGCTTTCTACTCATACTTATCAGTGGAAGGCAGAAAAAAAGTCATGACTAATTATAGAAGATGAAGCAAAGTATTATTTTGATCAGATGAGGTTAAAGGCTAACCTCATACTTTAAACTGAAATGGGAACTAGTAGACATTATCCTGGGTTTTTATATTATTCAGTACACAATGTCCAGCTCTAATGCAGAGCTGGAGGAAGTACTTCTAAAGGAAGCAGGATGGCAACATAATACAATCCCTCTATCGTTTCCCCAGAACACATATATTCCCCTCCTAAGGGGAAGTCTTGGGAAGAAGTCTCCCACCTAAGTGCTGATCAGGCTTAATCCTACTTGAAATATGAAATAAGATTCTATCCCACAACTGTACTGCAGGAAATAAAGCTGATCTTGATTAACAGTATAGAGTAAAATAGTGGGAAATGCTTTTACCACAGTGCTCCTAAGAGAAAAAGAATGATGGCTTTCTTGCCACAGAATGTACATCAGATACCCTGTTGCTTCATGGCAGATAATGGCTGTACAAATTTTTCCACATCTTTGGTTTTCTTTCAGCGTATTATGATATTTGCTGAAATGTGTTTTATACTTAAACCACCTAGTCAAAGTAAAATATATTCTTAAAAAACAAAACCATTAAATAGAACATAACATTAAATTAAATTTTTCCCATTTACAAACAGAAAACTGAATTGATTTTTGGCAGTTCAGAGAGTAGACCGAAATGGCACTTCAGATGTACTATCTCTTACACTCCATGGTAAAATCCAAAAAGCTCCGTAAACTACAGCTTTTTTCTTAAGTTGATGGCAGATTCATTTGGCCTCAAAATTTGACCTAAATTGAAGTTAGGCTATTTATGGTCAAGATTGAGCCCATGTGGTATAACCAACCACTCAAGCGTTTTGCTAAAAACATACAAAGTTTGATTACAGGGTGCTGCCCCAGACCCTATCAAGGAAGGTGGGTGATACGATACAACAAATATGTACTATACCACTTTTTAAAAAAATTAGAATTCTGAAATACATCTGGCCTCAAAGATTTTTAATAAGATTTTTGGGCTTGTAGTTTAGATTCAAGTGAGTCACAATGCAAAGCTAATTAGAATATTTTCTATACTGTAGCCATATGATAAACTAGACACATAGTTATTTGTTAAAAGCTTAATTATTTTTAAAGTAAATCATTTAAATGCTAACTTTAAAAGGCATCAAATAGGCAAATCTGCACTCTATATGCAGAATCCAACAGTATTTTCTTATTCTAATGTAAATTAAGAAAAAAGCCGGATTATTTCGTGTTCTCTCAATACACCAACAGTTCTTCCCCATCACCCCCTCCCAAATGTATTATGATTTGCTGCTAAGTCACTTCAGCCGTGTCCGACTCTGTGCGACCCCATAGACAGAAGCCCATCAGGCTCCGCTGTCCCTGGGATTCTCCAGGCAAGAACACTGGAGTGGGTTGCCATTTCCTTCTCCAATGAATGAAAGTTAAAAGCGAAAGTGACGTCGCTCAGTCGTGTCCGACTCTTTGTGACCCCATGGACTGCAGCCTACTAGGCACCTCTGTTCATGGGATTTTCCAGGCAAGAGTGCTGGAGTGGGGTGCCATTGCCTTCTCCAGTATTATGACTTACATGTTTGTATTTTTGAAAGAACACTTTACACAATCAACAATAAAGCCACTTTTTTTAGGAGTTCACTTTGCAATTTTTTTTCAGTGATTTTCACTGAATTTCTCTGTCCTTGAAAGATATGCTTCGAGAAAAACAGAGCAGAGAGCCAGAAAAACAAGCCCAGAGAGCCATTTATAATACCGGCTTAGAAACAAGGAGAGAACATGTCGCTTTCCCAGCAAAAAAAAAAAGAGACCACCTTTATATTTCCAGCCTACCAACAAGTAAAGTATAATGACCAAAGAAATAGAAAAATGATTACCTGATTTTAATATTTGAAGAAAAAAAGTATCGCCTTAATGAAAAAATAACTTCAATGACCTTTAAAAACTAAAAACAAAGAAAAAAACCCTGTAAGACATGTTGGAACCCTGACAGATAGCCAAGTATCACAGGGAGGGTACTTCAAGCCTACCAAACTTGAAACCATGACACAAGGTGTTTTATTTTTTTCTCTGGCAAATCTGAGTATTAGAAATGTTATTTTTACAAAGAGCTATTAAAACAATCTAAATATTTTAAAAATATAAATTCCACTTTTCAGATTTATTCTTCTGGTCCTTGATTAGAAATGTGGCATTCCGCTGGAAGGGTCACTGTTAATTAGATCACTAAATCTGTTTTTTGCATTAAAAAAAAAACTGAGCCCCAACTGCAGAAGAAAACAATGAGCACAGCAATACTGCCATCTTTTGACCAGAGCAGGAAAGTGATTTTTCTCCCCTTATACTAATTTCTTATGATTTACCATCAAGGGATAAACATATTTTTATATCTTCCTGTAATGTGTTTGAAGTTACAGACACAGCATCTCCTACCACAACTGCCGGTAGAGAAGTAAAACAATCATAGATTCTATATTCTTGAAAATTCAGATTACAGCTAAACTCTACTGTGGTTAATATATTTAGTCCTCACATGTATATGTGCTCAGTCGTGTCTGACTCTTTGAGACCTTATGGACTATGGCCTGCCACGTTCCTCTGTCCATGGGATTTTCTGGGATTGAACCTGGTCTCATGTCTCCTGCATTGACGGGCAGATGCTTTACCACTATCGCCACCTGGGCAGCCCCATATTTACTCCTCATCTTTCTTCCTGTCCTTTCTATCACCATTGAAGAATCAGGCAATGGAGAAGCAATCGGGGGAACTAGACCTAAAAAACCCCTAAACTGGCACAATATTAGTAAGCCTGTTCCCTTCTACTTAGAAACTTCAGCATTAAACATTTTTTTTAACCAAGTCAGAATACAGTAATTTCAAAAACTTTAAAATAACATCAAAAAAATAAATAAATAAAATAAAATAACATCAGTCTTGCAACTGGTCCCTTGTAAGCATTTAATATTCAAGTAATGTTTCAGAAGTCCTATAAAAGTCTACTTTATGAGCCTACTTGCAACCTATGTGAAAAAGAAAAGCAGTTATCTAATTAGCAATGTGAAAAATACATAAAAACTACTGGCAGTCATTGTATTAGTATCTTGCCCAAATTAGTATTTTGCCCAAATGACAAAAACTAAATCCAAAACCAAAAAAGGTGAAATGCTTCCAGAGTACATGTATTCCTCCATGAGGAAATTCTTACTCTTTCTTTATGATAGAATATTCCTTCATTAACGGGAACATGGATTTGGTCCAAAAATCAAATGAGATGCTGATTCCTATGTTAGCCAAATGAAGGACAAATGACAAGCCAAATTAATAATGTTACCTTACGTTTATTGTATGCTTAACTTTAAAGAGCATTTCACACATGGAGTCTTAATAAAACCTTATGAAGTGTACACGGTAAATCGTCTGACCCAATTTATCAAATGAAGCGGCACGAAGACTCAGGGACTTGCCTGAAGTTACACAGCTAATTAACATAGCACAAAGCTGCCACTCTAATCTAATACTATGAGAAAGACTGCAAGCTTTACCACTGCTATATACCTTGAGGCAAAATATCAGTTCAGTTCAGTCACTCAGTCGTGTCCAACTCCTTGCGACCCCATGAACTGCAGCACGCCAGGCCTCCCTGTCCATCACCAACTCCCGGAGTTCACTCAAACTCAGGTCCATCGAGTCCGTGATGCCATCCAGCCATCTCATCCTTTGTCGTCCCCTTTTCCTCCTGCCCCCAATCCCTCCCAGCATCAGAGTCTTTTCCAATGAGTCAACCCTTCACATGAGGTGGCCAAGGTACTGGAGTTTCAGCTTTAGCATCATGCCTTCCAAAGAACACCCAGGGCTAATCTCCTTCAGAATAGACTGGTTGGATCTCCTTGCAGTCCAAGGGACTTTCAAGAGTCTTCTCCAACACCACAGCAAAGTATAATGATTGCTAAAATAAACATGGAATCTGGGGCAGTAAGAAAGAGGATGCCACATGCATACATTTTATCATCCCAATGTCCCAAATACTCATTGAAGGTAAAGAATAAATATGGACTTTTAGACACTTTTAATAAAAAGGAACTAAGAATTAGTAGGTCTGAAGCTATGACCTGAGAATCCTAGCCACTTGCTTCTTTTAAAGAGCATACAACCTTCACCTATTAAAGTGTTACTAACTGAATTTATGAGATCAATGAAAGCAAATACCTCCTTTTGGGATATACTTTGAATCTCTTCATCTCAGATTTACATAAAAATCCTCATCCTGAAGAATTTTAACAAATTAGATTTAATGGTTAGAAACTCAAAGGCAGTTACGCCTTCATTAAAATTCCAAATCAGTTCAGTCGCTCAGTCATGTCTGAACTCTTTGCGACTCCAAGGACTGCAGCATGCCAGGCTTCTCTGTCCATAGGGTTGGAGCTCCAGCTTCCCTGGAGCTTACTCAAACTCATGTCCATGGAGTAGGTAATGCCATCCAACCATCTCATCCTCTGTTGCCCCCTTCTCCTTCCGCCTTCAAGCTTTCCCAGAATCAGGGTCTTTTCAAATGAGTCAGTTCTTTGCATCAGGTGGCCAAAATTTTGGAGTTTCAGCTTCAGCATCAGTCCTTCCAATGAATATTCAGGACTGATTTCCTTTAGGATTGACTGACTGGATCTTCTTGCAGTCCAAGAATAATTTGGTAATTATTCCAAATTCCAAAGAATCTGGTAATTCCTTTAACCAAATTTTGTTTCCATAACTCTAAATGGTAGATTAAAATGTGTTTTCCTCACAAGTTTACTGATAAAATGAGTAAAAAGGCACCATTGAAAAGGCAAGAGAGTTCCAGAAAAATATCTATTTCTGCTTTATTGATTATGCCAATGCCTTTGACTGTGTGAATCACCACAAACTGTGGAAAATTCTTAAAGAGATGGGAACACCAGACCACCTGACCTGCCTCTTGAGAAATCTGTATGCAGGTCAGGAAGCACCAGTTAGAACTGAACACGGAACAACAGACTGGTTCCAAATAGGAAAAGGAGTACATCAAGGCTGTATACTGTCACCCTGCTTATTTAACTTATATGCAGAGTACATCATGAGAAACACTGGGCTGGATGAAGCCTAAGCTGGAATCAAGATTGCTAGGAGACATATCAATAACCTCAGATTTGCAGGTGACACCACCCTTGTGGCAGAAAGTGAAGACTAAAGAGCCTCTTGATGAAAGTGAAAGAGGAGAGTGAAAGAGTTGGCTTAGCTCAACATTCAGAAAACTAAGATCATGGCATCCGGTCCCATCATTTCATGGCAAATAGATGGGGAAACAGTGACAGACTTTATTTTGGGGGGCTCCAAAATCACTGCAGATGGTGACTGCAGCCATAAAATTAAAAGACGCTTGCTCCTTGGAAGGAAAGTTATGACCAACCTAGATAGCATATTCAAAGGCAGAGACATTACTTTTCCAACAAAGGTCCATCTAGTCAAAGCTATGGTTTTTCAAATAGTCATGTATGGATGTGAAAGTTGGACAATAAAGAAAGCTGAGTGCTGAAGAACTGATGCTTTTGAACTGTGGTGTTGGAGAAGACTCTTGAGAGTCCCTTGGACTGCAAGGAGATCCAACCAGTCCATCCTAAAGGAGATCAGTCCTGGGTGTTCATTGGAAGGACTGATGTTTAAGCTGAAACTCTAATACTTTGGCCCCCTGATGTGAAAAGCTGACTCACTGGAAAAGACCCTGATGCTGGGAAAGACTGAGGGGGCAGGACAGGGGGATGAGATGCTTGGATGGCATCACTGACTCAATGAGCATGAGTTTGGGTAAACTCTGGGAGTTGGGTGTTGGACAGGGAGGCCTGGTATGCTGTAGTCCATGGCATCACAGAGTCAGACATGACTGAGTGACTGAACTGAAGTTAAGAAGTTTATTTTCGCAGTCACCTCACCATAGTATTTGATTCTGTCATTCATCCTCAGCTTCGAGAAACTTGCTCTCACTTTGTCTTCCTGGATACCGTTCTTTTTCTGTTCATCTCCTACTTCTCTGAGGTTCCCTTTTAGCTTTCTTACCTACCTTTCCTCTTCTTCCTATGCCTTTTTTTTTTTTAATGTAACATTATGCTTTTTATTTTAAAAGAAAATTGATTTTTTAATGTTCTTGAAAAAAATCTTGAAAATTAAAACATTATCTTAAAAGAGTTTAAATTTGTCATTAGATTAAAAANTTTCCAACTAGAGGGCAAATTAGTTTTCCTGTTTCAAAACTTCAGTGTGCATCTCTGACTAGTTTGGTATATTTCTTCAAACATCCACTTGACCTGGCCCAGAGAAGACTTCCAGGACCCATCTTTAATAAGAATGCCTTTTCATGACAATTTTTAACATTTTCATAAATATTTATAATCTGAGGCTAAACATAATGGATACAATCTGTTGAAGTTCTTGATACTGATATTAATAAGCTCATTCAAATTTTGGCAGTTTGTGGGAGTATGTGCCCTTAAAAATGATATAAGGAACAAGTTTATTCACATTTATGATTAAAAATAGTGTTTATGAAGATAGATATTTTATTTGATTGATATATTATTTATAGTTGATATAATTATTTGATATATATTTGATAAATATGTATTTGATATATTTGATAAAATTATATATTTTATTTTATATCCACATATATTACTGTTATTATCCAATATAAATTAGCTAACTACATCAATTATATCTGTTTTTATAACTGAAAAAGTGTGTTTTGAGTATACAGAAGTATGGCAAAATATGTATGATTTATATTTTTTGTTCAAACCTACTTTTACTAAATCATTGCTATTCTAAAAGCCTTGGTAAAATTGAATGTAAAAAGCAATATGGGCAAATGATATCTTATACATTCAGAATATGTTAAAACAAAGTACTTATTTCTTTTATGATTTCACTTAAGGTTATACAATTTTGCCATTGTTTAAATTGTAGAGTGAAAATTGATATTTTGGGTATCATTTGCTCCCAAATCTTCCCATATCAAAATATTTAAAAGTATCAATTAGGTTTAGCATTCAACTCCAAAAATATGTAAATGTAGACTATGATTTACCTATCAATAAACACACAAAATGAATATAAATGTTGCTAAATTGATCATTTTCAATGGCCAATATTAAATTTTTTAACCAGTATTTTTAATAGTAATTGCTCTTTTTCACCCAGATGGTTATGTTTTGATATTACACAAGCAGGGGATTTTTTGCAGATTGAACTTATTTTTTGAAGCTCGGGAAAGAAAGTAATTTTTGGCAATTTATATTCAATATGAAACATGATCAATAAATTTAATAAATAATATCACCAAATATACCTGGATCTATTTTAAAAACTACATTATTTGTGGATAAAATGAATCTTGTAACTCCTATAGAATCTTAAAAAGAGTAAATAAAAGGCAATATTATTTTCTAACACAGAATCACTGATCACAATATATATTATCTTTGAGATCATAACATTTTTTAAAAAACTCTCTTTGAATAGTATGCTGAATTTTGCTATCATGTTGCACCTTATGAATAAAATGTAATCTGTGTTGCTCTTTAGTTTTATTTGAAACAATAGCAAGTCAGCTATCCAATATCTTATAGGAGTAAAAGTAATCTAAAATCTACTACCTTCATTTGAATAAATGAGTTTGAATTAAAAAATTAATATTCTCAATGATTTATTTGGTCAGTATATATTTTTATAATATGATTTTATACTTACAACCAATAACCTTACCATATTGTATAACTGAGTACACAAAGAGTAATTCAATTTTAGTTCAACACTCCAATTTCCTAATACCATAACCAAGACCAAGAGAAGTTGTAACCTGCTCAGGTTATAATATTAGTATTAACTGAAATTAATTCAGCATCCAAGATGTTTACCATACTTTTATTTATCTGGCTATCCTTCAGTTTTGCTATTATTCTATGTGTCTTTCTTACAACCAGTCTGTTAAATTAGAGTCTCCCAAAATATGCCAACATACACCACTTTCTCAAAAGTACTTTTTAATTGCTTTCACTGATATTACCATTTTAAATTTAGTGCATATTTTGGCTTTAGGGATAATAAAGGAATTCCCTGTAGATAAAAGTGTAAAGAATCTGCCTGCAATGCAGGAGACCAGGGTTCAATCCCTGTGTCAGGAAGATCCTCTGGAAAAGGGAATGGCAATCCACTCCAGTATTCTTGCCTGGAGAATCCCATGGACAGAGGAGCCTGGCAGCTACAGTCCGTGGGGTTGCAAAGAGTTGGACATGACTGAGCAACTAACACACACAGGGTTAATAAAATCAGTCATTCATAAAGCCACCAAATTTAAGGCAGTACATTTTGAGTTATGTACATGCAGTAAACCACTTCTTCTATTGTAAATGTTACAATCCATATCTACTTATACCTCTCTCAACTATTACAATCTTTTATCTGTCAGCAATACATCTGATACCATACATTTGTGTTTATCTTGTTCATTATCAATAGGTCAGGCAAATGACTAGTTCATTATTGTATATATTAACTAGTTAAAAGTTCAAATATTTAATACAAAGCTAGAGTAGTTAATCTCAAGATGGTTTTATTTAAAAGTTAGAGAAATCAAAAACAACTAAACTGCCTAATCTTGAAGAGGAGGAGAAATTCTCAGGAAAACCAACTTCAACTCTTTCACCATAGTAACCTACAAGGCCTTGCTGATGTGGTAGTTGCTCATTTTTCCATTCGTACTTTGCACCTCACTTTGGCTTTCTCACCCAGCTCCAGACATTAGATCCCTTTTAAGTTATTGTGCTGTGCTGTGCTTAGTGGCTCAGTCATGTCTGACTCTTTGAGACTCCATGGACTGTAGCCTGCCAGGCTCCTCTGTCCATGGGATTCTCAAGCCAAAAATACTGATGTGGGTTGCCATGCTCTGCTCCAAGAGATCTTCCCAACTCAGGGATTGAACTCTGGCCTCTTGCATTGCAGGCGGATTCTTAACCATCTGAACCACCAGGGAAGCCCTTTTATTTTTTTCTTTATTATTATTATTATTATTATTATTATTTTTACTTTACAATATTGTATTGGCTTTGCCACACATCAACATGAATTGGGCACGGGTGTATACGTGTTCCCAATCCCGAATCCCCCTCCCACCTGCCCCCTGACATGATCCCTCCAGGTCATCCCAGTGCACCAGCCCCAAACATCCTGCACTTTGCATCGAGCCTACACTGGTGATTCATTTCTTATATGATATTATACATGTTCAATGCCATTCTCTCAAATCATCTCAACTTCTCCTTCTCCCACAGAGTCCAAAGGATTGTTTTATACATCTGTATCTCTTTTGCTGTCTCACATACAGGGTTATCGTTATCACCTTTCTAAATCCCATATATATGCATTAGTATTCTGTACTGGTGTTTTTCTTTCTGGCTTACTTCACTCTGTATAATAGGCTCCAGTTTCATCCACCTCATTAGAACTGATTCAAATGTATTATTTTTAATGGCAGACTAATACTCCATTGTGTATATGTACCACTGCTTTCTTATCCATTCATCTGCTGATGGATATCTCAGTTGCTTCCATATCCTGACTATTATAAACAGTGCTACAATGAACATTGGGGTGCACATGTCTCTTTCAATTCTGGTTTCCTTGGTGTGTATGCCCAGCAGTGGGATTGCTGGGTCATAAGGCAGTTCTATTTCCAGTTTTTAAAGAAATCTCCACACTGCTCTCCATCGTGGCTGTACTAGTTTGCACTCCCACCAACAGTGTAAGAGGGTTCCCTTTTCTCCACACCCTCTCTAGCATTTATTGCTTGTAGACATTTGGATCACAGCCATTCTGACTGGCATGAAATGGTACCTCATTGTGGTTTAATTTGCATTTCTCTGATAATGAGTGATGTTGACCATCTTTTCATGTGTTTGTTAGCCATCTGTATGTCTTCTTTGAAGAAATGTCTATTCAGTTATTTGGCCTATTTTTTGATTGGGTCGTTTATTTTTCTGGAATTGAGCTGCAGGAGTTGCTTGTATATTTTTGATATTAGCTGTTTGTCATTTGCTTCATTTGCTATTATTTTCTCCCATTTAGAAGGCTGCTTTTTCACCTTGCTTATAGTTTCCTTCATTGTGCAGAAGCTTTTAATTTTAATTAGGTCCCATTTGTTTATTTTTGCTTTTATTTCCAGTATTCTAGGAGGTGGTTCATAGAGAATCCTGCTGTGATTCATGTCAGAGAGTTTTGCCTATGTTCTCCTCTAGGAGTTTTATAGTTTCTGGTCTTACATTTAATTTAATCTTTAATCCATTTTGAGTTTATTTTTGTATATGGTGTTAGAAAGTGATCTAGTTTCATTCTTTTACAAGTGGTTGACCAGTTTTCCCAGCACCACTTGTTAAAGAGATTGTCTTTAATCCATTGTATATTCTTGCCTCCTTTGTCTAAGATAAGGTGTCCATAGGTGTGTGGATATATCTCTGGGCTTTCTATTTTGTTTCATTGATCTATATTTCTGGTTTTGTGCCAGTACCATACATTCTTGATGACTGTGGGTTTGTAGTAGAGCCTGAAGTCTGGCAGGTTGATTCCTCCAGTTCCATTCTTCTTTCTCAAGATTGCTTTGGCCATTTGAGGTTTTTTATATTTCCATACAAATTGTGAAATTATTTGTTCAACTCTGTGAAAAATACCACTGATAGCTTGATAGGGATTGCATTGAAGCTATAGATTGCTTTGAGTAGTATACTCATTTTCACTATATTGATTCTTCCGATCCATGAACATGGTATATTTCTCCATCTATTAGTGTCCTCTTTGATTTCTTTCACCAGTATTTTATCATTTTCTATATATAGTAAGTAAGTAAGTAAAGTCACTCAGTCGTGTCCGACTCTTTG
>SJXQ01001667.1:0-16904 GCA_006408695.1 Aepyceros melampus | reverse complement strand
ATAAGTAAGTAAGTAAGTAAGTAAAATCACTCAGTCGTGTCCGACTCTTTGTGACCCCATGGACTGCAGCCCACCAGGCTCCTCAGTCCATGAGATTCTCCAAGCAAGAATACTGAAGTGGGTTGCCATTTCCTTCTCCAGGGGATCTTCCTGACCCAGGGATCAAACCGAGTCTCCCGGATTGGAGGCAGACGCTTTAACCTCTGAGCCAACAGGGAAGTCTATCTATATATAGGTCTTTAGTTTCTAGGGAAGTCTATCTATATATAGGTCTTTAGTTTCTTCAGTAGATATACTCCTAAGTATTTTTATAGATCTTTAGTTTCTTCGGTAGATATATTCCTAAGTATTTTATTGTTTTCATTGCAATGATGAATAGAATAGCCCTTTTAGCTCCTGCTGCTGCTGCTAAGTCACTTCAGTAGTGTCCAACTCTGTGCGACCCCATAGACGGCAGCCCACTAGGCTCTTCTGTCCCTGGGATTCTCCAGGGAAGAATACTGGAGTTGGTTGCCATTTCCTTCTCTAATGCATGAAAGTGAAAAGTGAAAGTAAAGCCTCTCAGTCGTGCCCAACTCTTAGCGACCCCATGGACTGCAGCCTACCAAGCTACTCTGTCCATGGGATTTTCCAGGCAAGAGTACTGGAGTGGGTTGCCATTGCCTTCTCCGCTTTTAGCTCCTGCTGCTGCTAAGTCACTTCAGTCGTGTCTGACTCTGTGTGATTCCATAAACAGTAGCCCACCAGGCTCCCCCTTCCCTAGGAAGCATCAAATCTTAGAAAAGTTTTATTTTTCCTTTTCTCTGTCTTTCACATAGATATATTCTGTTTATCCTTTGCATGTTAACTTAAATATCATTTTCACAGAACATCTTTAACCTAAATTTAAACTTCTTATATTTCACATCAACACAGTTACAGAATCAGTGAAATGTGTAAACATATATCATTTTGTTCATCTAATTATTGTTTAATATTTTTCAAAATACACTGTAAGTACCAAGGTGGCAGAAAATTTATTTATTTATTATTCATATGCAGATTTTATGTTCAGCAAGGAGTATATATCAATTTTTTTCTGTTCTAGGAGATGAGTTATGGTTAATTCAGTAATGAAATCCATTGTTTATTTCTGTTACTTATCTCCCTAATACACAAAATGTATTCCAATGCTTTGGTTTAATCTACTAGTTAGTAAAACTATGTTTTAATATGTCTTGTTTCTGAATATAATAATATCCACTGAAATGAGCTACTTCACACATCAGTTATATTTAATTCAATCAAAATAAGATAATTCTCAGTTGTATATCATTACCTACAATTAATTTTGCATTGCACTTTAAAGAAGTAGTTTGAATACTTTAATGTCTGATTATTTTCTATTATGAAAAAATACCCCCTTTTTGAATCCTGGGAAGATTCAGCTTATTTGATTGACTCCATTGTAATCATACACAATTGAGGAGTTGATAAAAGTAGACATTAAACAGATGCCTAGAAATAAGCTAACATCATAGTCTTCTGGAAATGTTTAGTTAGAATAGATTATCTCATAAAAATGGAAAATTTACCCTTATAATACTATACCAGAAATAGCAAGCAGAACATTTCACTTTTATTGAACTAAAGTTCTTTTTTTTATTAATTTTCATTTTTTAGTTTGTTTTGCTTTACAATACTGTATTCGTTTTGCTACACATTGACATGAATCAGCCATGAGTGTACATGAACTCCCAATCCCGACCCCAAAAATAGCTAATTGTATTGCATAACATAGGAAATAATCAAGTTGCCTACAGACTATTTATAGAATGCAATTTCTTCTATACATTTATTAAGTGAGATAAAACCTCCAGGTGCCAGTACTTTAAAATATGTCATACAGAAAATTAGAACAGTTGTTTAATATTTTTCAAACCATTAAAGAGGGAAATAGTCACTTGTCATCTTCACCAAAAAGAGGTCTTCATTGAGGGTGAGAGAATATAATTAGCAATTTTATTTATTAGCATTTCCTTCCTCTTTAAAAAGAAATATTGGCTTTAATTTTGCAAAATACATAAAATTGTATATAGTATTACAAAATACATAATTTTTTTTTTTAGTAAAGACACCCTCATTCATGTGGATGCTTTTTTTTTTTTTTTTTTTTATGTTTAATATTTTTCAAACCATGAAAGAGGGAAATAGTCACTTGTCATCTTCATCAAAAAGAGGTCTTGGTTGAGGGTGAGAGAATATAATTAGCAATTTTATTTATTAGCATTTCCTTCCTCTTTAAAAAGAAATATTGGCTTTAACTTTGCAAAATACATAAAATTGCATATAGTATTACAAAATACATAATTTTTTTTAGTAAAGACACCCTCATTCATGTGGATGCTTTTTTTTTTTTTTTTAGTTTCTAGCAATGTTAATATTATGGTGCACAACATGAAATAAAAGAATTCATTATCAGCAGTATTACCCACCAAAAGGCATGGAATACTTCTTGGACTTATGCAAAGGATCTATTAAGAAAAAGTTGTCCAGGAGAAAGAATAGAGCAGGAGGAAAACCCTCAGAATAATATGTTGATGTGAAACAAATAGACCTTCAGGTGTTTTTCTAACAAAAAAAGGGTTTATAGAAGATCAGCAGAGACTAGGTATCAGCAAACAAGTTGAGACATCTGAAATCCTTGATCAGCAAGAGAAGGAGACAGCTTTTACAGGAAAAAAAGAAAGTGGAGAAGGTTGCAGTAAACCAAGAGTCTATGGCTTTTCTTTATCTGAGTCCTTGCCAGGAGAGGAGTCTCTCTTCATGCTGTTTGGCTCTGGTATAACTGCAGGAAATGAGTGCACCCTTCACTTTTTCTAACTTCATTTAATTGAATTTTCTATTATGTTGTACAGTATAAACAGAAAAGCAGAAGTTATAGTCAAAACAGGGCACAAAGTCTTATTTATTCTTGCTGTTGTAGCCTCTTTCATTTCCAATTATCCCTTCTTCCCTGGTATTTTTACTTGATAATGGAAAACTGTATGATAGATCCTTCTTTTCCAGATACATGGAGTGATATTATATAGATCTTATTAGCTTAAGACTGCCATAATAAATCCTCCTGGGAAGAAGATACTATTTTCAATTCAGAAAGTTAGCAGAATGTGAAATCACTTCTGATTACTCTTCTTCTATTTCATCCTGGTTCAATTAGCATAGGATATTGTATTTGTGAATTACCTGTCATCCAAGGCTTCCTGGTAGTTTATAATGGCAAATGAATTATATGCTAGGAATTTTCTATAATGTGCACATAAAGCTATTTATTATGTGATGCACAACAATTGTGTTGCAAAAAATAAAGAGCTATATTTATTTATTTTACAATCCGTGTAATCTTTGTCATGTCATCAGTTTATTCACTATTAAAAATATCTAGTAAGAATATAAAGTATTTTCATTGATAATTCAGGTAGAATTCTCAACAATAGATAAATTATTAGGCTTAAAGAAGAAAATGATTAAAATCATCATATTCAGATATGTTTTTCTGCACTGAAAATGTATTAATAAAAGGAAAGAGAATAATTAGTGACTTTGTTCTTGCAACTGATATATTTTGCTATTTTATTTGATATATACTTGATGTAAAATGTGTTAGTTTCAGGTGTATAGCAGTGATTAAGTTTTATATTTACATATATATATATATAATCTCCATTATTTTTTAGATTTTTTCCCTTATGGGTTATTATAAAATAGTATAGTTTCTATTCAGTACAGTGCTATACAGTAGTTCCTTGTTGGTTATATGTTTTATATATAGTAAAATGCACATGTTAAACCCAATGTCTCAGTTTATTTCTGCTCTCCTATCCACTTTGATAACCATAAGTCTGTTTTCTATTTAGGTGTGTCTATTTTTGTTTTGTAAGTAAGTTCATTTGTACCTTTTTTTTGATCCCACATGTGGTCAATATCACATAATATTTGTCTTTGTCTTATGCACTTAATGTGGTAATCTCTAGGTCCTTCTATGCTGCTATTAATGGCATTATTTTATTCTTTTTAATGGCTTAGTAATAGTCCATTGTGTATATGTATATAACATATTTTATTCATTCATTTTTCAATGGACATTTATGTCACTTCCATGTTTTGGTTATTGTGGATATTGCTGCTGTGAACATTGGGGTGCATATCTTTTTGAATTAAAGATTTTTCTGGATATATGCCCAAGACTGGGCTAGTAGGATCACTGGATCATATGATTAGTCTATTTTTATTTTTAAAGGAATCTTCCACAGTGTCATATCAACTTACATTGCAATCAACAGTGTAGAAGGGTTCTCTTTTCTCCATACCCTCTCCAGCATTTATTAGTTGTAGAATTTTTGATGATGCCATTCTGACCAGTGTGAGGTGGTACCTCATTACAGTACCACTTGATTTGCACTTCTCCCATAATTAGGGCTTCCCTGGTGGCTTAGAGGGTAAAGTGTCTGCCTACAATGCAGGAGACTAGGGTTCAGTCCCTGGGTAGGGAAGATCCCCTGGAGAAGGGAATGGCAACCCACTCCAGTACTCTTGCCTGGAAATCCCATGGACTGAGAAGCCTGGTAGGCTACAGTTCATGGGGTTGCAAAGAGTCGGACATAACTTCATTTTCACTTTCACTTTCTCCCATAATTAGTGATGTTGATCATTTTTCTTTGCATCTGTTGGCTAGAAATATCACTCCTTTGGAAAAATGGCTGTTTCGATTTTCTGAGCATTATTTGATTTCCACCCTCCCCCCCGTTTGGAGTGGGGAGAGAATTATAGCTCTGTATTAGCTGTTTGTATATTTTGGAAATTTATCCTTTTTTGGTCACATCATTTGCAAATATTTTCTTTTATTCTGTAGGGCTTCCCAGGTGGTCTAGTGGCAAAAAAAAAAAAAAACACCTGCCAATGTAGGAGACAAAAGAGATGCAGATTTGATCCCTGGGGTGGGAATATCCCCTGGAGGAGGGCAAGACAATCCACTTTAGTGTTCTTGCCTGGAGAATCCCAAGGAAAGAAGAGACTGGCGGCCTATGAGGTATAGTCCATAGGGTCACAAAGAGGTGGACACGACTGAAGTGACTTAGCATATTATAAGGTTGCTTTTTTCATTTTGCTTATGGTTTCATTTGTTGTAAAAAAAAAAAAAGAAAGAAAGAAAGAAAGAAAGAAAAAACTTCTAAGTTTATTTAGATTTCATTTATTTAGTTTTGTTTTTATTTCCATTGCTCTAGGAGACATCCAAAAAGATATTGCTGCAAATATGCCAAAGAGTGTACTGCATATCCTATTTTCCATTCTGATTTTCATGGTATCTGGTCTTACATATAATTCCCAGAAATAAGTCTATGGTCAATTAACCTAAGACATAGGAGACAAGCATATACAATGGAAAAAAAGACAAGCTCTTCAATGAATAATGCTTGGAAAATTGGACAGCTACATGTAAAATAATAAATTTAGAACACTTTCTAGAATCATACACAAAAATAAACTCAAAATTTATTGAAGATATAATTACAGCTCATTTCTAACTGGATTCTGAAATTTCCAATGATTTTTATTTTTATGATTATTGAAGCAAAGCAGTTGAAACTAATTTCACACGTACTAGTGACATGTGAAACAGAATAATTTCCTCTATTGGAAAACAATTATTTTCTTCTCTAGAAATTTGAATGCTGAAGTCTCAAACAGTAAGTGTCACACTTTGACTGTATTCATGGTTAAGTAATACTGAAAGCTCATGAAGGGCTAGTGCATTATGGCAATTAAAATATCTAATATATTTTTAATCCCCTAAAATGGCATATCATTTTATGTATGCATTTAACATTGCCCAAATGAAGAATCAGAACTTATTACTGGGGAGAAAACACAAAATTATTTGACTGTCTTCAACATTTTACGAGTTATATAATATTTCATGTAAAGAAAAATAATCATATTCATTCTCTGTATTTTTTGATACTGGTCTGAATTATTTTTACTTTTTCAATGAATACATTTCCTTCTTTCTTTCTTTCTTTCCTGTCTTCTTTTCTTTCCTTCTTCCTAGAGTGGATTAGAAATTAAAGGAGATATACGTAACAGAAATATGCATGATAAATATTAAAAATAATTAACATTATCCTAAATCAATGTAGATAAAGCTGAATTACTGAAGAAAAAGGAGACTTCAGGCTAACTTAGAAAATAAATTGCATCTTTGGGAAAAACGAAAATTTCTTTAATTCAGAGCATGGGTCACTGTCAATAGGTGAAAAAAGGAAAAAAAAAAAAGGATTCATTTTCATGGTATCTCACTGAGTAAATTATTGCTGAGAAACAATAAAATTTCCTGTCTTTAAAGTGGTATGGGACTGGTGAAAGTTGCAACTAGAAGTGAGGACAGGAACTAGAATATGAAAGACTAAAGTGCTTGATAGTAAGTATTTTATTTAAAATATATGAGGAAGATCATCATTTGTGGTATACACTGGGGAATTTTGTTGAAGTTTTTGTTTATTTATGTTTGATTTTTTCCCTAGGGGAAAATTTTTGTTGTTGTCATTGTTATTGAGAATATTTAAAGATACATTTTGTGATAGAGACCAGAATCATGAAGTTATATAAATTCTAAACAGACCAATTACAGAAAAATATTAAAAGTTATTGAAAAGCCCTGCTGTATCTCATAATTCAGTAGATTCTCCAATCTAGATGATTTTATGAGGGAATACCAAAAAATTCTCAAATCATACAGTTCCAGTACTATTTGAAATGCTCCAATAAAGAGAGCAAGAAAATATTTAAAAAAATAATAATCAAAACAAGAATATACTTAAAAATTACAAAAATAGCATAAAAAACCCATCTTGTTTACAGTTTACTTTGCTATGCAAAATATTTCATATTTAATTAGAGCTCTTTTTTTATTATTATTATTTTTTCCCCATTACTCTAAGAGGTGGGTCAAAGGGGATCTTGTTGCCTTTTTTGTCAAATAGTGTCTTGTCTATATTTTCCTCAAAGAGTTTTATAGTGTCTGGCTTACATTTAGGTCTTTACTTTGTTTTGAGCTTATTTTTGCATATAGTGCTAGGAAATGTTTTAATTTCATCTTTTACATGTAACTGTCCAGTTTTCCTAACACCACTTACTGAAGAGGCTGTCTTTTCTCCATTGTATGTGTTTGTCTCCTTTGTTAAAAATGAAGTACCATTCTCCCAAATCATCCCACCCTCTCCCTCTCCCACAGAGTCCAAAACTCATGTCTGATTTATGTTGATGTATGGTAAAACCAATATAATATTGACAAGTAATTCCTTCCAATTAAAATAAACAAATTTAAATTTAAAAAAAAGTACCACAAAAAAAGAAGTGTCCATAGGTGCATGAGTTTGTAACTGGCTTTCTTTCTTTTTTTATTGATCTATATTTCTGTTTTTGTGCCAGTACCATACTGTCTTGATGACTGTAGCTTTGTAGTATATTCTGAAGTCAGGAAAGTTAATTCCTCTAGCTTTATTTTTCTTTCTCAAAATTTCTTTGTGTATTTGGGGGTCTTTTGTGTTTTATACAAATTGTAAAAAGTTTTGTTCTAGTTCTGTGAAAAATACCATTGGCAATTTCATAGATGCTTCTTTGAATTGGTTGTATAGTCATTTTAGTAAAATCATTCTTCCAATTCAGTGGAAGAATGGTAAAGCTCTCCATCTGTTTGTGTTGTCTTTGATATCTTTCATCATTGTCATAGTTTTCTGCATATAGGTGTTTTGTCTAATTAGGTAGTTTTATTCCTAGGTCAGGGATGGGGGAACCTGGTGGGCTGCCGTCTATGGGGTCACACAGAGTCGGACACGAATGAAGTGACTTAGTAGTAGTAATATTCCTAAGTAGTTTATTCTTTCTGTTGCAATGGTGAAGTGAATTGTTAATTTATCTTTCTGACTTTTTTATTGTTAGTATATAGAAATGCAAGGGATTTCTGTGAAAAGATGACACTTGGAAGGGTAGAAAATAATTGCAAATTAAGCAATTGACAAAGAGTTAATCTTCAAGATACATAAACAACTCATGTAGCTCAATATCAGGAAGACAAACAATCCAATTAAAAAAAATGGGTTAGGGATGGTACGGGGAGGGAGGAGGGAGAGGGGTTCAGGATGAGGAACACGTGTATACCTGTGGTGGATTCATGTTGAGGTATGACAAAACCAATACACTATTGTAAAATAATTAACCCCCAATTAAAATAAATAAATTTATATTTTTTTTAAAAATGGATGGAATACCTCAACACATATTTCTCTAAATAAATGCAATGTTCTTTCTTTATAGCTTCTGTGCTGCTGCTAAGTTGCCTCAGTCATGTCTGACTCTGTGCAACACCATAGACGGCAGCCCACCAGGATCCCCCATCCCTGGGATTCTCCAGGCAAGAATACCGGAGTGGGTTACAATTTCCTTCTCCATGAAAGTGAAAAGTCAAAGTGAAGTCGCTGAGTTGTGTCTGATTCTTAGTGATGTCATAGACTGCAGCCTACCAGGCTCCTCCATCCATGGGATTTTTCCAGGCAATAGTACAAGAGTGGGGTGCCATTGCTTTCTCCATTCTTTATAGCTAATAAACATTATAAGATGCTCATTAATAGAGAAATTTAAATCAAAGCTACAATAAGGTATAACCTCACACCTGTCAGGATTATCATCATCAAAAAATCTACAAACAATAAATGCTGGAAAGGATGTGGAGAAAAGGGAATACTCTTGAATAGTTAATAAGAATGTAAATAGATACACTTATTATATAGAATGATATAGATATTCCTTAAAAAAACTAGGAATAAAACTACCATATGAGCCAGCAATCCCATAACTGGACATATACCCTGAGAAAATCATGATTCAATAAGACAAATGTACCCGAATATTCTTAGAAGAACTATTTACAGTAGCCAAGATATCAGAGCAACCTAGATGTCCATCAACAGATGAATGGATGAAGATTTGATACATATATACAAAGGAATATTACTCAGCCATAAAAAGGAATGGAATTGAGTCAGTTGTAGTGAGATGGATAAACTTAGAGTCTGTCATATAAAGTAACATAAGACAAAAGAGAAAAACAAATATTGTATATTAACACAAAAATAGATACACTTATTATATAGAATGATATAGATATTCCTTAAAAACTAGGAATAAAACTACCATATGAGCCAGCAATCCCATAACTGGACATATACCCTGAGAAAATCATGATTCAATAAGACAAATGTACCCGAATATTCTTAGAAGAACTATTTACAGTAGCCAAGATATCAGAGCAACCTAGATGTCCATCAACAGATGAATGGATGAAGATTTGATACATATATACAAAGGAATATTACTCAGCCATAAAAAGGAATGGAATTGAGTCAGTTGTAGTGAGATGGATAAACTTAGAGTCTGTCATATAAAGTAACATAAGACAAAAGAGAAAAACAAATATTGTATATTAACACAAAAATATGGAATCTAGAAAATGGTACTGATGAACTTAATTAAAGGGCAGGGATAGAGATGCAGATGTAGAGAACAAACTTGTGCACACAGTAGGGGAAGGAGATGGTGGGACCAACTGAGAGAATAGCATTCACATATATACACCACTATGTGTACAATATAGCTGATAGGAAGCTGCTGTATAACACTGGGAGCTCAACTTGATGCTCTTTGATGACTTAGAAGGGTGGGATGGGCTGAGATAGGAGGAAAGTTAAATAGGAGGGTATATGTATATACTTAGAGCTGATTCATGTTGTTGTATGTGAGAAACCGACACAAAATTGTAAAGCAAATATACTCCAATTGAAGAAGACACATAAGCAAACAAGAAAAATCAAAATAAGTCAAAAGGTTGAAACATTTGTATCCTAATAAAGCTGAATAAGTTTTTATTTGAAATTAATTAAATAATGAAGAAAAATAAACAAAAAAATCCTATAACTCAAAACACTCACATATATTTTGCCAAAATTCTAAACAAATAGAAAACAAAATCCTGTAGCATATCAATATTATAATTTATGTGGTTCAATCTAGATTTGTAAATAGTAGAATATTCAGTTCAGTTCAGTCTCTCAATCATGTCGGACTCTTTGAAACCCCATGAAGTGCAGCATGCCAGGCTTCCCTATCCATCACCAACACCCAGAGTTTACTTAAACTCAGGTCTATCAAGCTGTTGATGTCATACATCCATCTCATCCTCTGTCATCCCATTCTCCTCCTGCCCCCAATCCCTCCCAGCACCAGAGTCATTTCCAATGAGTCAACTCTTTGCATGAGATGACAAAAGTATTGGAGTTTCAGATTTAGCATCAGTCCTTTCAATGAACACCCAGGGCTGATCTCCTTTAGAATGGACAGGTTGGATCTTCTTGCAGTCCAAGGGACTCTCATGAGTCTTCTCCAACACCACAGTTCAATAGCAACAATTCTTCGGTGCTTAGCTTTCTTCACAGTCCGACTCTCACATCAGTACATGACCACTGGAAAAAACATAGCCTTGACTAGATGGACCTTTGTTGACAAAGTAATGTCTCTGGTTTTGAATATGCTATCTAGGTTGGTCATAACTTTCCTTCCAAGGAGTAAGCATCCTTTAATTTCATGACTATAATCACCATCTGCATTGATTTTGGAGCCCCCCCCCAAATAAAGTCTGAAACTGCTTCCTCATCTACTTCCCATGAAGTGATGGGATCAGATGCCATGATCTTAGTTTTCTGAATGTTGAGTCTTAAGTCAACCTTTTCACTCTCCTCTTTAACTTTCATAAGAGGCTCTTTAGCTCCTCTTCACTTTCTGCCATAAGGGTGGTGTCATCTACATCTCTGAGTAGAATATTAAGAATTATACAAACATAGATCATAACATTAATAAATCAAAGAAGAAAAAAATATTTTCTCCATAATTCCAAGTAAGGCGTTTCATAAAACTCAATAGCCATTATGGCTAAAACCTCACGTTCACAAGTGAAGCACAATAAAACAAACAAAAAGAGACAAATTACAACTACCAAAATTGCAAGCAAAAAATAAACAGATGAATAGATAGAAACTGCTTTATCAGATGATAGGTTTGTATGAATAAAAAGACATCAGTTTGCTTAATGGTGAAATTTTATAAGGACATCCGTTAAGTCAGAATACCACTATTGCATTATCATTTCATATTTTTCTAACTGATGCAATTAGGAAAGCAGAAGGCAAGTCATCAACACTCATTAGGAGGAGAAGAAATAAATTGTGAAACATACATACAGAGGACTATAACTCAGCTTTAGAGTAATGAGTTAGCAGAAGTGAGCTAGTACTATATATCTTGATGGATATGTACTGTATATGAAAATAGCTAGATAAAGAAGAATACATGCAATGAGCTTCCATTTCGTTAAGAAACATGAATATACGTAAATATGCTTACATAAGCATGGACAGTTTCTGGAGTGATACACACACACATGCACACATGAACAAACTACTATGCTTTAGTGTTGTGGCTGGAACTATTGAATGATAAAGAATTTATCTTTTGTTACACAATATCTATCCTTTCTAATTTTTAGCCAAACCACTATAGCCAAAAAATTATTATTTATCCTTTTAATAGATTACTTATTCTATACAAAATAAATTCCTTAAATAATCTGGTTTCTAGAATTTGAAATTTACACAAAAATATCACGTCTCTACACCATACTATGAACTACCTATCCTATCTTCATTTTAACAATATTAGCTTTTAGCAAACATGAATTTAGCAATATTTCTGCTGTTATTTTAGAGTCCATTTTTTCTTAACTATTCTTATTTTATTTATTGTGCTTTAAATTTGAGGCTACATTTGTTATCTCCAGGATCCTTGAAAAGACACTGAGTTAAAGACTAACGCTTTATCCTAAAAAGTGCTACTTAAGAATACTTCAGAGTGAAAGCAATTACATTTTAAACTTTAACTTAGACATGATTGAGGATAGTGGTATTGAAAGTGAAAGTGAAGTCGTTCAGTTATGTCCGACTCTTTGCGACTCCATGGACAGTAGTTTTCACCAGGCTTCTCCATCCATGGGATTGTCTAGGCAAGAGTAATGAGTGGGTTGCCTTTCCTTCTCCAAGTGGTATTGAAGAGGTGTAGATTATGGCTTATATACCTACACAAATTTGACCTTTAATGCAGTTCAGTTCAGTCACTCAGTCGTGGCCGACTCTTTGAGACCCCATGAATCGCAGCACACCACACCTCCCTGTCCATCATCAATTCCTGGAGTTAACACTGTCCCATGCCCATCGAATCAGTGATGCCATCCAGTCAGTTCATCCTCAGTCGTCCCCTTCTCCTTCTGCCCCCAAAACCTCCCAGCATCAGAGTCTTTTGCAATGAGTCAACTCTTCGCAAGAGATGGCCAAAGTATTGGACTTTCAGCTTTAGCATCATTCCTTCCAAAGAAATCCCAAGGTTGATCTCCTTCAGAATGGACTGGATGGGTTTCTCCTTGTAGTTCAAGGGACTCTCAAGAGTCTTCTCCAACACCACGGTTCAAAAGCATCAATTCTTCGGTGCTCAGCCTTCTTCACAGTCCAACTCTTACATCCATACATGACCACAGGAAAAACAAGAGCCTTGGCTAGACAGACCTTAGTCAGCAAAGTAATGTCTCTGCTTTTCAGTATGCTATCTAAGTTGGTCATAACTTTTCTTCCAAGGAGTAAGCATCTTTTAATTTCATGGCTGCAGTCACCATCTGCTGTTTCCACTGTTTCCCCAACTATTTCCCATGAAGTAATGGGACCAGATGCCATGATCTTCATCTTCTGAATGTTGATCTTTTAGCCAACTTTTTCACTCTCTTCTTTCACGTTCATCAAGAGGCTATTTAGTTGCTCTTCACTTTCTCCCCTAAGGGTGGTGTCATCTGCATATCTGAGGTTATTGACATTTCTCCCAGCAATCTTGATTCCAGCTTGTGTTTCTTCCAGTCCAGCGTTTCTCATGATGTACTCTTCATATAAGTTAAATAAGCAGGGTGACAATATATAGCCTTGACATACTCCTTTTCCTATTTGGAAACAGTCTGTTTTTACACGTCCAGTTCTAACTGTTGTTTCCTGACCTCATACAGATTTCTCAGGAGGCAGGTCACGTGGTCTGGTATTCCCATCTCTTTCAGAATTTTCCACAGTTTATTGTGATCCACACAGTCAAAGATTTTGGCATAGTCAATGATGAACGTCGACATTCTAGGAATCAGCGAACTAAAATGGACTGGAATGGGTGAATTTAACTCAGATGACCATTATATCTACTACTGTGGGCAGGAATCCCTCAGAAGACATGGAGTAGCCCTCAGGGTCAACAAAAGAATCCAAAATGCAGTACTTGGATGCAATCTCAAGAACAACAGAATGATCTCTGTTCATCTCCTAGGCAAACCATTGAATATCACAGTTATCCAAGTCTATGCCCCAACAAGTAACACTGAAGAAGCTGAGGTTGAACGGTTTTATGAAGTCCTACAAGACCTTTTAGAACTAACACCTAAAAAAGATGTCCTTTTCATTATAGGGGACTGGAATGCAAAAATAGGAAGTCATGAGTAACAGGCAAATTTGGCCTTGGAATGCAGAATGAATCAGGGCAAAGACTAATAGAGTTCTGCCAAGAAAATGCACTGGTCATAGCAAACACCCTCTTTCAACAACACAAGAGAAGACTCTACATATGGACATCACCAGATGGTCAACCCTGAAATCAGACTGATTATATTCTTTGCAGCCAGAGATAGAGAAGCTCTATACAGTCAACAAAAACAAGACCAGGAGCTGACTGTGGCTCAGATCATGAACTCCTTATTACTAAATTCAGACTTAAATTGAAGAAAGTAGGGAAAACGACTAGACCATTCAGGTATGACCTAAATCAAATCCCTTATGATTATACAATGGAAGTAACAAATAGATTCAAGGGATTAGATCTGATAGAGTGCTTGAGGAACTAAGGATGGAAGCTTGTGACATTGTACAGGAGGCAGGGATCAAGACCATCCCCAAGAAAAAGACATGCAAAAAGACAAAATGGCTGTCTGAGGAGGCCTTACAAATACTTATGAAAAAAAGAGAAGTGAAAGGCAAAGGAGAAAATGAAAGATATACCAATTTGAATGCAGAGTTCCAAAGAATAGCAAGGAGAGANGACAGGGATCAAGACCATTCCCATGGAAAAGAAATGCAAAAAAGCAAAATGGCTGTCTGGGGAGGCCTTACAAATGACCTTTAATTAGTATCTAATAAAATAACTTACTCCTGTTTATACATTTAACATAGGGCAAACTCTAATCTTATTATATGGGATATAAGAGATGAAAGCAAAATAGATCAGTGAACACATAATTTAACTTCTGAATTAAATGTTGTTTTTGAATGGCTCAAAAAATTGTTTTTGATGACATCAAGAGGCAGAAACAGTAACAAAACAAATGAAATAGAACACAAATGATGTAAATAATTGAAGATGAGCCATTGCCATTAACATGGATGCTTCTCTAGATTGTAAGACAAAAGGGGTCTCCATTCAACAACCATCTAGATGACTGATAACTAAAATGGACTTTTAAGCATACATAATCCTTATCAGTTTAACTGCATAGAGAAATGTTCAATTTTTGCTTATACAATAATTTTTATAATAAGATTTCATATAGAAAACTTTATTTCCTTCACAGTGATGCAGTAACAATTGTATAATATCTCTAGGGCAATTTATTCTAAAATCATCAGCATAAACAAATAAGGTTTTCTGGAATACAGAAAAACTGAGGTTAAGCAAAAGGATGTTTTACTACTGGGCTGATTATCCAAGATTAATACGGATCACAATGATGGAACACTTTGTAATTAAGCTGTTGTTTCCTTTTTTCAATTGACTTTGATTTTCAAGTGTACTAATAAACATGTCAATTATATTAAATAGAGAACTTAGGTTTCAATAATTTTCAACAAATGTTTAAATGTTCTTACCATAATGATAACTGGTAACTTGAGCTGTAAAATAACAAATCATTTCTCTGTTGACTTTGGCTTTTCTAACCTCATTGATTCTTTTAGTTATTTTCCTTTATCTAAGATGCAGAATCAGTCATTTAAATAAGCTGCAGGTCAGGAAGGTTACTGTAGGTGCATTACTTATTTTTTTAATAGTTAGATAGATGAATATGCCCTGTTGATAATCTAATATTGTTACTTTTCATTTACCTATGCTACTAGGAATTTCTCAAATATTGTAATTTTCATAAAATTATTATAGAATGTTAGCTGCACAAATCTCTTGTAAAGATGAATATTAATACATTTGTCTATTTTTTCAATAACTGATGTTCAATACTAAAAGAATATTAATCTGCTGTTAGAATCATTTTTTATTATTGCTCCAATGTATGAACTTTTTTATTTTTAAGTTTAAAGCCTTGCCAATTTTCTTTCTCTATGACATTCTAATAGTATATGGCACATTAACTGCTCTATTAAGAAAACTGTTTATTAAAGTAAAATTGTTGATAATAAAAATATGATAAAAGCCATTCTAACTACATGAGTCTATGCAAATATTGATGAAGTGGAATTATACTTGATAAGCATAATTATACTTGATAAACATAAAATTTATTTCAGTTCAGTTCAGTCGCTCAGTCGTGTCCGACTCTTTGCAACCTAATGAATCGCAGCATGTCAGGCCTCCCTGTCCATCACCTCCACTAATATAACTATTTATTCATTGTTTTCACACATAGCTGCGAGTGTATATCTAGGTTTCAGTTTATGAAATTTATAAAGATTAAGTTCAACAATGGGAAATATAAGGGGAAATAGAGGACTTCAAAGTCTGAGATATTCTTGGACCAAGGAGCTGTAAGCATTATTTCCTTAGAGTTCTTTAGCAATTTTGATAAGGAAATTTACAATTATAAGCTGAGAAAAATATCATGCTAAAAAATGTAGAGCACTTGCTTCTTGATGAGTTAACCAAGGAAATAGTTCAATGTTTTACAGTCTTTAGAATGTGTAGTTTCTTAGAAACATAGATGTTAGAAGTCTAGTGGTAAAATTCAGATTTGTTATATCACGTGTGGTTTAGGAATTTGCATTTGAACTAGTACCTCATTTGAGTCAGATGACGAGAAACACTAGCCTTGGGATTTTTCTCAAATTTCCCACATTCAATAATTTAATTTTTTCGTTGCCCAAAGAAAGAGAAGCACATGAGACTTACTCTTATGAAACAGATTCTCAAAAGATAACTCATAAAATAAAATGATTAAGGGTTAATAGCAACAAAAGACTTCGAGATATATAGAATGGTTTGTCTATACAGTATCTTCTACATAAAAAGCAAATTCTTTCATGTAAATATATTCCTAGGAGCTTGGAATTTTTAAAAGGAGAGGTTTATCTTACTGGATAGATTTAAGAAACTGTGGTGGATAATTTGCCCATATCCACAGGTCTGGCAGGGTTTTTCAAACTGTGCAAAATGTGAATATGAATCCAGGATATCTTGATAAAACACATATTTTAATTCTGTAGGATAAGGCCCTAAAATCTAAATTTGTAACAAAAAGCCAAGTAATGCAGAGACTGAAGGTGCTGATATAGGGACCACACTTTAAGAAGTAAGGCACTGGTAGATTTCAATAAAATAAAATATTTTAGTCAGCCAGTGAATAGATTTCCTGTAAGCTATAATTTCTTCACTCAATGAAATTTTTCCAGGCAAAACCACACTATAACTGAACATGCAAATGTTTTTTTTCTTCTTGCAAGTTTCCCTATGTATATACATCTTTT
>SJXQ01001666.1:147069-224241 GCA_006408695.1 Aepyceros melampus | reverse complement strand
AGGGATCACCTGAGAACCTTGTGAGACAAAGGTTCTAAGTTACAGTCTGGGGCAGAACATGCGATTCTGCATTTCTAGCAAGTTCCTAAAGGATTCCAGTGCTTCCCAATCCAACAACCTGGCTTTGAGGAGCAGGGACACAGAGAGTAAAGGCCTCTGATGCGGCCAGACAGGATGCTCAAGAGGCACCTGAGATGGGCGCTTCCCCAGGATCTGTTTCTGTCCTTCAGAGTTTTTATTGTGGCTATTTGTCTGCCATTTTATAAGTTTTTAAAATAAATACATGGAGCCTGGACCTAATTTTGTTCTAAGCTAAATTGTGAGATGAGAGAGATATTGATCAAAGGGTGAACGTGAAAGTCGCTCAGTTGTGTCTGACTCTTTGCAACCCCATGGACTATACAGTCCGTACAATTCTCCAGGCCAGAATACTGGAGTGGGCAGCCTTTCCCTTCTCCAGGGGATCTTCCAACCCAGGGACTGAGCCCAGGTCTCCCACATTGCAGGCAGATTCTTTACCAGCTGAGCCGTGAGGGAAGCCCAAGAATACTGAAGTGGGTAGCCTATCCCTTCCTCAGCGGATCTTCCTGACCCATGAATTGAACTGGGGCTCCTGCACTGCAACAGATTCTTTACCAACTGAGCTGAGCCTGGACCTAATTTTGTTCTGAGCTAAACTGTGAGATGAGGGAGATGTTCTGAGCTAAATTGTGAGATGAGATCAAAGGGTACCCACTTCCAGTTCTAGGATGAAGTTCTGGGGGATGTGATACACAGTATGGTGGCTGTAATTAACACTACTGTATCGCATACTTGAAAGTTGCTAAGAGATGGTCTATCAGGTTCAGAAAAGGTAACCAAAGGGAGGTGATGGATGTATGAATTATCCTGATACAGTGATCATTTCAAAATGTATATGTATATCAAATCTTTACATTGTATACTTTAAATGTGTATAATTTTTCTCAGTCATACCTTAGTAAAGCTGGAAGAAAGGGAATTTTTTTTCATTTTGCAATACTTTTTCAAGTTGCTAGATTAAATTATTTCTAATGTCTTTCCTAGCCCCAAGGCCCCTTAGCTCATAAATGATAGAACACTCTGATGGGGGTTTTCATGATGATAAATGTGATCCTGTCTTTTTTCCCTATTTCTAAAATTTCCTCACTATAAGTGTTTTTCTCCTTCTTTAATAAGGTTCCCTATTCATTTCTCAAGGACATCGAGAAATATTTCTCTTCTGCTTTAAGAATAGCATTTAATGCTCTTCTGTTCCATTTCTCTTTTTTTATGAATATTAATGTGCCTAGGAAGGCTTGTTGTTGTCGTTTAGTCACCAAATCATGTCCAACTCTTGGGACCCCTATGGACCATAGCCTGCCAAGAGTTCTCTGTCTGAGATTTCCCAGGTCAGAATACTGGAGTGGGCTGCCATTTCCTTCTCCAAGGGATCGTCCGACCCAGGGATTGAACTCACATCTCCTGCTTGGCAGGCGGATTCTTTACCATTGAGCCACAAGGGAAGCCTGTAGGAAATCTGCTGCTGCTGCTACTGCTAAGTCTCTTCAGTCGTGTCCAACTCTATGCGACCCTATAGTCGGCAGCCCACCAGGCTCCTCCGTCCCTGGGATTTCCAGGCAAGAGTACTGGAGTGGGGTGCCATTGCCTTCTCTGTGTAGGAAGTCTACTAATCTATTATTACAAAACCTGTACTAAATGTCTAGCCATATTTACCACTCCCTCTTTTTTATTTCAAAGAAAGAGAAAAAAGTAAAAAAGGCTCATGGAGCTGTCAGTTTCTTTTTTTTTACTATGTAAAATTGCCTGAAGTCCCTGAAACGTGATAATACAAGCCCAACTGTCATATTATGTAGCTTGGTTTGGAATAAGCTGTGAAATAAAACGTGTACAAGACAGCTGTTCTAAAAGTTAGCTTTTCTCAAGGCGACAGAATTATTGGCATGTTAATTCCCTTAAAGAAATGTCTGTTTGCCTAATTGAAACAACTATTAAAAATTTCCTTAATGGAAGATTTTCTTAAGAGTTTAAACTCTAAAAATCTTTTATTTGAATAAGTCCATTTATGGATTAGGACATGTACTGACAACCTTAGGTTTTTTTTTTTTCCCAACTTTGTGTACATTTAGTGACAATACTTTTCTAAACACTGATACATCACATGGTCTGTATCCATAACATTTACAATCAAGAGATTCTAAAGTTAGAGAACATTTTGTAGCATCCCAATACTAGCTACCAGGGCACTTAGAAACTGACCCTAGAGCCCCGCTATGTCATGAGACCAGTTCTGGTTAGCCAGATTCTTTCTGTACTTCTGTATCTTTCCCATGGCCAAAGTTTCCATTCATTTTTAAAGAATGTCTCAGCAGCTACTGGGAATCTGATTGAATAGATAGTACTACTCACCTCTTAGCCAGATATTTGAGGTCCCCTGAGTTTTAAACTTGATTAAAACTATTGATTTCTCAGACATAGAATACAAATTTATGGTTACCAATGGGAAAAGGAGGGTGAGGGATAAATGAGGAGATTGGGATTAACATATACACTGTATATAGAATATGTAAAAAACAAGGACCTACCGCATCACACAGGGGGTGATACACAGAATGTTGTAAGAACCCATAAGGGAAATAATCTGAAAAGAATATATATCTATATATGTATATAAAGCCAGGCCACTGTGCTGTACAGCTGAAACTAACATGTCATTGTAAATCAGCTCCATCAACTGCGTGCATGCTCCGTCACTTCAGTCTTATCTGACTCTTTGCTACCCTGTGAACTGTAGCCCACCAGGCTTCTCTGTCTATGGGATTCTCTAGGCAAGAATACTGGAGTGGGTTGCCATGCCTCCTCCTGGGGGATCTACCCAACGCAGGGATCCTTTACTGCTGAGCCACTAGGGAAGCCTAAATCAACTATACTTAAAAAAAAAAAAAATCATTGATTTCTGAGATCCGGTCTTATTCCCTCTGATATGAGACTAAGGATAATTTTACTTTCAATTATTAATGTTAATATAGTGGTATTGTACTTAGTTTATCCTGGAATAGATGCCCAAGCTGACTGCAGGCAGGGTCACAGTATACTGAGATCTCAGTTGACCCGGGTCCCAGGTTCCTCTGCTGTGTAGACTTCTCTGCCATGATCCCATAGCTGGGTGCTGGAACCTGCTTCCACCAGTACTGGAGAGCTGACCATCCACACCTCTTCCCAGCTCCACGACCAGTTATCCCAAGTGGTGGCTTGTAATGAGCCAGGGTGAGTATTTTCACCATGGAAATTGGCACACTGTAGAAGTCATAGCTTCTCCTCCAATCTCCAGCCTCTGAGAATCAATTGTTAAATCTTTACCTGGTAACAGCTCCTCTTAAAGGCAGAATTCTATCTAGGACGATCGGGTGCCAATAGTGAGCACCCTTATCTGAGAATATTTGCAGGTTTCTCACCGACAACATCAAAGGGAAAGTCACTTTAAGAAGTGGGGAAAGTGAAAGCACAACTTTTGATAAAAAGAAGTCATGAAGTTGTCACTTGGTTCTGTTGTCCTTGTGAGTGGACTGTGCATGGTGCTTAGTTTTAAGCAGTTCCCTCTCAAGTGCCCAATCTCCTTAGCTCCAAAAAGCCTGCCTCTCTGGGCACTGAGGCAGCCGTATACCAAGTGTAAACTCATTTTAAGCACAAACGTGCATTATAAATGATGGAGACACTCCCAACTGTTAAGAGTTTTAAGTGTTAAAGATTCTAGGTTGTAAATGTCTCCTTGAGACAGTAAATTCCTTCAACATCTGAGAAGATATATTTTAAAAGCTTTGAATGATTTGAAGAAATAGGAGTATTTTGGCATTTGTTGAATAGTTACATTTTAAAGTGAATTGCTTTACTGAATATGAATGTGCGTCCTATGGATGTGTGTGTCTTTGGTTAAAACACACAGAAAAACTTTAATTAGAAAATGAAAGTGCCATCTCAAAGGCAGCCTCAGTGCAGATGAACAATGTTCCACAGCTTTAACTTCAAAAAAATCTAGAGTTGGATTTCCAAGATATATTCAAAAATTTTTTATTTTTATATTTGAATATAGTTGATTTACAATGTTGTTAGTTTCAGGTGTACAGCAAAGTGATTCAGTTATACAAATATATATATATATATATATGTATTCTTTTCCAGAACTTTTTCCTCGTCTAGGTTATTATATTGAGTAGAGTTCTCTGTACTATACAGTAGGTCTTTGTTGATTATCCATTTTATATATATAGTATATATACTATATATATTATAAAGATAACATATAATATATTCATAATGTATATTATCTATTATATATGTAGTAGTGTGTATATGTTAATCCCAAACTCCTCCAAGTTGTGTTTTAAGTCAGGCCCTATGAGGTGCAAAATCTTGCTTACATGGAAAGAAGCTTTTCAGAAGTCCCATTTACAAGTGTCTAGTGCTGAAAAGACAGAGAAGGCAATGGCACCCAACTCCAGTACTCTTGCCTGGAAACTCCCATGGACGGGGGAGCCTGGTGGGCTGCAGTCCATGGAGTCGCTAGGAGTCAGACACAACTGAGTGACTTCACTTTCACTTTTCACTTTCATGCATTGGAGAAGGAAATGGCAACCCACTCCAGTGTTCTTGCCTGGAGAATCCCAGGGACGGGGGAGCCTGTGGGCTGCCGTCCATGGGGTTGCACAGAGTCGGACATGACTGAAGCGACTTAGCAGCAGCAGCAGTGCTGAAAAGAAGGGGTTTGGCTTCAAAATTAAAGATGCTGTTCTTTCTTTTTATCATCTTTCGTCCATCATCCATCATTATTTGCCATTCATGGGTCTTTGAATCCTTGCTTACTGATATGGTTTAAATGCAAAGATGGAACAATGAAATATTCTCTAAATTGTACTGCCATGGGTACCTTCCAGAAATGCTGAATCCATCCATAAAAAATCCTACTCATAGAGGTTTCTTCAGTAATTATAATTCTGTTACCATTCAGTTTGTTGATAATTTCTTTTCAGGGAATTGAGTCCCTTCATGGTTTAAGGTAGCATGCTTCAAGGTAGCATGCTTCTTCTGAAGATTCCTCTATTTCAAGAGCTGTGCTATTCTTTAATATTTGTAATGTAAATAGTACATTTATTATTTAGCACTAAATGTATTTAAATATTCATCCATAAATATTCTTGTGATGGTTGAGCATTATTATCCTCAGAGATTAATGTAATTTCACATGCAGGAAATTTAAAAACTATTTCTCTCTCAGTATCAAAGTACTTTCTATCAATATTCAGAAACAAATTAAATGACTCAAGGTTACTGAAACAATTATCATTCTAAAACCTAAATACATAACTTGATCGTGTCTCTAAGAAAGTAAAGCAGTCGTAATAAAACTCTAATTTGCAAATAACTCCTAATTGTTCATCGTTTCCACTCTTGACTTTCTGTAGTCTGTTCTCCATATACAATCAGAATATTTCGAAAGTGTGAGAAAGATCACATCTCTTCTTGGTTCAAAACCCTGCTATAGTTTCCTATTGGAATTAGAATGTAGACTTGACTCTACCAAAGCCCTGGCTTCCTTTTAATCTGTCTTCTTCTTCTACCTCCTCCTTCAACTACTTTTTTTCCAGCCACTCTGGCCTCAGGGCCTTTGCACTTGATGTTGTTTTTGACTGGAACACCACCCCCCCTATTTTTCTCTGGACTGGCTTCTCTTCATTAGTAGGTCTTAAAGTCACCTGCTCAGAGAAATTCACCCTCACCACTGGACATAAAATACTCCTATTCATTTAACTCTTCATTCCATTGCCCTATTTTACTTCTGTGCGTACTTACTAATTTATCCATTTGATCTTTCCATCTCTTCCTGTTGCTAGAATGTAGGCCTATAAATTGATTATTCCTTTTTCACAGTCATGTCCCTCACACTTAGAATGACAGATCATTGTGGGCAAAGGAATGCAGGGAGATGGAAGAAAGACAAGTTCAAGGAACCCATAGGGATTCAGAGCAACTGGATGAGTGGGTTCATGTAGTAAACATCACATCCGTCTCTGAAAGAGATTCTATGGCAGAAATCTTCTTTAAAATGCTGAGACTGAAATATTCTCCAGAATCTCAAGGGGCTTTTGTTTATGTGGATTTTAATAACTGTGGTTATTAACCACATTAAAAATTAAAACTTAGAGAATTTAAAAATATGTATTAATTCACTTAAAATAGCTAATAATAAACCTATTATATGTTAGTATATATAATACATGTTTTTTAAAATTGTTTTGGAAAACTAAAAATAAAAAAATATTGGGAGAATGCCATTGTTTTACATATGTGGGAGGGATTGGGGGCAGGAGGAGAAGGGGACGACCGAGGATGAGATGGCTGGATGGCATCACGGACTCAATGGACGTGAGTCTGGGTGAACTCCGGGAGTTGGTGATGGACAGGGAGGCCTGGCGTGCTGCGATTCATGGGGTCGCAAAGAGTTGGACACGACTGAGCGACTGAACTGAACTGAAGTCTCTTAATGTTTGATTGATAGGAAAGACCTATGTTGTCATGTTTCACTTTGTAGGCAAATCACATTTCTTATCACATCTAGAAAATTCCACTCTGTACTGTACATTTGTGAAAGAATGAAAGTAGAAAGGAAAAATCCTGTCTTAGAATTATTATAAAAATGGTGTTGACTTTGCAGATCCCCTGATTGGACTCATTAGCATACTGCTGATCTGGAGTTTGAATAAGATGTAAACTGGAAACTTCTCAGGAGGTCCAGTGGCTAATACTCTCTGCTCCCAATGCAGGGGACCCTGGTTCGATCCCTCTTCAGGGAACTAGATCCCACAAGACACAACTGAAAAAAAAATCCCACGTGTGCAATTAAGATCCAAGACCCCGAGTGCTACAACTAAGACCTGGCACAGCCAAATGAGTAAATAATAATAAATAAAAGATGTTCAATGCAAGCATTTTGTGTCCCCGCTGCTGTGTCACAGGATTCAGTGGGCATCTGGTGTGTAAGAGATGTCCTCCACTAATGAGATTGTGTTCCCAAGTCTGGAAGTCAGTCTTTGGAAACTTTAAATAAATCTTTTATATAAACATAGTTTTTCATCATTATTCTCTTCTTATGAAGATTATAGCATTCAATTGAACACTCTGCTGTTTTAAGACAACCCTGAGTGCATCCTGCAAGAGACCTACAGTTCAGTTCAGTCGCTCAGTCATGTCCGACTTTGCAACCCCATGGACTGCAGGACCCCAGGCTTCCCTGTCTATCACCAAGTCCTGGAACCCACTCAAACTCATGTCCATCCTGTTGGTGATGCCATCCAGCCATCTCATTCTCTGTCATCCCCTTCTCCTCCCACCTTCAATCTTTCCCAGCATCAGGGTCTTTTCCAATGAGTCAGTTCTTTGCATCAGGTAGCCAAAGTATTGGAATATCAGCTCCAGCATCAGTCCTTCCAAAGAATGTACAGGACTGATTTCCTTTAGGATGAACTGGTTGGATGTCCTTGCAGTCCAAGGGACTCTCAAGAGTCTTCTCCAGCACCACAGTTCAGAAGCATCAGTTCTTTGGTGCTCAGATTTCTTTGTAGTCCAACTCACATCCATACATGACTACTGGAAAAACTGTAGCTTTGACTAGATGGATCTTTGTTGGTAAACAATGTCTCTGCTTTTAAATATGTTGTCTAGGTTGGTCATAGCTTTTCTTCCAAGGACCAACATCTTTTAATTTCATGGCTGCAGTCACCATCTGCAGTGATTTTGGAGCATTTTCATCAAGAAGCTCTTTAGTTCTTCTTCACTTTCTGCCATAAGGGTGGTGTCATCTGCATATCTGAGGTTATTGATATTTCTCCCAGCAATCTTGATTCCAGCTTGTGCTTCATCCAGCCCAGCGTTTCTCATGGTGTTTTCTGCATATAGGTTAAATAAGCAAGGTGACAATATACAGCCTTGACATACTCCTTTCCTGATTTGGACCAAGTCCGTTGTTCCCTGTCCAGTTCTAACTGTTGCTTCCTGACCTGCATACAGATTTCTCAAGAGGCAGGTCAGGTGTTCTGGTATTTCCATCTCTTTCAGAATTTTCCACAATTTATTGTGATCCACACAGTCAAAGGCTTTGGCATAGTCAGTAAAGCAAAAGTAGATGTTTTTCTGGAACTCTACTGCCTGTTCAGTGATCCAGTGGATGTTGGGAATTTGATCTCTGTTCCTCTGCCTTTTCTAAATCCAGCTTGAACATCTGGAAGTTCATGGTTCACGTACTGCTAAAGCCTGCCTTGGAGAATTTTGAGCGTTACTTTACTAGCGTGTGGGATGGCTGCAATTGTGCAGTAGTCTGAACATTCTTTGGCATTGCCTTTCTTTGGGATTGGAATGAAAACTGACCTTTTCCAGTCCTGTGGCCACTGCTGAATTCTCCAAATTTGGTAGCATATTGAAGGCAGCACTTTAACAGCATCATCTTTTAGGATTTGAAATGGCTCAACTGGAATTCCATCACCTCCACTATACTTGTTTGTAGTGATGCTTCCTAAGGCCCACTTGACCTCACATTCCAGGATGTCTGGCTCCAGGTGAGTGGTCACACCATCATGGTTATCTGGGTCATGAAGATCTTTTTTGTACAGTTCTTCTATGTATTCTTGCCACCTCTTATTAATATCTTCTGCTTCTGTTAGTTCCATACCATTTCTTCTGTTTATTGTGCTCATCTTTGCATGAAATGTTCCCTCAGTTCTCTAATTTTCTTGAAGAGTCTTTCCCATTCTATTGTTTTCCTTTATTTCTTTCATAATAGTGTTTCTCTGAGAAGTATCTTCCCTCATTCCAGTTTGAGATGCCACAGTCACGTTTCTCTCTGCTGCTGAGAAACTGCAAAGTGTTGTTTCAATTTCTCTACATTGCCTTCAGTCCACTGTCGTGGATGTGAACTCTTGTTTCAGCCTAAGCTGCAAACAACACAGCAATGGAGGGATTGAGAACATTGGTTTCAGAACACGGTTTTGTGTTGAAATGCTCGCCCTTTTATGGAGCAGCCATGTAACCTGGGGAGAAACTTAACGTGTTTTGGAGTTTTGTTTTCAGGCAGGTTAAAAAGAACTTCAGGTATTAGCCTCAGCTATCTCATAAGGTGGTTTGTGGAGTGAATGAGAAGGGAAAGCAATGAAAAACAGTTCTGAGTGATTAGAAACCATTAATTAAAGGAATGTAAAGAATTTTTAAAGCATTTTTGAAGCTTCTCCAGGTGAGTGTCAAGTGCAGCCAATACTGAGACCTAATAACTGAATAAATTATTAGATGTTGGGTTGGCCAAAAAATTTGTTCATTCAGATTTTTCTATAACCTCATACAGAAAAACCTGAATGAGCTTTTTGGCCAACCCAATACTTTGGTGGAATTCCATAGAGAAAGAGAGTTATGTGATAATAGAATAGATGACCGCAACACTTCATTGGATAGATAAACAGTAAAAGCCTCTTCCCTCTGTGTCTGTGTATACCACTTTTTTCCAATTTGTTGAAAAACATGTACTTTGTGAATTGATCTTATCAATCAGTTGCTCTTTACTCTGGGCCTGGTGATCTTCTTTTGATTGGGGTTACAAAAGACTGAGTTATAAATGAACTCTTAAAATACTAAGTGATATCACAATAATTTCATTTTAAAGCGACCTAGAAATTATTTAGCCTTTACAGTGCTGGGACTAATTGACTTTCACTGAGCAACATATTAATAGACATGTGCTTGTGTTGATATTCTGTTCTCTGTCTAATGGCTCATTCATTAACTCATGACTCTGGTCTTAATTGGGGGCTGTTAATATATTAAGGATGGTGTTTTTGAGTCTGGTAATGTGATGAATTGTGTCTGTTTCTATTCCCTGAGGCTAATAGATTTTTGGTTTTTAAAACTCATTAAGCAGCCCTAGGGAAGACGATTAAAGTCACCAGCAGTCTGGGTTCAGAAAAGGCACACTGTCATGGAAGGGATGGAGATGCTTTAAGCAGAGCATTTCAAATCTGAGCTGTAACTTGCTACTCAAGTGGGCAAATCACTCCAGTTTTCTGCATCTGAGTTCTCTCATCTGTAAAATGGGCCAGAGACTAATAATATAAACCCAGAACTAAGAAATTAAGTGAGATAATATAAGTTAAAAAAAAAAATTGATACATGTGCCTCTGAAATACTTAACCCATAGGGCAAGAAAATAGTTACTTCCATTGATTCCATTATCCTTCTTTATCATTTACAGATTTGTATTATTTCTTTCTAGGGTATAAAGTTTCTAGGGTAGCACATATTCAACCCAGGTCAACCCAGGTCTCATGCTGGGATCAACAGATCAGCTCCCATTGACTTTATTCCCTTTTCAGAATGATGGTATAATTATTTTTGTATGTTGGATGAGTGGAGAAATAGAGAAAAGGAAATGAAAACAGTGATGGAGGTCTGACCTTACCAAAAAGCTATTAATATGGATATATGATACTTGAATTGAGTGATCTGTGTCCTGAAATGTTAATATTCTCATATGGGGCTTTGGAAGTCAGCAGGAGTTGAATTCTCAACTATAATGAGCAGTTGTTTAGCAGATTGTTAGTTAATATCTTTGGTGCCTATAAACACATTTTTATATTCTGTTTTTGTGATATAAAGAGTCCTTTATTCTTTATTTCTGTTTTAAAAATAGCTAAATATCTGTTTTTTCATTTATTTTTTATTGGAATAGAGTTGCTTTACAGTTTTGTGTTAGTTTCTACTGTACACCAGAGGGAATTACCAGACATATACATATATCCCCTCTTCCTTGGATTTCCTTCCCATTTAGGACATCACAGAGCATTGAGTAGGGTTCCCTGTGCTATATGGTAGGTTCTTATTAGCTATCTATTTTATACAGAGTAATGTATATATGCCAATACCCACCTCTCAAAAACAAAAACAAAAACAAAAAAACTTTGGCCTTACATTGTACAGCTCTTTGGAATTTTGTCCTGTTTCAGGTGAGTGCCCAGGGCAAGTCTTGACTCTGAGATGCGGTGCAGGACACCCCATGGGCTCTGACTAGTGTTGCCTTTCCTAGCCTGGTGACCCTTTTAGGAGAAGTCAGGAGTAGAGTCTGAAAGGCAGAAGGATTTACTCACAGAAAAGCAATAGAGAGACCTTCTTTTGATTTCATGAAAACTAGACCTCAGTTTTAGCATCTCTTATTTTCAGCAGAGCTTATATTTTTCAGTAACTCTCCAACAAAGGAAGAGAATGTCTAAAGATATTTTGGCTATTCAGTACTTTTTTTTTTTTTACCAGCCTATAATAGATCACTGTAAGAGTTGGAAAGGGAAATGGTATAAAATGTGGATAATGGCAGGGTTACCCAGAGTTATATGACTCCAGAGCCATGTTTTCAGTCACCATTAATGTAAAGAACCACATGACTCCTATATGACTGGTAGAATTTAGCATAATGTCACATTCATTTGGTGAAATTAACAGTCTTAAGGAGCCACCAATTAAGCCTAAAGGGACTCATGGTACCAGAAGTCTGTGGTGTGAATATCACTGCCTTAAAGACATGGGAATCCTTTAAGATATTTTTAAACTTCTTTTTTTTTTTTTTTTTGTATTGGTGTATAGCAAATTAACAAACAATGTTGCAATAGTTTGAGGCCAGCAGCAAAGGGTCTCAGCCCTACATATACATGTATCCATTCTCCTCCAAACTCTTCTCCCATCCAGGCTGCCAAATAGCACTGAGCAGAGTTCCATGTGCTATACAATAGGTCCTTGCTGGTTATCCATTTAAATATAGCAGTGTGTACACGGCGACCCGAAACTCCCTAACTATCCCTTCCCCATGTCCCCGTCCTTCCCCCCAGCAATCATAAGCTCATAAGTCTGTGAGTCTCTTTCTGGAAGACCTCTGAGATTGGATGCATCCAAACTAAGAGTGTTTACATTTTTCTCAGTGTGATCTCTTTTTGCTTGGAAATCTCTAGAGTGTTCTTGGGTACATCATTTACATGATACGTTTTGACACATGAAAGATGATCACATTTGCCTAGCAAAGGCCAAGATTGCAAGTCACACTCATTGCTTATTGGATCCTTTTTGGATAGTGTTCAGGCTTCAGGATTAACTGCTTTTACTAAGAGAACTACCTGCAGTTATCCATTTTTAATTGGTAGACAGGGCTTCCCTGATGGCTCAGACTGTAAAGGATCTGGCTGCAATTCAGGAGGCACAGGAGATGTGGGTTAGATCCCTGGGTCAGGAAGATCTCCTGGAGAAGGGCATGGCTACCCACCCCAGTATTCTTGCCTGGAGAATTCCATGGACAGAGGAGACTGGTGGGCTATAGTCCATGGGGTGACACATACTTGGACACGACTGAGTGACTAACACTTTTACTTTCACTTTACTCAATAGACCAACATATAATGGCATCCCTTTCTCCCTCCAATCATATTTAACTACTATGCTCTGTTGATCTTTTTTTTTTTTTTTTTTTTTTTGTAATTGTGTGTTTGGAAGACTCTTTAGCTTTGCAGAAGCTTTCAGATATTAAAAAAAAATTTAGTTGGGTTAGGATGTGGTAGCTGGGATCAGCAACTCTCTCAGACACCATATAGAAATGAGTCAAATGTTACAAAAGTCATGTTTGAAAACATAGCAATAACAACTAACATGGTCATGCTCCATCATGTCTGACTCTTTGCTACCTCATGGACCGTAGCCTGCCTGTCTCCTCTGTCCATGGGATTCTCCAGGTGAGAATATTGGAGTAGGTTGTCATTTTCTCTACTAGGCGATCTTGCCAGTGCAGGGTCAAACTTGCATCTCCTGAACTTCAGGCAGATTCAAGAGAAACTAAAATTCCAGAGAAAGGAGGACCTTTCAGAGTTGAGCTATCAGGAGCATGTGTATTTTCCTTCCCAGGCCTTTGGTGATTCTGAGAGTGGGCTAAAGAACAGGACTTTACCTGGACAGAGGGCTGCTGCCCAGAGAAAGAGAAGCGAGCCGAGCTTTCAGCAGTTGTATTGGATGGTGTGAGAAACAGACTTGAGGGTCCTCAAATTAATGGTCATTATTTTCTCAGAAGAGACTAGCTGAATCCTGACCCTGGCAGGAGCCAAAGAACCAGGCCAAAGGTTTATAAAAAGAGCAGAGTGAAACCTCCCACCATTTCTCAGTGTTTAGGGAAACGGGCAAAGGGACCAAAACCAAGCAAGAGCCCCAGTCCTAGAGGGAGTGGTGGATTGATGCTGAGCGACTAAAAAGCCATTTCTCACCTGGGGGCAATGAACAGATTTTCCCTCTGTAGCTGGAAGCCTGAGTATCTGTCCTTACTCAGCACAAGGCAGCCAGCTGGCTCAGAAGCCAGCAGATTCAGGTTTTCATGTGTAGCTGAAATAACAAACTTAGAGACCAAAGGGGACTCAAATGCCTGGCTGCTCTGTCTCTAAAGACAGATGCTGAAGCTGAGGTTCAGTGCAAAAGTGGTCCACTGAGACATCTGAGAATCTCTCGCATTCTTTCAAGGGTCGAGGAGCAAAGACGAATTAGGCTCTCCACGGAGGGTCGTACCCTACAACAGAGATAGACTGAGTGTCTTAGTTTGCTAAGGCTGCCATGACCAAGTGCCACAGACGGAGCGGCTTAAAGAGCAGAAATTTATTTTCTCGCATTTCCTGCCTCTGGAAGTCCAAGATCAAGGTGTCAGCAGGGATGACTGGACTTGCAGTTGACCACCCTCCTTGCAGATTGTGTTTTGTTTTTTTTTCTTTGATTTGGACCATTTTAAAAGTCATCACTGAATTTGTTACAATATTGCTTCTGTTTTATGTTTTGGTTCTTTGGCCAAGAGGCATGTGGCATCTTAGCTCCCTGAGCAGGGATCAAACCTGCACCTGCGTACGTTGGAAGGTTAGGTCTTAACCACTGGACCACGAGGGGAGTCCTCTGCTGATTCTTCACTTGATCGTCCCTTTGTGTTTGCACCTCTGGTGTGTCTTCCTCTTCTCATCAGGGCACTGGTTCTATTGCCTTAGGACCCCGTCCTAGTAGTCTCTTTTATACCTAATTACCCTATCTCCAATTGTAGTCATTTCCAAGGTGCTGTGATTGGGGCTTCAGAATATGAAACTGAGACTGGGTCGGGGAGTGAAGGGTCAGGAGTTAGGGGTAGAAGGTAGGGATTCAGCCTGAAACACTGAGTCTTTCCAGCCCGTCTCTGTCCCAGATCAATCTTTGACTTGACCAGAGCGGCCTCTCCTCCATAGCATGATACAGCAAAGCATAACAAAGGAAAGGATATTTCTGAAACAGATAGTATCTGGAGCTTTTATAGATGCTTGACATTTAAGAAAGTTACTAAGTGCCTTCATAACCAGAAGATGAATTCCCTTCCTTATTAGGCATTTTTAGGTGCAAATGAATATCTACCATTGTCATCTGTGGCTGTTTCACTCGTAAGCATTCTAGTGTGTGTGTGTTCAGTGCTAAGTCGTGTCTGACTTTTTGCAACCCCATGGACTGCAGCACACCAGGCTTCCCTGTCCTTCACTATCTCCCAGAGTTTGCTCAAATTCATGTTTATAGAGTCAGTGATGCTATCTAACCATGTCTTTCTCTGCTGTCCTGCTTCTCCTTTTTCCCTCAGTCTTTCCCAGCATCAGAGTCTTTTCCAGTGAGTTGGCTCTTCACATCAGGTGGCCAAAGTACTGGAGCTTAAGCTTCAGCGTCAGTCCTTCCAAAGAATATTCAGGGTTGATTCCTTTAGAGTTGACTTGTTTAATCTCCTTGCAGTCCAAGGGACTCTCAAGAGTCTTCTCCAACACCACAGTTCAAAAGCATCAATTCTTCGGCGCTCAGCTTCTTTATGGTCCAACTCTGCATAAATGACTGCTGGAAAAAACATAGCTTTGACTAGATGGGTTAGACCTCAAACTTTAGCAGGCATATGAATTACCCAGGGGTCTTAATGAAATGAAGACTGATTCAGGATGGGTTCCCTGGTGGCTCAGACTGTAAAGAAACCGCCTGTAATGCAGGAGATCCTGGTTTGATCCCTGGGTTGGGAAGATCCTTTGGAGAAGGGAATGGCTACCCATTCCAGTATTGTTTTCTGGAGAATCCCATGGACAGAGGAGTCTGGCAAGCTACAGTCCATGGGGTCACAAAGAGTCGGATACAACTAAGTGACTAACACTTCGCTTTCAATATGTCTGGAAGGGGCCTGAGATTCTGCATTTCTGTAACAAGCTTTATGGGATGGCCCTCAATGAATTACCCAGGGGTCTTAATGAAATGAAGACTGATTCAGGATGGGTTCCCTGGTGGCTCAGACTGTAAAGAAACCGCCTGTAATGCAGGAGATCCTGGTTTGATCCCTGGGTTGGGAAGATCCTTTGGAGAAGGGAATGGCTACCCATTCCAGTATTGTTTTCTGGAGAATCCCATGGACAGAGGAGTCTGGCAAGCTACAGTCCATGGGGTCACAAAGAGTCGGATACAACTAAGTGACTAACACTCGCTTTCAATATGTCTGGAAGGGGCCTGAGATTCTGCATTTCTGTAACAAGCTTTATGGGATGGCCCTCAGACCATCCTGCTAACCTGCTGCGGATCAGTGAGTGAGGACTATGTATGCTAGAGTTTAAGAAACATTGCCCAATAAATAATGCCTAATATTGCTTCCAGCTCTGAGATTCTGTTAGCATTTTTTAAAAACAATATTTTTTAAAAGTAGCCATATTCTATCTCTTTGACTAAAACAGTGCATTTTTGTGAACTTGTATAGGACTCGGAGGGGAGCCAGACATTTCTGTTGTGATCAGGTTTCCATGCGTTTGTTATAGTAAGGTTATTCTTTATCTCATTCCAAGTGGAACAAGTAAATCTGATGATTTTATATATTTTAATTTGAGATACAGAGAATTATAGTAACATTTTTGTTAGAAAAAAGGGCATGTTTCAATGACACATTCGTTACAAGAGACCTTCCTGGATGTGACAATAGTCTGCAGAAAGGATCTGGGTTTTCCCTTTGTCCCAAGTGTGTTTCTCCACTGCTGCCAACACCTTCCTCCTTCCTTCCAGCTGAGACCCTGCAGGGACAGATGATTGCTTCTTCCTCACCTACCAATGAAGTCCAGGCTTGGACACCTTGGTGCGTGGCCTCTTCTTCCATGGATCTGGATACCTAACAATAACCTAACACCACTCACATATGAAAAAATACAGCAATCACCCTCTTCCTATGCTTAGGGCGCATGCCTAGGCTCTTTGTAACAAGGGTGACTCATTTAAGAACAGCTTCTTATATCAACTTGTGGAGTGCTTTATTCAGCCGCAGCAGGGGTAGCCCAAGTGGCCTCTTAATTGAACAATTAGCTCATGAACGAGTCAATGAGGATTTGATGAAAGAGTGGCAGTCACTATCTGCTACCTGATTTTCCTTTGTTTCTTTTTTTTCAGGGTAAATTTAGTATGTAGAAGGTTGAGCTTATAAAGTTGATAGAGAAGGAAATGAATTTGTTTTACAGAAATTTTAGAAATATTCAAGATGGAATATATAATTTTCTACATGACCACTTCTAGGAATTGATCTTTCTTGCTTTATTTGTTGATATCGTAAAAGTCCAGACAAAAGAAAGTTATAAGAACTTTAAATATGTAGCCAGGCAGACATTCTTATGTCCCAGGAGGGGGTGGGGGAGGGGTATGGTGAAGCAAAACATGGCGAAGTACTGCTAATAAGACCAAAAAAGGAAAAATGAATTTATAAAGAAGACCAGAAAATCTCAGGAGGCATGACATTGCTGATGAACTGGAATATTCCAGATGCTATAGAGACAGTCATTGCTTCATCCCTTTCTCACCAAGAGGTCTCTGCTAAATCTGTTCAAGGTTTATTTATGGGTTTTGTTTTTGTTTTTTTTCAGTGACATATTCCTCTCTCAGTCCTATCTCCGTCTCTCTCTCTCTGCTTCCTCTCATCTTTTCTCTGTCATCTCTTCCTTCTCTCTTTTTCTCACCCCCTGCAGTTTTCTCTCTTCTTCTTCCCTTTTTCTCTCTTGTTTCTTCCTCTTTTCCTCTCTGTGTCACATACTGTTCTAAGTGCTGGAAAGATGTCTCACTCAACAATCACCTGTGGAGCCTCTTATTAACCCCGTGTTAGAGATAACTGACGTAAAGGGAAAAGACAACTGGCATAAGGAGGTTAAATAATCTCCCAACATGACTCCGGGCAGAGTTTGAATCATCCAGGAGGGGACTTCCTTACTGGTCTAGTGGCTGAGACTCCGTGGTCCCAATGCAGGGGGCCTGGGTTTGATTCCTGGTTGGGGGACTAGATCCCGCGTGCCACAGCAAAGGATCCCGCATGCCACAGTGAAGATCAAATATCCCATGTGCAGCAACTTAGACCTGGCACAGCCAAATAAATAAATAAATACTTAAATTTTTTTTTTTCCTATTGTCTAGAAATTGTATACAACTCCAGTTCCATAACACGTGATCTCTCTCCCCAAACAGAGTTGACTCTTGTGTCCTTAGAAGCCCCATGCTAGAGTTTCTTCTAAATATTCTTTTCCAAACACAGGTGGGTTTTTATGACTGCATGTCTGCTGCATAACACCTTGTTTGCTTGGCTGCCTTCTCCTTTGCCTCAAACTCCTACTCACTGTTCAAAACTCAGACCTCCTCTGTTGTGAAGCCTTTCTTGATGCTTACAGGCTGCATCAGTTACTCTTCACTCTGCATTAAGACAGGAATCTACCCACATTTTTGTTTTAGAACTTACTACATTGTCCTGGATTATTCATACATTTATGCTGCCCACTAGACTCTAAAGTCCCCAAGAGAAGGAATAGGACCTTATTCACTGACAAACCCAGTGTTTTCACTGTGAGGAGGGATTATGTATATTATGTAAAAAAAGCATGGTTGATTTGTAACTTATATACTGTCACATCAGTGGTATTGATCTTAAATATATAAATTAAAACTCGACATATAAACTGATTTAAACAAACATTTCCTATACAAATTTGACTTTATAAAATTTAAAATTGGTTTATTATTTTGTCTCTAAGTTCCTCTAAATTAAGAGTTCCTCTTGTGATTTAAACATGCCACGGTACAGGAAAATATGGAGTACAGATACTTTTTAAAAATACTTCTGTTTTCACTCTGTCTCTCCCTCCCATTTGCACATGTGCACACAGACAGACAGGCAGACAGACAGACAGACAGACACACACACACACACACACTGAATATGCAAACTGGTCAGTGAATAGCTTTAGACATTTTCATAGTTTGCAACTTTGGCTTAAGGATCTTTTTTTCTCTATGCAGTTTATTCATATTAATAAGGTATAAATGTTCTACTGATGAAACCAGTATAAATTTAGGAGTTTAATGACTATGTTGCAACAATTGTCAGTATTTTTATACCTTTGTCCAATACTATATTGCATAGTGTATATATATTTATATATATTTTCACATGTACTCACCTCATGCAGTCCTATGTATGTTTACTCTCACCATTTGTTTTTTAAAATTCTTTTGCTTTCTTTCTACGTTCAACCGTATGTCCTTGGTTAATGCTTTTTGGATGTCAAATATTTTCTTAAATGATGATACACATATATATATGTGTATCTGGTTTGCATATATGTGAATATTCACTATATATATTTCTAGTATATAGTCTGCACACACATATATATACACACACACACATACTGTATTTAGTCTACCTGTACATACACACACACACATTACATTACAGCTTGCCATGTATTAATATATAGTTTCTGAGTTTCCTTATCCTTTGAGGCCAGCTAATGATTTCCAGATAATGAGACTGAAGGTATATCTGAACATTCTGGACCAAAGAATGTTTAATGCAGCCACCAACCTAGAAATGCCGTTAGCTAGTGAGCACTCTGTCATGAAATCCAGAGTTGAGTGTGTGCTGTAAATTATGTTGTTTACTCTGTTGGGATCTCTCCTGTCATTATTTTGTGCTCTGGTGAACGATTTTGAGTCGTAATGACTGACAAATTATACAAGTGATAATGCTGGATCTGTCATAAAGAAACAAAGAATAGGATTGCCTTTGCTGCACCTCCAAATGGATTTTGTTTAAATGACCCCCTAAAATGTTGATCCATTAAATGTTCCTGGGTTCCTCTCTCCCATCTGTCTCACCAGCCTTCTATTCTCCAATTAAGCACAGTGTTCTTGTATATTGCTCTGCATTCATTTAATTTGTTTATCACATCTTTGCTGTAAATTTAGATATAGTGGATTTAGGATTTATGTTTTCTTCCTGCTTTTACTAGCTTTTTCTTAAGTGAGAAAGATAATTGTGATTTCTTTTTATCTGAAAAAAAGTTTTAATAGAGAATCATAGACTCAGTAGCAATACACCAGAGTCAATCTCCTGGGCCAGGAAAGAACACAAGATATTTTGAAAGGGCCTCAGGTAATTGTAATGTACAACCAGGGTTGAGGATCACCACTCAGGAGAAGAAATATGTCTACTTATTATGTAAGGAGTTGATTTTTTCACCTGGAATGCTTTTGAAACATAAGAAAATCTTCCCCAGATGACTACTTTATACTATTTTCCTCTTTTGGGGCTTCCCTGTGTCTCAGTGGTAAAGATTCTGCCTGCAATGCAGGAGACCGCCTACAATGCAGAAGACAGGGGCTTAACGTCTTGGTTGGGGAGTTCGCCTGGAGTAGGAAATGGCAACCCACTCCAGTATTCTTGCATGGGAAATCTCTTGGACAGAGGAGCCTGGTGGGCTAATGGCCATGGGGTCACAAAAGAGTCAAACACAACTTAGCAACTAAATCACTATCATCATTTTTTCTCTTCCACAATTGAGAATTAGTTTCAGATGAATCTGGATGTGGTTATCTCAAAATTTGGCTGAGAATTCTTAAGTGGGAGGCATATCCTAAAAGGATGGTGCGTCTTGGTTCTTATGCAGAGAATAAATATGTATAAGCATGCATGCAACAGCATTCTCTAGGTCACTCTGTTCTTTCCCTGGAATGCTGAATGAAGGTTGTTTTTCCAGGAGATTAAAAATGATTCACCTAAAGCCCTGATATCTCTGTATTTGACAAGGAATGTTGAGCTGAGGATTCAGGCAGCTCTGTCTACTTAGGGGCATCAGGAATTTCAGGAACTATGAAAGGACAGCTTTGTAGATGCCCATGGTGGAAGCTATACACAAGTACCTTCAGTAATGATTAACCACAGAGTCTGAATTGATGCCAGATAAAGGAAAATGAAAAGGACACCTATATGATGCTTCCGCACTGGTTTCTACTCTGAAAGTGGTTCAGAAAATGTTTGTTTTTCTCCTTAGGTTAGAACCAGTGTTGTACCTGAACACAAGGATCCCCCACCAGAGGTTGGGGTAAGTGTTTCTTATGTTTCCAAAAGGCATACTTGTTGCTTCTAAGCTAATCATTTGGATTTTTCTCTGGCCTGCTGCCTGGTAGCTGACAAGGAAAATTGAGTTAAATTAACTGGGCAATGGCACCCTACTCCAGTACTCTTGCCTGGAAAGTCCCATGGACGGAGGAGCCTGGTGGGCTGCAGTCCATGGGGTCGTGAAGAGTCGGACACGACTGAGCGTCTTCACTTTCACTTTTACTTTCATGCATTGGAGAAGGACATGGCAACCCACTCCAGTGTTCTTGCCTGGAGAATCCCAGGGACAGGGGAGCCTGGTGGGCTGCCGTCTATGGGGTTGCACAGAGTTGGACACGACTGAAGTGACTTGGCAGCATGCAAGGAGACACTGTCACATATTTGCTGAATTGCATGGACTTCATTCCTTTTCTCCTGAAAATCATCATGATGTGAATTCATCTTTAGTTCAGGTGGCTAGAGAAAAGTCTAGAAATGGCCCTGCAGGAAACTGAGATACCTTTGAAACCAACGTTCCTGGACTAACAGGAGACTGGGAAATTGAAGATGTGAGTTCTACCTCTCCAGCAAGGAGACAGAGGACTAACTAGCCCTGGCCATGGGACTGTGACGTTTCTGCTCCCTGCGGCTTCAGCACCATTGAGTTTAGTCATTTAGTCATGTCCAGCTCTTTGCAACCCCATGGACTGCAGCACTCCACGCTTCTCTGTCCTTCATTATCTTCCATGTGATCAAACTCACATTTATTAAGTTGGTGATGCCATCTAACTATCTCATCTTCTGCTGTCCCCTTCTCCTCCTGCCCTTGGTCTTTCCCAGCATCAGGATCTTTTCCAGTGAGTCAGTTCTTTGCGTCAGGTGGTCAAAGTATTGGAGTTTCAGCCTCAGCATCAGTCCTTCCAATGAATATTCAGGATGGATTTTCTTTAGGATTGACTGGTTTGATCTCCTTGAGCGCAGGTCAAAGAAAAACCTCCACCAAAGTATGGCCCAGTGTTGGGAGACCCAGCTAAGGTTTTCTTGCTGCATCAGAACCATCGCCCCTTCAGCTTTTAGAAGCTGGGAGAACAAGAGATTAATAGATGATTTTGCTTAGACAAGATGGTAGAAGCTCTTGAAAAGATAGCCCAGGAGGCTTGTCCCTGGGATCTGGAATTCAGAAAGGAGGAAAAAGTCCAGAAATAAGTTAAGTCTAAGAGACCCTGTGGCTGAGCCAACTGAAAGGCGGATTTGAAATTCCCTGAGTCCTACATGCAATTAGCAGCCTTCTTCCAGTGGGTGTGGGGAACCCTGTACTAGGCAACGTTCCCTTCCTCATTGGCCACAGCTGCCGTTCCAACTGGCCAAAGGGAGCCATCCAGAAAGCCTGAACTGGCTGAGAAGTGAGTCAGCCTCCTCTGCATCTGTTAGCAAAGGCGAAGAAAAATGATGCTTCATGCTCACTCATGCTGAACACTGACTTCAAGTTTCTTCCTGGGGCAGGTTGAATAACTCCAATTCAAGTGAATTTTTTATGCTTTGTTTCCTGTCTGTCCCTTTAGCCTCTTTTGCTCTTCTTACTTCCACCACCAATGTCACTGCCAAGACTACAAGGGCTTCTATTCTTTTCCGCAAGGGACCAGCAAGTCCTTCCAGCCTCAGGCTTCCCTTCCAGCAGGCCCCATGCAGTCTCCCTGCCCAGCTGCAGCTCCCTACTGGTGCTATCTCCCATTCCAAGATTTTGGTTTGCCAACTATCTTGTATTTGTTTAGACCACCAGAATACAAAGGGAGGGTATGTCCAAAGATAATCACATAATATGATAAGAAGGTGAAGGTGAAGGTGAAGTCGCTCAGTCGTGTCCGACTCTTTGTGACCCCGTGGACTGTAATGTACTAGGCTTCTCTGTCCATGGGATTCTCCAGGCAAGAATACTGGAGTGGATTGCCATTTCCTTCTCCAGGGGATCTTCCCGACCCAGGGATCGAACCCGGGTCTCCCGCATTGGAGGCAGACGCTTTAACCTCTGAGCCACCAGGGAGCCGCTAATATGATAAGAATCTAGTACATTTTCCAACACATCAGATATCAGTGAAATGGCAGTTATATTGCTGAACTGTATCTCAAGCATGATAAGCATGAGCCTAAATAAGAATAAGTCAACATGCTTTGGGGGCTTCCTTGGTGGCTCAGATGGTAAAGAATCTGTTTGCAATTCACGAGACCCAGGTTCAATTCCTGCACCAAGAAGATTCCCTGGAGAAGGGAATGGCAACCCACTCCAGTTTATTGCCTGGAGAATTCCATGGACAGAGGAGCCTGGTGGGCTACAGTCCATGGGGTTGCAAAGAGTCAGACGTGGCCGAGCAACTAACACTTTAAAGCATGCCTTGGCTTTCTAACATTCTCAAAATGCATGGTATTCTGATAGGGAAGGATTGCCACACCTTGAGAAGCTATGAAGGACCACTGGTTAATATACATCTCATCACTCCTCAGAACGTTTTTTTGGATACTGAGAAAATTCTTGAGGGTTTAAGTTCTTGGTCAATGTGTCAAGAACTCTAGCCACTAAGTACTCCTATTTTAAAAAATGAGCTAAACATTTTATTATAAATCTTTCAAATACATTCCACACGTTTCTTTGCATTCTTCAGCAGCATCTATCAGAGGCACCCACGTCTTTGTTGATGACTTAGTCAAACGGATACCAATTTGTGCCGTGAAAACTTTTCAGGTGTATTCATAATAAAGATGTAATTGTATAATATATATGACTTCATCCTAAAGTGCTTTTTAATGTTTTTTGTAGACTTTTCATCACATTGTAATAGATTTCCTCTCAGATTTTTTTTCTTTCTGATGTATTTTTTCAGCCCAAATATTTAATGTATGCTCTGTCCCTCCCTGTGGGGTTGGAGACTGTGCAACAATGTCTGTTAGGGTTGAGAGTGAAGAAAAAATCCTTGTACAAAGGTATGAAAAAGCCCTGTCCCGTAAGTTATTTGTAGGAGATGTTATGTATCAGCCTCACGATATCAACTTCAAGTTTTCAAACACCTTTTACAACTTACACCACAGTTACTTTATATAGTTTTATGAGAATAGGACAGAATATAACAGACATCCATTTAACTTCAAAACCAGCACTGTCTAATAGAAATACAGTGTGTGTTATATATATAATTTAAAATTTTCTAGTAGCCTGTGCTTTTAAAAGTATAAAAAGATACGGGTGAAATTAATTATAATATTTTATTTAACCCCATCTATGCAAAAGTATTATTTCAAAATGTAATCAATGTAAAATCATTAATGATAGATGTCACACTCTTTTCATACCACATCTTGTAACTCTGATGTGTATTTACAAGTAGAACACATCGCAATTCACAACAGCCACAAACTAGTAGATAATGCAGCTCTGGACAGCACTTGAAACAATTCGGGAGGTTCACGCAAGTTGAAATGTAAAGGGAACCTATACTTGCCATAAAGGCTTTGTGAGATGAACATAGGTGTTGGAGATATGCATATAGAAGGAGTACTTCCGCCGGGTCCTGGTGTAATACCAGGGCACCAGACTGCTGAGGACCTGCTTCAGGGAAGTATGCAACCCTGCTGAGCCCTGTGGATGTCTGTGACTCAAAGAGTCCTTGCTGGGACTGGTGGGAGGGACTGTTTATCTGTACACTCCCCATAGAGCTAGGGATTGACACAGATGTCTTGCTTTCTCCACCCTGCTTGATATCACTCTCCAGCCAGGTGAATGATTGAAATCGTGCATCTAGTAACAGAATAATCATTTACTTTGGGTGCTTGCACCAGAATGATAATTGTGAGTGTTGAATCATCGTGAGCAGGCAAGAAAGGTCAGAGCCACACAGAGAGGGGACAGAGAGCCTGTCAGAAGGAAAGGGGATTGCCACCTGTCATGGAAGTGAGGCCCGCAGCGTGAGGCAGGATGAAAGAGTTCTGGACTGAGGAAGGAGAAACCTGGATTCTAACTTGGCCTCTGCATATTAACTAGTTTTGTGACGGGGTGGAAGCCAGTTAACTCCTATGGGTCGCTGATTTTTATCTACAGGTGGGCCATGTCTCCACAAGTATTAACTTTATTTGATTTCATCCAGACTCCACAAGTCTTAACTTTCTTTGATTTCATCCAGATATTTCTTGGGCTCTGATAAACATTCCACATGATCTAATAAAAATTTGAGTTACAGGAAATCATAGCTATGGTGTATTCAGCACTATGAACTGCAAGGGACCACATAACATTCATATCTTTCTTTCACTAGGGTGTTGTTCAGTTGCTAAGTTGTATCCACTCTTTGCAACCTCATGGACTGCTGCATGCCAGGCTTCTCTGTCCTTCACTATCTCTTGGAGTTTGCTCGAACTCATGTCCATTGAGTCATAATGCCATCCAACCATCTCATCCTCTGTCGACCCCTTCTCCTCCTGCCCTCAGTCTTTCCCAGCATCAGGGTCTCTTCCAGTGAGTCAGCTCTTCACATCAGGTGGCCAAACTATTGGATCTTCAATTGTAGCATCAGTCCTTCCAGTGAATATTTAGGGTTGGTTTCCTTTAGGATTAACTGGTTGATCTCCTTGCAGTCCAAGTGACTCTCAAGAGTCTTCTCCAGCACCATAGTTTAAAAGCATCAGTTCTTCAGTACTCAGCCTTTTTTATGGTCCAACTCTCACATCTGTACATGACTACTAGAAAAACCATAGCTTTGACTGCACAGACCTTTGTCGGTAAAGTGATGATTCTGCTTTTTAACACACTGTCTAGGTTTGTCATAGCTTTTCTTCTTTTAATTGGCTGCAATGCAGTGATTTTGGAGCCCAAGAAAATAAAATCTGCCACTGTTTCCATTCTTTCCCTATCTATTTGCCATGAAGTGATGGGACCAGTTGCCATGACTTAGTTGTTTGAATGTTGAGTTTTAAGCTAGCTTTTTCACTTTCTTCTTTCACCTTAATCAAGAGGTTCTTTAGTTCCTCTTCACTTTCTCCCATTTGGCAGAAAAACTTATTTTTCACTAGAGTTTATTTCAAGTTATGTTTTGCCTGAATCTAACTTTTATTTTTAAACATGTGTTTTCCTTTTTTATAACTGGAATTTCTCTAATTTCTCTCAGACATTTTTTAATACTCTGCCTTTTCCAAAAATACTTACAGTGGACTTATGTTTAAGTCATCTGACTTCTGGGCATATTTTCCTTAAGCACTATATAATCTAATATTTATGCAGTGGTTTCTATTTTCCCAGTAATGTACTAAGTGCTTTGCCTAGATTACTTTAATTCTTATAACAGTAACTGTGAGAAAGAACTATTATCAATGCAGCTGTTTCATACAGAAACTAAGGCCTAATGTGGTGGAATAAATTGTACAGTTCCTAGGTTTGTGACAGAAAAGACAGACCTACAGAGCTCTTCAATGCCCATCAGTGGACAAGTAGCCTGGGGGCTTGAATAAATGATTTATTTGCCCAGATTTTAATTTTTGGATATAATCCTGAATTTAGAATAGCACTTCAGACCTCCAATTCTAGTGTCACTATATTTTTTTTTAATTTCCCCCTAATATTGGAGCGTCTACTTTAAAACCTTTAGGCTAAGAATTTTATAAACAACATTGAAGGAGAAGTAAAAATGTTACCTAAGTTACATGTGGAATATAAAAATTTGTTAAAAATAATTTTATTAAATTTTATGATTATGATTAAAATGGCAGTAAGATAAAGTATGCTTACTCCTTGGAAGAAAAGTTATGACCAACCAGATAGCATATTGAAAAGCAGAGACATTACTTTGCCGACTAAGGTCCGTCTAGTCAAGGCTATGGTTTTTCCAGTGGTCATGTGTGGATGTGAGAGTTGGACTGTAAAGAAGGCTGAGTGCCGAAGAATTGATGCTTTTGAACTGTGGTGTTGAAGACTCTTGAGAGTCCCTTGGACTGCAAGGAGATCCAACCAGTCCATTCTGAAGGAGATCAACCCTGGGATTCCTTTGGAAGGAATGATGCTAAAGCTGAAGCTCCAGTACTTTGGCCACCTCATGCGAAGAGTTGACTCACTGGAAAAGACTCTGATGCTGGGAGGGATTGGGGGCAGGAGGAGAAGGGGACGACAGAGGAGGAGATGGCTTGGTGGCATCACTGACTCGATGGACGTGAGCCTGAGTGAACTCCGGGAGTTGGTGATGGACAGGGAGGCCTGGCGTGCTGCGATTCATGGGGTCGCAAAGAGTCGGACACAACTGAGCGACTGAACTGAACTGAACTGAACTGAAGATAAAGTAACTATATTAAGTTTTTCTTTTGCATTAGCACTGTGTGCTATTTTCCCTCCATGGGAATTCAGTTGCAGAAATAGAAAAGACTATTTTCTCTAATTCATTCTTTTACCAAGAGTCCAGTGAATATTCATGTAAATGAATGATATGTTTTCCACTTGCTGAGGTATGGAAGGTCATAATCTTACTAATATTTTTATTGAAATGAAGCAAACATATAAAAACCCGCTAGAAGATAAGTATATGGACAAGTCCATTCTTCAGTATTGCAATGAGAAATTAGGCACTGTCTGTAAATTGGGGGATTTTATTGCCTTTTATTTTATTTTTTATTTTTAATTGAAAGATAACTGCTTTACAATGTAGTGTTGGTTTCTGCCATACGGAAACATGAATCAGCCATACATACATCCCTTCATCTTGAGCTTCCCTCTCACTCTCCCGCATCCCACCCCTCTAGGTAGTCATAGTGCATTTTTTGCAACATGAAGTCCTAATGTATAGTTATTTTTAGAATAAAATTAAAAAAATTTAGAATATATAACACTTGCCCTGGTTTGACATGGTTTCATAATATCGTTGGGCTTCCCAGGTGGCTCATTGGTAAAGAATTTGCCTGTTAAGGAAGGAGATGTGGATTTGACCCCTGGGTTGGGAAGATCCCCTAAAGGAAATGGCAATTCAACTCCAGTATTCTTGCCTGGGAAATTCCATGGACAGAGGAACCTGGTAGACTGCAGTCCATGGGGTTGCAAAGAGTTGGACATGACTTACTGACTGAGCATGCATAATACCTAAGGTGATTTATAATGGCTTGTGTGATTTCTGTAAGCTCTCTCTCAAAGGATAATATCCTTTGATGTTAATCATGGCACTGACAGTTGTGATGGAAAGGACTGACTCACGGGCGTCCTTTTTTGGCACACTGCAAGCTCTCTCGGTGCAGCAGTGGGCGGAGCATACAATCCCTATGTTTTGAACAATGGACTGAGCTAGAAGCTGGATGAGCTAGGGGCCTGCTTCCTCAGGAGCTCCCAAGTCTGTGGGCAGGAGAGACATCGGTGGCTTGTGGTCACAGACTACTTGCACTGTGTCTCTTGGTGTGTCTGTAGAGCATTTCTGGAAATAGCCCCTCCACCTGCTCCTTCCTACATTCCCGTCTGGGACATCTGCCACTTTTGTTGCTGAAAAGACCACAATAACATGCATGGCATGTGCAGTTTGTTTTCTTAATTCTAAAACCATCTATACCTTCAAAATCTCAAAAGGCAAGGGGAGGAAATAACTTGAATTTTGGGGACACTGCCATTTCCACTGAGTTATACATTTTCTTCGAGTGAGGATAATGAGTGAGGGGTGGAATTTAAATTAAAACCCCTAATTACCAGTGAAAGAGTAAGTGAGACATGTCTTCAAAGTACTTAAGTGCTAAAGTGAAATTCACTAACATAGTACACAATTTGTAGGCTAAAAAATTGTTTTTATTTCCCACAGTTCAGTGAACTATGTGCTCAGTCGCTCAGTTATGTCCGACTCTTCGTGGCCCCATGGACTGTAAGCCCACCACGCTCCTCTGTCCATGGGATTTTTCCCAGCAAGAACACTGGAGTGGGTTGCTATTTCCTACTCCAGGGTGTCTTGCCAACCCAGGGATAGAACCTGCATCTCTCGCGTCTCCTGCATTGGTCGGCAGATTCTTTACCACTAAATGGTTTGTAAATATCTGCAGGAGGCTTTCTTCTATGCATCATAGAATAACTTACTTGAAAGGTGGTGTGTATGCCATCCGTTCATTCATTTATTGTCACTCACTATCACACACCTAGTGTTAAGCAGTGTTTTATCAGAAAGCAAAACTCATTGGGGAACTTCAAATCTCAGTTTTTATTTTGAGGGGAGGGCAAAATAGGCAATTAAATACATAATATTTAAATAACAATAGAAACGATATATCAGGATAAGGAATAGAGACTAGCAGTGTTTGGGAGGGAGCCCTTTTACACAGAGACAGCCTAGTAGGCCTCTGCTGAGGTGGTGTAAATGCTTTTGTTCAGCTGGGAATCTCCTCGACTAGCTTGGCCCCTTACTGAAAAGTCACCCTAAATTTCCTAAGCTTTGTTCATACAGCTCATAGACTTCTTCTCTGCCTTGATTCACTCTCCATCGTTCCATGTCATTAGAGCTTGTTTCCACAAATCTGTTTTCACATAACATTCTTCATCTGATAATTTAGTCTTCTGTGATTCTGGATTTGGGACTTGTCTAAACCATCTATTTGAGTTTCATGTGAATCACCTGGGCTTATCATTACTAATATACCGATATCTCCAACCTGACAACCAAGTTGTATTTCAAATTTTTGCCTTTATGACTTTTGAACCAGTTCTTCTAAGTTAGAGCTTTGAAAAGAGAAGAAAAATTTTGACCTGAAGCTTTTCTCTCCTATAGCCAGAGATCTGTTTGTGTAGGTGCAGCCTTTTATGTATGGAATAATTGCACACTTTCCTCTGAAAAGACCCAGTTGACTTAAACCTGGCATCTCATTTTAGGGCAGGCTGGCAACAGAGATATGAAGAGAGAATGTTCTGGAAGATGTAGTGTGGACTTCTTGTAAACTATTGCAATGTGTTAGGCAGCAATGGTATGGGTAATAATATGGGTTTGATATTTTCATGTTTACATCTTGACCTTGAAAGGAGAATGAAAAATCCTATTTATGGTATTCCATAATATTCTGACTTTTAAATCACAAGCAGCCAGGAATATTAAAAAGAGATGAAAGGTTTTTATCCTGGAAAAGAAAAACCAATTTAGTGTTTTATTCTCCATATTATGAGTCAGAGAATGTAGAAGGTAGATATATTCATAGATAGCCAACACCCAGTATGATAGATTTAAAAAACAATTTTAGAAAATGTAACTAAATAAGTACCATTCTTTTTTTGCATGTTGGAATGAAATTGTCCCATGATAGTGTAGAAATAACAAAGGAAACAAATACTTTTAAACATTGCTGTGATGGGGGAGAAATATAGCATTTCTATTTATAGCTTGTACAGAGTCCCACATAAAAATAGCTTCAACTAACAGATTTGCTCATATCTGGGATACAAAGTTAGTGCTGCCCATGCCTGAGGAATTCGAATAAGAACAAGCTCAGCATTGGTAAACATTGAACATTTGTCATCTTCTCTTTTATACGGGTTTTCTTAGGTGGAGTTTGTTTGTGGAAAAGTCCTGGCTTCTCTGTTGGCTGTTTTGTTATTTTCCAGGCTCTTCATCTCTGTTTTTAGTGAGAAGGATGAATTCACACCCCCTTCAATCTCACCCCGTGAAGTAGATTTATGTTACTGACGGTTGTACTTTAGTCAGTGGAATATTTGTCTGGCTAATAGAGTTAACATTTCATTCTTCTAAAGACTAATTTTGTGTGAATCGTTGTGATACAAAATATTAAGGATCTTGGAAGTTAATAGTAACCATTCTTTCTTATTTGCAGCGAAGTTTCCTGGGCTATGCCAGTTTTAAAGTCGGGGAGCTACTGAAGTCCAAGGAGCAAGTGCTGGCTTTGAGCCTGAGGTAGGTCTCAATGCTATTAAAGTTAACAGCCCATCATATTTATGGAATGCTGGTTGGGTCTGAGAAGTCACAGTTCTTACAGATGTTTAGATGTCAGCTCTCAAATGGCTTATGTTCTTCACTGCGCTAAGTTAACAGAAAACAGCAATTATTCAAGTTCATATTCAAGTTTGTGTTTCAGATGGTCAAAGGTTATCAGTTCTTGTAAGGGGCAAAAATGATATTATTAACAAACTAGTGGTGGCTAGAGGGGAAGGGATGGGGGGGATGAAAGAGGTGAAGAATATTAAGTGGTACAAGCTACTAGTTACATACTATATAAGCCATAGGTGTATAATATACAGCATGTGGATACAGTCAGTATTATAATAGCTTTGTATGGTGCTTAATCTATAAAAATATGAAATCACTATGTTGTACCCTTGAAGCCAATATAATATTGTAAGCAGCCCTTCTTCAGTATAAGATAAAAAATAAAGTGATGAAACTTTAAATGAAACTTCAAAAAATGGTGAAACTTCAAAAAAATAAGAGGAAACTTTTTGAAAGTAAGAAAGTAAATGGAAATGATGGGCTGTTATTAAATACTATTTCAAAATTATGTTTTAAATCAGGTGGGTTTCTTGGTTTGAAATATGTTTGTTAGATGCAGCTTGCAGATTTGTGATAATGAAAGGTAAGCTGATTATTCTTTTTTGAGCTTATCTTGTTTCTGTACAATTAAATATAAAACATAAGTTAAAGCAGATTCATATAGCAACACATAACAGGTTTAGATATGATTTTGGGGATGATTACAATGGTGGCTTGGATGGTAAATGGTGACTTGGATGGTAGAAAGCCCAGGTGGCAATGCAGGAGACCTGGGTTCCATCCCTGGGTTGGGAAAATCCCCTGGAGGAGGGCATGGCAACTTGCTCCAGTATTCTTGCCTGGAGAATCCCCAAGGACAGAGGAGCCTGGCAAGCTGCAGTCCATGGAGTTGCAGAGTTGGACACGACTGAGCGACTAAGCAGAACACGGCACAATTTCAGAAGACGATACAACAATCTTTAGGAAGTTGCACAGTGTTTCAATACTGAGAAGAGTATTAAATAATAGTTTTTCTTAACTTCCTTGTAAGTTAGAAAAAAATACTATACTATTTTCCAATTGTATAATAACTTTAAAATTATGTATGCTTGGAGAATACTACCTTACAATATTTATACAGTATATATAAAGATAAACATTATATAGAGCACTGTTTGTAAATCTTGGATGATTTACACAAGGGAACAGGCAATGTGTCTTAAGTGTGTTTGCCTTCTGCCCAGCCCCTGAGGATTCATTATAACTAATATATTTCAGTGTAGATGCCACGGTTTATGGTGGAATCTGTACTGCTGGCTGTCTGCTTTCTGATTTTTCCTGATCCTTACAGATTTGCATTTTGACTTAAGAGAGGATTTAAAATAATTCAAAGCAATTCACAGTCTTATAGAAAAACAAGTTTTGATGGCTCCTACAGAGGCTGGCATATTCTCTTTGGCTTCCTTTTGGCTATTGTTTTTGTTGTATTTTATTGAGGAAGGCATTTAAAAATCTTTGTAGTTTTTGATGTTATTCACGATAGAATTTTGCTGTGGTTATTTTCCATAGGAAGTGTGTAAGTGCCAGCTAAAATGTCTATCTATCATTGTCACTGATATTCTAGAAGACATCTATTATCCATCTAGCATGGCAGTTAGATTTGACCTGGGTGCCCCGGATTCGTGATGTGAGGTGTCAGACACTGAGCTTGCTGAGAACCACCAGCGGGCCGCACGTTTTCTATGTATGCTACTTGACGCTTTATTCCTCACCTTGCTGAACACTCTGTAGTGTTGGTTGTATCATAACTGTTGTTAATATCAGCAGCCCACCACACAATGTTTAGAGACTGGCTTTGGGAAAGATATCAGGAGCCAAGAAATCTTTAGTGGAAGGAAAATACCGAAACACACACAATTAGAGGAAGAGTAGGAACAGATAGATCTAGTTTAAGTTATTACACTTAGATTAAAAAAAGTAACATAATTCTAGATTTACAGGAAATCAAGACACTTTTGATTTTAAACTCCTGATTCTTATTTATTTGATTTTGATTGTATAAAAGGAAACCAGATTGAGCAACAAAACATTGCATTTTCTAGAAAAAAAAAATTTTTTTTTGAAACGACTAGGTTACTGTTTTTGTTCCCATTTTGCGTTTTACCAAATTTGTGGATTTCCTTGCCTCTGAACAAGACACATTATACACTTAGTATAACCTGTTGATTTCCGGTGCTTTGTGTTTTTACATCTGTTGTAATTTTTCTTCTTTCCACTGTCTTGGCAACCTCTGAGGTACTGAGTCAGAAAAGTGTTAGATCAGGGATGCACGCATGCTTACATGCTAAGTCGCTTCAGTCATGTCTCACTCTTTGTGACCCTGTGGACTGTAGCTGGCCAGTTTAGGGGCTTCTTCAGGCAAGAATACTGGAGTGGATTGCCATGCCTCCCTCTAGGGGATCTTCCTGATCCAGGGATCAGATGCACATCTCTTGCATCTATCTCCTGCAATGGCAGGCAAGTTCTTTACCACCATGCCACTTGATCAGGATAAGAAGCATTTTTTTTTGATTATTGGTTTTGTTTTTAATGCTTTTATACGAATATCTCACTTTTATTCCTTCTGTTCTGCAGTCATTGTTTTTAAAGCAATAGAATTCTCAGATTTTTGTAAAAAAAGAAAGTCACAGAAATAAGAGTGTACTTGTCGACACCATCCTTTGGTGGCGAGTATCCCTAGAATCTGTCTAGTTTTTTGTGATCACTGTCCCTTTGGGTTGCTTCATTTCAGATAATTCAGATCTAAAGCTCCCAAAGTTGTTTCATGGAGTTTAATATGGCCACTGTATCCTATGTGCTGTGAACTGGGATTTTTGAGTTTGAGGTGAAATTATTTTTCCATAGAAAACTTAAAGGGCAAAAAGTGTGTGCCTTATGTATAGACTTAAATCAAATGTCATGAAATATGACAGTGCATTTTTGAAATTGTACACTAAAACCTATTTGTTTATATTGGGGAGAATGAGACATTATGCATCTGATGCTCTGATGAGTGTATTAGAGATGTTGTTTCATTGACCCTTATCAAATTAGCCTATGATGTTATGATTTTTGTCATTTTATATACTAAGAAACTGAGGTATAGAAAAAGTTGAGTAATTTGCACACAGTTACGATGCTGTTACATTGCAAAGCCAATGGGTGAAGCCACATATTCCTGTCTGCAAAGCCTGTGCTCTTTTTTAAAAATGTTTTTTTTTTTAAATTTTTCTTTTTTCTTTTTTTTTTTGATGTGAACCATTTGTTACAACATTGGCTCTGCTTTAATGTTTTGGTTTTTTGGCCTCCAGACAGGTGGGATCTTGGCTCCCCTTCAGGGACTGAACCCACATCCCTTGCGTTGGAAGGCAAAGTCTTAACCGCTAGGTCGGCAGGGTAGCCCAAACCTGTGCTTTTAGTGGCCCACTTTTTGGCTCCTTTGACAGGAGAGAAAAGTGAGATCTAGTTAAAACACGTCACACATTACGTGACTTAGTAACGGCAGAACAGAGCAAGGACACAGGTCAAGGCCCCTGGTTCAAGGTGTCTTCCACGTTGGTTTCACCGCTCATTTTATAGCAAATGAAGACCTGATGAGTCCCAGTGGCCGTGGAGAACTCAGGAATGTTAGCCATAATGGAGTAAGCGAGCATCAGCCTGCTAGGTTAAGGATAAGTAGAGACTGAGGGAAACCTGGGCAATCTCTTCTCACCCCAGAACCATGACCTTGTACCTGGTTTACTGACCAAGCACTTAACAATTACTTGCTCTGCTAACCTAACCTGAGTCTCTTGGAACTGTAAGAAACCAAAATTTAGAACAATGACTTAACAACAGAATGGAGAAACAGATCTTTCTCTGGCAATGACGCTAAAGGTCAGAGGAAACATTACGTGGCTCATAAAGTAGACAGTCACAAAGGCAGAAAAAGTAGGGGAGGGTAAAAATTCTTTCCTAGGAAATCCTTCTCAGAATAACAGACAGATAAGAAGTATTGGCTTAGCTTCGAGTTCCTGTAAGTTGTCACCAAAAACTCGAATGAATTTTTTGGCCAACACAATAATTTGACCTTGTCTGACCTTTGCTGCCCATCTCCACGCACTTCAGATTCATTCAGTTCTTGCTCATTGAGAAAGCATTTATCATGAATTTTCATATGCCAACTATAGTGATAGGTTCTTAATAGATTTTTAAAAATAGCAACACAGTTCATATTTTGCAGCTGATACTACTAATAAGAATGATGACAAAAAATCCCATTATTCATTGAGCATCTACTAGCAAGCAAGGGATGTGTTGGGTGCTTCTCCTACACTTTTTAATGTAATTTTTGCAGTCTTATCATCCCAGTTTTATAGCAGCTTGTCTAAGATTCCACAGCTGCCGACTGTAGGATTAGAATTCAATTGGGTCTGACTCCAGAGCTTTCTCTGCTTTGGTTTTCCTGCCTGATAGGAAACAAATGATCCTATAGAATCTTTACCCTGTTCTCTACTTTATATTCTATCTCTTGGAAAATTTTAGGGACCTCAATTATTTTTTCTTAATACTTAATCTTAAAAATCAGTTTTAAATGCCTGTGTCATAGTAGAGGTTCAGACATATTTTGCTGGGATTTTGATTCATGATGATGACTTTCTTATATTTTTATGGCTGCTAAATATGAACCTGGTGCCATTTATTTCTGAGTTGGAGACACCTAAATTAGTGAACATTATGCAACCTAAGTATTAGAGTATATCTGAGACATGTAATAGTGAGTGATGGATTGTAATTTGCTTGAAAAGCTGAAAGCCTTACTTGTAATTCACATTTATTTCAGTGTAGGTCACATTGTCTTGTCATGGGAAATTTTCAGCTCGTCTTAACAACTATCCTGTTGTTTCTTTTGTAATCTCTTACATGTAGTCCCTCCACGTTAAGCAAACATCTATGTAATTTTATCATAGTGGATGCTGGAAAATTTTCTTGAATATAGGAGTATGTGTTTACCGACAAAAAGAGAATTTATGTTTCCTTTTCATTTATTACTTCTTCCACATATACAGTAGCACTGTCATGTAACATACAACATAAGACCTCAGTGACCCTGCATAGATATTTGGTGTATAATGTACAGAAGTATGGTAGGGGCTATGAGAGTAACAGATAATAAACTTCTACTGTATTTAATTTTTTCTTATTTTATGTAACATTTTATATATATATTCATGCAAATACTTCATAGATTGTATGGATAGATATGTTTATATTATTGTAGGACTTTTACTTTCTCACAAACCTTTACTATTTATTTTACATTGTCAAATGCATGTTTTAGAGATGGTAAGGTACAAATTATGGAGTCTTTAAAGTCTTGTTTTATTCTTTGTTTTTTCCTCACACACATATAGTACATACACATATTTCAGTTTTGTTTCTAAAAATGGAACAATAGTGAAAAAAAGCCCACATATTTTAAACTGAACCTCCCAAAGGTGTACTCTTAATTTAAGAGCAGGAAGCAATATTAAGGAGAGGTTCGTTAGACTGTAACATACAGTTTTCCACACAAGCATATGCAGAGTGATAAAAAAAAAAAAGTAATTGGCATCTTGCATGTTGGGAGCCAGGGCATGTTCTATATAGGCTATAAGGCAGTGGGTCAGAATCAGTCTGTTACTATGATGCATGAGTGCATCTGAACTTCCATAGTAACCTGAGACCAACCTTGGCCATATATTGACAATAGAGTTTTAACTGATAAATTTATTTTTCGCTTGAAATAAAATTAAACTTTCTTTATGGGTTTCCTACTACTACTCTTTCCCTACATGCAAAAATGCTTACTTTAAGCACCAGCCGCAGTCTTTAAAATTGTGATGAATACTTTCATAACAACATCTTTTCTTATCAGCATTTACTTGAACTTCAGAGATTTATAAGATCATATACAGACAAGCATCTTAACAGTCACATATATTTTGAAGATGTTTTATTCTCTTTTAAAAGTCACTTCTAGTTAGCTTTTCTAGCTACCAGGAAGTAGAATTACTGCAAAAAATTCTTCTAGTTTCACCACACTAACTTTTATGCATGTCTAAAACATTCTCTATATTAAATAAAGGCAATGGACATTGATTGACTGGTGGCCAAAAAGCCTGTTTTGAGAGACAATAGCATTTCAGTGATTATTTTACTAAAGAGATTATTTAGTTACTAAAGAGATTATTAAAATTATGAAAGGCACCGATGGAAAAGTTTGAGAATAAGAATAGCATGTAAAAGTTAACTTAATTGATGCGCTTGCCTCGAATTTTCCAAAAATGCGCATCCTAAGCCCTGAAAGCAATGCATAAGAACACTGCATGTTTTCCCTTTGGGAGTGAGCAAGCAAGAAAACACGCACATCAGTAGCAAATGCACACTCATGTTGGGTTCAGATGCACCTTTATGTGGAACGCCTCGAATCACTGGAATGCTTTATTCACCATGATTTTGACATGATTCAGAATGAAGACCCAAAGCTCCTCCAAGACGCTGACTCGAACCTCATAGATCTGTGTGTGATTTGCTCAGTCACTTCAGTCATGTCCAACTCTCTGAGACCCCATAGATGTAGCCCGCCAGGCTCCTCTGTCCATGGCATTCTCCAGGCAAGAATACTGGAGTGGGTTGCCATTTCCTCCTCCAGGAGATCTTCCCAACCCAGGGATCAAACCTGCATTTCTAGAATCTCCTCCATTGTAGGTAGATTCTTGACTACTAGCACCACCTGGGAATAGGAAGATATAACTAACACTATTTGAAATTTATGATGGATTAAGCATTTCAAATGTCTTACCATATTGAATCTTCTGAAAACCTTGCCTGAAAGGTGATATTATTCCTGTTTTACAAGCAAACGGAGTAACAGCAGTATGACTTCTTAAGATGACTCAGCTGGGGCAGCATGGTAATTAGAAGAGGGGTTCTTGATATCAAAGATTTCCTAGAGAGGATATATTTTGTTTAGAATTTTAGAATGAAATGTGTTTAGAGACTAGAAGAGAGATTGACACCTCCGCTTCTTCTTGGGCCCCTTTAGTGACCTGAGATTCAAACTCAGGACGTCATACATCTCTCCCATTTTCCAACAGATCATTGTTAGAAAAGTGTTCCTGTTTGTCCTAAATTTTATCTTCTTGCTTATTCCTAGCTTTCCTTCATGGTGTTAAGTAGGAAAAGTCTCACAATAGACATATGGTGTTGTGTTTTGTAATATACAGATGTGTGGGAAGGGCTCTGAAAGAAATTAACAGTGAACTTATACTTTTTCCCCCCTATTTTATGTAACATTTTTCGGTGTGCATATTCATGCAAATACCTCTTAGACTGTATGGATAGACATGTTTGTACATTTATATTATTTTCAAGCTATTTTGCTTTCTCACAAATCTTGACTCTTCTCCACTGTGTTCTCTGTGATCACGTTGAAAGCAGCTTTTTCTGCCCAGTTGTAAATCTCCTCTCCTTTCTTTTTTCCTCGTGAAGTAGTGTAATATATTAACAGTAGAAAGAGCACCTGACTTTCCCACCAGCCTTGGGTTCAAGTCCCAGCTGTATCGCCAGCTGTGTCACCCCGGGCATGTTGTCTATCTCTAACAGCTGCTAACGAGAGTAGTAACAGCCTCCCTCCCACCGAGACTCTGGGTAATTAATAAAGGCAGTGAAGTTCCACGCATTGCCATGTGTTAGAGAAAAACACTCCATAAAGATTGTTTTCCTTTCTTCTTGTGTTAAACTTAGTAATTCCTTCACCCATAGCTTAACATTTTCTTTAGTTTGCTTACCTAGTTTGTTGAAGGTCTTTCTTAAAATGTGACATCTACAAATCTCTAAACTGGGCAATGGCAAAGAGATTGATTTAACCTTTGAACATTATGCTTTTATTATCTGAAGAATATGTGCTTCCTTGAACTCCAAATTCTGGATTTAATTGCACTGACACCAGATTTGGCTTCTTATCAGATACCAGATACCAGCAAGAGATCTAGGGAAAGTATTTGGTTGGTTGAAACAGGCAGCATTCTGATAAAGTTATGAAAAATCTAAAAATTTTTTTGACTTGAAAGTTTAGCAATATAGCATTGAAATCAGGGTAGAAATTCGTAAAAGTGACACAGAGTGTCAATTTCTTTTAGAGTTGACTGATGCATTTTATTGCTGAATCTGTGATAAAATGTCTACAGAAATAAATTCAAGTGATGTTTCTCGGGACTGGAGTGTGAAAAGGAAGGGAGGAGACACTGAAAACAGAAGTAGGGCTATTTGCTTCTGAAGCTGACTCTGTTCTTATATGTAACTGTATTAATGCCATTTAGGAACAAGACCACCTAAAATTATCAGAAGGCTGTAACATGAGCCACTTTGCAATAAAGTGACAACATGACATTAATTTATTATAAAATTAGGGATTGCAAAGCATACAAATATTGTGGACTTAGGATAGTAGAGTAGAAAGAGTCTGGGATTTAGAGACATACTTGAGCCCAAATCCAGGCTTTTTTATTGCCTAGCAGCATGACTGATTACTCTGAGACTCAGTTTTCTCATCTGTGAAATGGGGCTCACAGTGGTGCCATGTGACAGCCTCAGTTCCTGTGAATTACTAATGTGAAAGTTTATAACAGTTCCTGACACGTAGTAAGTGCTCAATAAATGTTAGTTGTGGATTTTATTTGTTTTTCTTTTATTGGTCAGCTTCTCTAGCCTTAGGGGTTTTGATGTTGTTTTTGTTATTCCCACTCAGTCGAGAATTAGATAAATGATACCCAACCCATGTGAAAACAGTACCTGATGCAAAACAGATGTTCATCATGCCCATCACCTATTACTAAAATTATCACCATCATCAGTATTATTATTTCCTTCTTCATCCATGTAGCCTGTCTTTCATTTATAATTTAAATCGCTCTGCAGTGCTATAGTCTGCATTTTTCTTTATGTTCCTAATTCATTTTCATGAGGCCAGAGATATGACCATGGAATCCAATTAGCACTTCCTTAGTTTGCATTATTCAAAAGATGTCGTATTTGTCAGATTGCAAATTAGAGTTTTTAGTCACTGAAGATACAACGCGTACTTAGAGTACACTTCAATAGCTCCTCAATTTGTCCGCTTTTAAAATGCAAATCACATAAAGTTAATATCTGTACACAAAAACCTACCTGCTTAAGAAGTTTGAGAGTTCATTTTTTTTGAAGATAATTTACAAGAGTGATTAGGCCTGCAAGGAATTATATTTGACCTGAAAATTTTATATTGGATTTGCCCATAGTTACCAAAGCCACTTTCATCATTATCACCCTGTATTTCTGCCACTTTGGATGCATTTATATCATCTTTTTCCAAAGAATGTTCTTTAGAACACTGATATCCCTTCAGTTATTAGTATATATTCTTTGAGTGAAGAAGTTTTATGTCTAGTAAGTTTGAAATGTTATATTTTAAAAAATAAAGTAGGTGACCTGATTGTAGGACTTCTCAGAGCCTTCATTATCCTCATGTCCTTCAGGGTCTCTCAGAGACAGTGTTATCTACAGCTTTTCTTTAATCTGAACCCAAGAAGCTTTCTTCATGCAACCGCTTATCAAATGCTTATCAGACACTGTGGGTTCCCAGGTGGCACAAGTGGTAAAAAAAAAAATGTACCTGCCAATGCAGGAGACAGAAGGGATGTGTGTTTGATCCCTGGGTCGGGAAGATCCACTGGAGAAGGAACTGGCAGCCCACTCCAGTATTCTTGCCCGGAGAATGCCATGGACAGAGGAGCCTGGCAGGCTACAGTCCATGGATCATAAAAGAGTCAGACGTGACTTAGCACGCATGCATGCAATATACAAATAGACACTGTGTTCCAAGAAAAACAGTTGCATAGTTCAGAAAACGCTGCTTCAGAACAATATAAACAACCAAGCCTTTCCCAGAGAAATCTTTGAGAGACTTGTATATGCATTCATCCACTTTTCCCCACTGTGAATGTGTTCTCTAATCCATGCCTCTATAGACAGGTCTGTGATCTTCTCCAAATGACCCCTCACTCCTACACACATGCCTTGCACCTCCCTACTTTCTGCCCCATCCACATGTAGTTCCCACCCCTATTTCTCCCATCCCCCACCCCAGTCAGTAAGCATGTCAACCCCACGGCTTTCTACGTCCATGTCATGGCCTATATAAACACTCATTTGTGAAAATCATACACATGAATATGTGGAAAGGGAAAAGAAGTGACTTTACATACTCTCTCTTTTATAGTCATTGACAGATTCTTTTTAAGGTTGCCTAAGTGCAGACACACTTATTTTCACAATCCCCTGATATTACAGCTGCCCCAAACTGACCTTATGCTTGTCCTTTCCTGGTTAAACTCAGAACCATTGTGTACTGTGTGGTCAGTCACTTCAGTCACGTTTGACTCTTTGAGACCCCATGGACTATAACCTGCCAGGCTCCTCTGTCCATGGGATTCTCCAGGCAAGAATCCTGGAGGGGGTCACCATGCCCTCCTCCAGGGGATCTTCCCCACCCAGGGGTCGAAGCTGGGTCTCCTATGTCTCCTGCATTGGCAGGCGGGTTCTTTACCAGTAGTGCCACCTGGGAAGCCCCAGAACCATTAGGTACCTTAACTATAGCCACAACTAGAAATCCCAGCATCCATTTCATCTTTTTCTACAATTTTTGTATGATTATGCTCTTTTTCTGCCTTAAAATTTCTTACTTTCCCCTCCCCTACATGAACATGAACAGAACTGTGCAAAAACTTCAGCCAGGAGATACAAGATAGTAAGTGCTTTTTCAGCTTCATCTGCAGCCACACAGATTACCCTTGACAGTGATCACCACCTCCTTTCTTGTTTATAGTGGCTTATGTGCCCATAACACTTTATAAAGGCACAGTCAGAGTCCCCATATTTCTTTGGAAACCCCTTTTCTCAGGGTTTCAAGCTCGGTTTCAAAACTTCAGCTCACAGAGGAGCTGGTACTGTCTGTATGCGTAGATGGAGCTCCCAAGGCTCTTCCCCACAGTGATGTCCTGTTATTTTCCCTCTGTCTTTTTGTATCCCTTACCTGGGATGATTTTACCCATCTGAAGTCCCTAGCATTCTCCATACTCACTCTCCATATTCATTAGTAGCTAATTTGAGGTAGACGTCTCCAGGAGGGTCAGTGAAAAGGGCTTCTTCCCAGGTTCCTCAATGTTTTAAGACCAAATTGGCCATTTTCCTATCATCAGGCTTTTGAAGAAGCAGGTCAGAACTCATTATTCCTGCTGCAGTTAACAGGCTTAATGATCACTGAAGGTCACTGTTCTTAACTGTGTTCCTAGTGAGATTTGACTTTGCTTTTCCATTTACACACTGTCAGTTTTACTTACAGTATATGATGGAGCAGTGCTGGAGGTACCATCCTTCCAGAACTAGAGACAGTTGCCCCAATAGTGTGCTCCAGCCTGGGAGTCTCTACCCTAATCCATCAAGTGAAATTCACTAATGTCTGTTGTTCTGTGGTATAGCATGGTGCCTCAGAGTAACAGTGTGGTTGAATGAAAGTGTTTGCAGTTAAGATTTCAGGTAGATGAAGAACTGAGTCAGGAAAAGGAAAACAAGCGTTAGTACAATTGTATAATGGAAGATGTGAAAGCTAGAGAATATTCAAAGTCATATGATAAAAGATTTTAAGAAGCAGAAGGAAAGGATGAGATCACAGATTAAAAGATGTAGAATAAGGGAAAAAAGAATGGGCCCACTGATTTTGCTTCACTTAATTACTTTTAATACCAGTGTAAGCACATGCTTTTTCTCAAGGCTGTATTACAGTAGGCGTCAGTGGCTTCTAGCAATGGGCCCAGCCTGTTGGTGACCTATTGGGTCCCTTTACCTAGGTACTTAAGCTATTAGAATTTGATAGAAAATGTTGGGTAATTAAAGATTCTTTTTACACTTTGTCTGGCACTGATGAGTTTATTACATTATGGAACAGTTTACTGTCTTGAATATAAAATAGGTTTATAAATCAATTGAAATCATTGACCCAGGTTTAAATAGACCTGATCTAAGTGCTACTTAGCATGTGTTATAATATGATAAGCAGATAGAATGACCAGCTTTACTTGTAGATATGTGTTGTATGCTACTTCTTTCTGATGTTCACACATGCAAATTGTGCAGTAAACACATTCCTTTAGAACTCAATATAAAATTGATTGCTAAAACCAAATTTAGGGTGCTGTAAGAAACTTGGTCTAATCCTCATCCGTCCACTGAAGACCAGACCAGATAACTAGAATATTTTTTTTATTTTAATCTTCCTCAACATCAATGTAGTCTCTCTAATTCGAAGCAGGTTTAAAAGTTTCGATCCTAAACTTAGAAATCGTGTACAGTGGGAATTATTTTTCTCTTATCTAGAATCAAATTGAAGATGTCCCAGGGACTTACACAGTAAGGAGGAGACCGTCTCTTAACAGTTTTGGGGTTTGCTTGTTTGTTGGGCAGACTGCCAACCAACACTAAATTTCTGGGCTATGGAGATTTGCTTCTAGTACCAGTAAACATGAATTGCTTCTATGACCCAGTGATTTGGCCTTTAAAGTACTTTAAGGATTGGCCTGTGATTATAACACTGAGAAGTCAGAATGCCATTACTGTCACCAGAAGGTAATTACTTTGCTTACATTTTTTCATCTGTCTACTAACGGTAATAAGACACTGAGATGGCCTTATATTATGGATTTGTAGGAGGGACTTTAAGAAAAGAATTCCTTTATAGTTTAATAGAAAAAAAATGTTTTCTTCCTCTTTTTGTTTTTTTCATTCCATCTCTTCTTCCTTGGACCCCTACTAGTCCTTGAAACAAATACTTTTCAAGTGATGTTTTCTTTCTTGTCAAGTTCATTTGAAAAATATATTGCAATAATAAAGGCTATGTGAAGTCTCCTTATAGGGAGGAAATGGTAAAAAATATTGTTTTCATTGTATTTGTTATGAAATTTTCTTATTTTCTCAGAGATTATTTTTATAAATTCTTTGACTTCAAAGATGCTTCTTGTTGTTCCGTCGCTCAGTTATGTCCGACTCTTTGTGACCCCATAGACTGCAGCATGCCAGGCCTCCCTGTCCATCACCAAATTCCAGTAGCTTGCTCAAACTTATGTCCACTGAATCCGACTCATCCTCTGTCACCCCCTTCTCCTCCTGCCTTCAGTCTTTCCCAGCATCAGGGTCTTTTCCAATGAGTCAGTTCTTTGTATCAGGTGACCAAAGTATTGGAGCTTTGAGTTTCAGGGCTCAGGTAAATTTAAAAAATGGAAGTATATATTTTCTGGAGAGTGGATTTCCTTCTTTACATCCTACAGGTATATTCCTCAATGAAAGTTTTACAGACTTTCTACCTGCTGCCTTCCATACAGAGAGATGGAGTCAGAAGTGAAGACTGATGCATTTCTAAGAGATGAGAAAGGTTTCCTTCTGGAACTAATTTTAAGAATGGAATCTTAGGCAATTCTGAAGCTACAGGAGAGGCTGAGAACGTGCAGAAGCAGCATTTCATAATAGCTCATGAGCCACTGGGGAAGCCCCCAAATAAATACAGTCCACTCAAATATGGGGTGATGGTTCATATTACAAAGAACTCATTTGTCAGCTCTCTTATGCCTGTGTTGAAGACACTGTCATAGCCTGTGCAACTTACACTCAGGAACATCCAAAGTATAGTGTGAAGATATTTGTATTGAGTTCAGTTCACCTGAGAACTACCACTGGAAAGAAACTTTGGGGGCCTCTGAAGAGAGCAGCGGAAAGAAGCTTTTCCATCCTTCACGGAACCAAATGAATCCTTGGTTATGGTTGAGAAAACAAGGCATTCAAAGCAGAAGTATTTGGGAAGCACACCATGTGTCAGAACATTGCAGGTTCTATATGGAAGGAGATGCTTATAAGAAACAATTCACTCAGTACACAGAGAAGGTACCTCCAAACACAGAGATGTGCGAGAAAGATAATGCTGCTGAAGGAGAGGGTCCAAGCTATGAGAAGACACGTCAGAAAAAAGTTTAAAATAAGAGGTGGTGGGACTTCCCTGGCAGTCCAGTGGTTAAGACTTCACACTTCTACTGTGGTGGGCACAGGTTCGATCCCTGGTTGGGGAACTAAGATCCCACATGCCATGAAGCATGGCCCAAAAAATAGAAAGATGTGAAACTATCTCAAAATATCTATTGCTCTGAAGATCAGGTAATTCAGAAAGCAAGTTTCCTCCAGGTTTTGGAGTGGGCTAGTGAGAGTTCAACCGAAATTTCACATTATGAAGGATTTTCCAGATAAGGGTAATCAACTTACTTACCAAGAAGCTGAAAATAAATACATTTAAAATATACCTTTTTTGATTTTCAGAAATAATTTTTTTTTTTTAAAGTTAGGGCCAAAAAATAAAAGGGTCTTCCCTGGTAGTCCAATGGTTAAGACTCCAGGCTCTCAGTACAGGGAGCCCAGGTTTGATCCCTTGTCAGGGAACTAGATGCTGCATGCAACAAGTAAGCCCCAGATACGGGTTTCTGGGTTCTACTGTTCTTTGGCAAATCTCTGCACTACTGATGGCTTGTGAGGTGGCTGTGAGCCTTTCACTTGGCTTCTCTCGGCTTCAGCTTCTACAGAGTGAACTGGGTGATTCTTGAGCTTACTTTCTGTTCTAAGCATTCTCTGATTTTATGAAATCCTGATACTAAGTTCTGAGGAGTTATATTAGAATAAAGAGAAAATAGCTGAATCCAAGGCTGTTGAAAGCTAGTGAAACTTATTTGGAACACAAACTTCAGTTCTCAAATATTTACAAAAGAATATATAACAATCACTCAAATTGAAAATTTTAATTCTGTTACTTAATTTTTACTGTCTTTCTACTTTCTGTTAACATGTCAGTTTGCCAAATACCCAGAGAAGGCAATGGCACCCTACTCCAGTACTCTTGCCTGGAAAATCCTATGGACAGAGGAGCCTGGAAGGCTGTAGTCTGTGGGGTCGCTGAGGGTCGGACACGACTGAGCGACTTCACTTTCACTTTTCACTTTCATGCATTGGAGAAGGAAATGGCAACCCACTCCAGTGTTCTTGCCTGGAGAATCCCAGGGACGGGGGAGCCTGGTGGGCTGCCGTCTATGGGGTCGCTCAGAGTCGGACACAACTGAAGCGTCCTAGCAGCAGCAGCAGCTGCTGCCAAATACCAAAGTCCATTTGTTTTCTTATTTGGATTGTTTTGAATGATGTGATAAAGATATTTTAATTACTAATAGATATGCTTTCCTATAATCAGAAATTTTAAAATAATGTTTTAACAAGGAGACATCTGAAGAACAATAATTGCTTTCTCGTGTACTTTATGTTGAAACACTGATACAGAACATTTGATTTATTCCTGCTGATCTTCAGAATCTATTTAGCATGAATAAAAGCAGTATAGTGTCTCCATGGGGCTTCCCAAGTGGCTTGGTGGTAAAGAATTTGCCTGCTGATGCAGAAGATGCAAATTCAATTCCTGGGTCTGGGAGATCCCCTGGAGAAGGAGATGAGAACGCAATCTAGTATTCTTGCTTGGGAAATCCCAAGGACAGAGGAGCCTGGCAGGCTACAGTCCATGGGGTCCCAAAGAGTCAGACATGACTGAGCACACACACAGTGAACAGTGAACTGTTTCCATATAGTAGCATGCCTTGAATTTTGCTTTAATTGCTTGTCTTCCTTTTAACAAGAAAAGTTCTGTAGAAATCTTTAGACTCTTTAACTATGGGTTAGTCACATTTTGACCTCGAAAATAATTACCTGATGATTTAGTAAAGCATTATAAAGATGGTAAGCAGAACAAGTTAAAATCAGAAAATGAGAAATTTCAGGTCTGTAGAGTAATTTTAATCTCTGCTGCACTATCTGCCAATATATATTTGCCTAGCTAAACTGAGTTTCCTCATTGTAGCTGACCTGTACTGTAAGATGACCTGGATTCCTATGTCATCTTTTTTTAATATATATATTTTTTAATTTGAAGGATAATTGTTTTACAACATTGTGTTAGTTTTTGCTGTACAGCCACATGAATCAGCTGTGTGTGTGCACTCAGTCATGTCTGACTCTTTGCAACCCCATGGACTGTAGCCTACCAGGTTTCTCTGTCCATAGAATGTTCCATGAAAGAGCAGTAGAGTGGGTTGCCATTTCTTGCTCCAGGGGATCTTCCCAGCTCAGGGATCGGCCCGAGTCTGTTGCGCCTCCTGCATTGGCAGTCAGATTCTTTACCACTGCACCACCTGGGAAGCCTATGCATACGTATATCCCCTACCTCTTGAGTCTCCCTCCCGTCCTCACCTTGCCCATTCCACCACTCCAGGTCATCACAGAGCACTGAGCTGAGCTCCCTGTGATATACCGAAGCTTCATACTAGCTACTGATTTTACACATGGTGGTGTATATAGGTCAGTGTTTTCCCAATCCATCCCACCCTCTCCTTCCCCCGCTGTGTCTACCACTCCATTCTCTACGTCTTTCATCCACATAGCTGCTCATCATTTTGCCTGTGTGTCCACTCCCTGGTGCTGGTGCCCTCTGCTCCCCAACTCTATTCTGATTCTTGAGCTTCTTCCTCAGCCCAATTCCCTATCCCCACTCATTTCTCTTTAACTGCAAGCTGACTGTCTCCCCTGAAGCCCTGCCAAAGGGTTGTCCTTCATACCTGTTGTAGGCTGAACAAGAAAATGGGGACCATCGTCATACAGCCACAAGGAAATAAAGTCCCCTAATTACCAAATGAGCCAGGAAGTGGGTTCTTCCCACTTCCCATGAAGAGTCTCCATGTGTGAGTGCAGCTCAGCCTGCATCTTGGCTTCAGTCCTATGAGACCCTGAGTAGAGGATCTGGTTTGGCTTCTCATCTGTAGAGCCTGTGAGGTGGTAAATGGGTGGTGGTGTAAGTTCCTGGGTTTGTGGTGTGCAGGTAAAGAAGCAACAGTTAAAACTGGAACAACAGACCGGTTCCAAATCGGGAAAGGAGTACATCAAGGCTGTATATTGTCACCCTGCTTACTTAGCTTATATGCAGATACATCATGAGAAATCCTGGGCTGGACGAAGCACAAGCTGGAATCAAGATTGCTGGGAGAAATATCAATAACCTCAGATATGCAGATGACACCACCTTTATGGCAAGAAAGTGAAGAAGGACCAAAGAGCCTCTTGATGAAAGTGAAAGAGGAGAGTGAAAAAGTTGACTTAAAGCTCCACATTCAGAAAATGAAGATCATGGCATCTGGTCCCATCACTTTATGGCAAATAGTTGGGGAAACAGTGGAAAGAGTGGCTGACTTTATGTTTGGGGGCTCTAAAATCACCACAGATGGTGATTGCAGCCATGAAATTAAAAGATGTTTACTCCTTACAAGGGAAATTATGACCAACCTAGATAGCATATTAAAAAGCAGAGACATTACTTTGCCAACAAAGGTCTGTCTAGTCAAGGCTATGGTTTTTCCAGTGGTCATGTATGTATGTGAGAGTTGGACTATAAAGAAAGCTGAGTGCCAAAGAATTGATGCTTTTGAACTGTGGTGTTGGAGAAGATTCTTGAGAGTCCCTTGGACTGCAAGGAGATCAAACCAGTCAATCCTAAGAGAAATCAGTCCTGAATATTCATGGGAAGGACTGATGTTGAAGCTGAAACTCCAACACTTTGACCACCTGATGCGAAGAACTGACTCATTTGCAAAGACCCTGATGCTAGGAAAAATTGAAGGCAGAAGGAGAAGGGGATGACAGAAGATGAGATGGTCGGATGCATCACCAACTCGATGGCCATGAGTTTAAGCCACAACTCCAGGAGTTGGTGACGGACAGGGAAGCCTGGCATGCTGCAGTCCATGGGATCACAGAGTCGGACATGACTGAGCAACTGAACTGAACTGATGCAGCATTGTAAAATTACTGCGTGGTTCTCTGACTTAGTCTTCTAGTCCTGTCTCTCTACCTGCCCAGCTTTAGCCGCATATGGTTTGCTCTTCCTTGAATATGAATACTGTGTTCCACTGTGTTCCTTTAGGCCATCTGCTTCTTCTGTCTTTAAGATCTTCTCCTAAGAAAGATGTATGGCTCACTTCCTTATATGTTTGTTTAGGTATTTGCTCAAACGGCATTGTTTTAGAGAGGCCTTTCATACATATCTAGATATTATATATATTATATGTATGGGCTTCCCAGGTAACTCAGTGGTAAAGAATCCACCTACCAATGCAGGAGATAAAGGAGATGTATTTTTAATCCCTGGGTCAGGAAGATCCCCTGCAGAAAGTAACAGGCAACCCACTCCATTATTCTTGCCTGGGAAGTCCCATGGACAGAGGAACCTGGTAGGCTAGAGCCCATAGGGTTGCAAAGAGTTGGACACAACTGATCGACTGAGCACACATGCACGCACGTGTGTGTGTGTCTGTGTGTGTGTGTGTGGTCTAGGTGGTGCTAGTGGTACAGAACCTGACTGCCAGTGTAGGAGACAGACACGGGTTTAATCCCTGGGTCAGGAAGATTCCCCTGGGGAAGGGAATGGCCTCCCACTCCAGTATTCTTGCCTGGAGAATCCCATGGACAGAGGAGCCTGGCAGGCTGCACCACAGTCCATGGAGTCCCAAGAGTCAGACACAACTTAGATACCACCACCACAACAAATCCAATAGAATATATATAATTCAAAACTTGAATAGTAAATATTGACCCATCACTAGCATTTAATACTAATTATTTAATTATCAAATCCTCTAATCCTCCATGCCTGTTATCTTTGCAATTTTTTCAGTGGCTTAGAAATTTTGATTTTTTGGTTGACATTTGCAAACCATTCTTGTAACGAGTTTTTGCTGTAGAAGCATTTCCATTTTTAGTAAAAAAAAATAGTGCTTAACTGTCTTCCAAGGTTGTTTATACTTGGTCTTTGAAATATTTGTATTTTTTGCTTTTAAAAATGTCAGCATTAAGTCGGACTTCCACAGTAATCTTACACGTAATGTCCTATAATTCCTGTCTTGCTACTATTCTCTTCCTCTTCCAATGGTCTCTGCTTAATTTTGTAGTGGTTTTTTCCTTTCAACATTTTTTTTTCCTTAAAATTCAAACAGAAAAATATAATAACATAAACTAATAGAAAACCTTAGCAATAGTTTCTCTTTTGTAGGTCTAAACATGAGTAAATTCAGACATGAGTGGTCGTTGGTTTACCCCATGAATAAGAATCATTGACTTGGAAATTTCATTGCACCTCCTGCAAGAACATTTTATTCTGCAATCTCTGATGAAGTACCCCCCAACATTGTTCAGGTAGAACATTTTTCTCTAGCACATGGCCTTTCTATGTCAGCAGATATTTTAGAAGCATAAAACATGGGATAAATTGACGCTTTGACTCTATCATTACAAATAAATGTTGCCACAAATTAGAATATTTTGTTCACATGGAAGGGAATAACCTTTAGTAATTTGGTTTAGTATTCCTGGATTGAATGGCTATTAATTTATTATTCATTCATTACCATAGAAAACAGCTATGTCTTTTCTCATTTATTCTATTTAGTAAGTGAACATTCAGTAAAATTGACATTTTATTCTTGTACAGTTCTGTGAATTTTAACACATATAAAGATTCTTGTAACCATCACTCCAATCAGGATATAGAACTGCTCCGTCACCGCAGAGAAACTGCCTTCTGCTGCCCTGATGATTCATGCCTCCACCCACACCAGTCTCTCACAACCACGATGTGTGTTCTCCAAAACCAAAGAGAAATGCGTTCTGAGACAGTCAGTGAATCATAGATTACAGATCCCTCCTAGACGGCTTCATTTATTCAGTCTAATGTCTTTGAAATTCATCAAGGTGTGGTGCATATCAATAATTTTTTTTTAGTTGCTGAGTAGTACTCTATGATATGGTTGTACAACTATATTGTTGAACCGTTCCTATGAAAGTATATTTTGGTTATTTCCAGTATTAGTGATTATGAATAGAGTTGCTAAAATATTCAACTGTAGGTATTTCCGTGACCTTAAGTTTTCATTCCTTTAGAGTAAACACCTAGGACTGGAATTTCTGAGTCAAGTGTTAAGTGTGCGTTGAACTCTTGTTAGAAACCGCTGTGCTGTTTTTCCCCACGAGCAGTGTTTGTTTCAGCCGTTCTGCATCCTCTCCAGACATTCTAAGATATAGCATGATGTCTCATAGTGCTTTTAATTTTCATTTGGAGAGGGCAATGGCACCCACTCCAGGACTCTTGCCTGGAAAATCCCGTGGGCAGAGGAGCCTGGTAGGCTGCAGTCCATGGGGTCACAAAGAGTCGGACACGACTGAGCGACTTCCCTTTCACTTTTCACTTTCATGCATTGGAGAAGGAAATGGCAACCCACTCCAGTGTTCTTGCCTGGAGAATCCCAGGGATGGGGAAGCCTGATGGGCTGCCGTCTCTGGGGTCGCACAGTCGGACACGACTGAAGTGACGCAGCAGCAGCAATGGCCAGCAATGTTGAACAGTTATCCAGGGGCTATTTGTTATCTATATATCCTTTCCTGAGACACTTCTGTTCAACTTTGGCCATTTGTCGTTTATGTTTTCATTTTCTTGCTGTGGAGCTCTGAAGGTTCTTGTGTTTTTCGATGCAAGTGTTTTTTTTTTTGTCAGAAACATGATTTGTAAATAGTTTTCTTGCAGTCAATAGCTTGTCATTTTATTCATGTAAAAGTGTCTTTTACAAAACAAAAGTTGTCAGTTCCAGTGAAGTTCAGTTTAAAATTTTCTTCTTCTTTAGATCATGCTTTTGGTGTCATATTGAAGAACAATTTGACAAAGCTCAGTTCATGAAGCTTTTCTTCTTTGTCTTCCTTTTAAAGTTTTATATTTTTTGTTTTGCATTGAGGTCAGTAACCATTGTTTTGTTACTTTTGTTTCAGTTGTGAACTTTTAAGTAATATTTCATTTTTTATCCCAAGTGAATGTTTGTTTTAATACCATTTGTTGAAAGGACTACGTTTTTCCATTGTACTGATTAACTTTGTCAAAAACGGTTGGCTCTATTGCCTCTGTATTCTGTCTCATTTATCGATATATCTGTCCTGGTGTCAGTACCACGCAGTTTTGGTTGCTATAGATTTCCAGTAAATCTTAAAAATCAGTTGATTTAATTTCTCCATTGTTGTTGTTCTTCCTATAAATTCTGTGGGCCATTCTGTTTACTATGCCTTTCTTTGTAATTTTTTGAATGAACTTGTCAATATATACAAAAAATCCTTGCTGGGATTTTAACTGGTATTGCCTTAAAGCTATAGATCAATATAGGAAGAATTGACATCTTAATACATTTGTTCTAATGTATGAAGACAGTGTGTCCCACCATTTATTTAGAACTTCCTGAATTTCTCGCATCAACATCTGTCATTTTCAGCATATAGATCCTGTATATTTTTGGTAGATCGATACCTAAGGATAGATTTGTTTTGGACTTACTATAAATGATTAATGTATTAAAAAAAATTTCAGTTCCTAATTGTACCCTTATGGCAGAAAGTGAAGAGGAGCTAAAAAGCCTCTTGATGAAAGTAAAAGAGGAGAGTGAAAAAGTTGACTTAAATCTCAACATTCAGAAAATGAAGATCATGGCATCTGGGCCCATCACTTCATGGGAAATAGATGGGGAAACAGTAGAAACAGTGTCAGACTTTCTTTTGGGGGGCTCCAAAATCACTGCAAATGGTGACTGCAGCCATGAAATTAAAAGACGCTTACTCCTTGGAAGAAAAAGTTATGACCAACCTAGATGGCATATTCAAAAGCAGAGACATTACTTTGCCAACTAAGGTCCATCTAGTCAAGGCTATGGTTTTTCCAGGCTCATGTATGGATGTGAGAGTTGGACTGTGAAGAAGGCTGAGTGCCGAAGAATTGATGCTTTTGAACTGTGGTGTTGGAGAAGACTCTTGAGAGTCCCTTGGACTGCAAGGAGATCCAACCAGTCCATTTGGAAGGAGATCAACCAGTCCATTCTGAAGATCAACCCTGGGATTTCTTTGGAAGGAATGATGCTAAAGCTGAAGCTCCAGTACTTTGGCCACCTCATGCGAAGAGTTGACTCATTGGAAAAGAAGGCATCTGGGCCCATCACTTCATGGGAAATAGATGGGGAAACAGTAGAAACAGTGTCAGACTTTCTTTTGGGGGGCTCCAAAATCACTGCAAATGGTGACTGCAGCCATGAAATTAAAAGACGCTTACTCCTTGGAAGAAAAAGTTATGACCAACCTAGATGGCATATTCAAAAGCAGAGACATTACTTTGCCAACTAAGGTCCATCTAGTCAAGGCTATGGTTTTTCCAGTGCTCATGTATGGATGTGAGAGTTGGACTGTGAAGAAGGCTGAGTGCCGAAGAATTGATGCTTTTGAACTGTGGTGTTGGAGAAGACTCTTGAGAGTCCCTTGGACTGCAAGGAGATCCAACCAGTCCATTTGGAAGGAGATCAACCAGTCCATTCTGAAGATCAACCCTGGGATTTCTTTGGAAGGAATGATGCTAAAGCTGAAGCTCCAGTACTTTGGCCACCTCATGCGAAGAGTTGACTCATTGGAAAAGACCCTGATGCTGGGAGGGATTGGGGGCAGGAGGAGAAGGGGATGACCGAGGATGAGATGGCTGGATGGCATCACGGACTCAGTGGACGTGAGTCTGAGTGAACTCCGGGAGTTGGTGATGGACAGGGAGGCCTGGCATGCTGCGATTCATGGGGTCGCAAAGAGTCGGACACGACTGAGCGACTGAACTGAACTGAAGTGAACTGAATTGTTCATTGCTGTTATTTGTGTGCTGACCTTGTGTCTTGTGAAATTTCGTAGTTTCAATGTCACTTCTGTTTTCAACACTTTCATAGTGTTATTCGTACCTGTCCTTGAAGTTTGTCACCCAGGTGATAGTCTAGGACCTGGGGGTAGTGTAGTCCATAGATTGTTTCTCAAAGTGTCTCATACATGATTTAGATCCAATGAACAGCTTGAGGTAAGCCCAGAAGTTCTTGAAAAATGTTAAGGTGTACCTTCCTAAGCTCCCTCCTCTCTACACTCTCTCTGGCACATCCCCATTTCCTGTTGCTTCCCTGAAAGGGAAGTATCAAAAATTCTTTATCCAGAAAGCTGGGGTTTGATTTTCACTTCTCTGCCATGCAACTACACCCTCTTCTGAGGCCAAGACCTGGGGGACAACAGAGAGAGATAGAAAGTAAAGGACTTTCACCCCATCCCCTTGGGATCACAGCTCCAGTCAGAGAGGAAACCTTCCTTTTCTCATCATTTTAGGCTCCTGCACTTCCTCCTAGCTGTCATTTTTATTGCTGTCACCACTGGATTGTTTGGGGGCTAAGATCCAAGAGAGTAGAGACAGGAAAAGTGATTTCATCACTTTTCTGAATTTTAGGAGACTTCTTTTCTATTCTTTGAGCCAGACTAGAGAGCTTCTCCTGGAGCTTTCTTTGTGTACACCATGACCATCTCTGGGCTTGGGGCTGTGTTAAGTCTAGATCATGAGATATGGTAGGGAAAAAAATGGTACATTAACTTCTGGGTCAGTGGTGTTTAAAATTCTGATCTTCTTCCCCAGTGTGCCTGGCACTGTTTACTTTGAGTCCTCAAATAGCTGCTCTGTGCAGTCTGTCCAGGTTTTATAGCTTCATCCAGTGGGTACAAGAGTATGGTGTGTGCTTCTTCTATCTTACTTGCAACATCTTATCTACCAAAGAGCAGATGATGGTGACCTGTCAACTTGAATGTGGCTTTGGTTGCCTGGGAATCCTGAGAAGGACATTTGCAAGATGCCAAGGTGGTGTCTCACCTTGCTGATGAGGTATTTATTGTATTTAAAAGAGATGACTATTTCTAAAATTTAAAGAAATAATTTATGCTTTACATCTAGCATTGAATTAAGTTTCCAATACAAGTCACTATATGTTGATATATATGTATATATTTTAATAGAGTCATGGGGAAAGAACTATTTCTTTAGCTTATTTTTACTGAGGCAGTTATTCATATTTGGATAGTACTGTTTTTAGCAGTAAAGAGGAATTTACAAGCCAAATAGTCTGAAAAACTGATGGTCAAAGTATCTATGATGTGCTCTTGGAACTTTGTGGCCCAGATATGATAACAGTTATACTCATTACCATACTTGAAAGCAATTTTGGGGGCCATGCTGTGTGGTTTGTGGGACCCTAGTTCCCTGACCGGAGATAGAACCAGTCCCGACAATGATAATGTCAAGTCGTAACCACTGGACTACCAGGGAATTCCCACAAAAGCATTTTTATATTTAAACTTAAGATCTTTTACTTTGGGTCACATAAATCTTGTGAGATAAGTAGAATGGTTTACTACCTTCATATTTTATAGCTCATAAACCTTAATAGAGGCTGAATTGCCCACTCATGATCACATAGTTGTTTAAAGAGCCAACATTGTAACCAAGGACTCTGTCACTCAGATCATGGTGCTTTTCACTAAGATCATACTCAATCATTTACTGGTGTGTGATGACATGGATCAGTTTAAACCAAAAATACTGAGCTGTCCATAACCCTGGATAAGTTTTGAAAGACAGTCTACCCTTCAAACTCTCTTGGTAGACGCAGGTAAATATCTAAGGAATTTTGGCAAAGAAAATAAAATAGTGACAGCAGGTCTTTAAGAGGAAAGCTGTTGGTCAATATCTAAGGAATTTTGGCAGAGAAAATAAAATAGTGATAGCAGGTCTTTAAGAAGAAAGCCTGACATGAACACGAGGGAAGAGAAAGATTCGGGAAGATGGGAAGTAGGTCCTTCAAGTGCAATGAAAGAAATTTGGTGAAACTCATTAAGATGTGACCACTGGAAGGGACAAAAAAAAAACAAACAAAAAAAGATATTCTAGGGGAAGAATCAGTAGGGTGTAGTGACTTACTGGATGGTAGGAACAAAGCCCTGGTAGAAATGGAATATTCTGTGGTTTTGGGCTTTGGAGAGTGATGCACTACTGATGTGAGCTGGGGTTTGGGAAGAGGACGAGTTAGACTGCAAGCTTACAGAGTGTAAGCTTCTATCAGGACAAAAAGAATTTGGAGTTTCGGAACAGGAAACCAAGTAAGAAGAGGACCTATAGAATTGTGGTAGAGCCTCAAAGATAGGATAATGTGTCCCATAATAATGGATGAAATTTCTGGAGATAAGCTTATGATGAGAATACAGAAGAAAACAGAAGACTAAACCTTAAAGTGTGTAAGCTATGGAATTAAGAATCACTGAAAAGTTTTGAGTATTAGCTTGTAAGTATTATATGGCTTCTGAAATGTGTGCAGTTCAGCCAGAAGAGAGGTGTGTTTAGGCATACATACTTAAGTAGAATTCTCACTTCTCTGAGGCCCAGGGCATTCTCTAGAAAGATAGTCTGAGTCCACTCGCTCCCTAACTCTATTTGTTTACTTACGGCCTTTGCTTGTTTTTCTGTCCAGGTGAGATTTTCATTGCCCAGTTGTATGTCCAGCTGGATTAAATGCAGGCATGTCTCCCAGATGATGATTCCTGTGCTTAGTCCTGAGACTATATTCACAGAGATTGACAGTGCTAATGATGGTTTTCCCCTGGATGTTTACAGAGTCATTTGTATCTCTGTGGCATTTCCAAAACAGTGGAGTTATTTGCATGTTGCTGTTTAATATTTCCATAGTATTATTTTTTTCTTTTTGCTCTACTAAGGATGGTACAATAGGTGATGAAGAAGTTTAGAGGAAAAATGCCATTAAATTGTCTTTTGTTAGAAAACTGTTTCACACTCCTTTTCCTTCAGTCTTCTAAAATGTTTATATGCTTCAGCATGTGAGGTTGAATATTTCATTAGGGAGCATTAGGGGAGTTATTTTAAATGTTAATCACTAATGCATTAAGCATGAAAACCTAAGTGATAAGGAAGTATAGATTTGCTTTGCTGAAAATTTCCCCTTCTCTGTCTTCCATCTTGTTGGCATGGTTAAATATTTAAGTGTATATGCTGAGGAAAATAGGAACTTGATGTTGTGATTGAAATAATGTAGCTGCCATGAGCCATTCATCTTTTGCTTCTCTTATAGCTCTCTGCATTAAGCAGTGGTAATGACCTGGCAAGAGGCTGAAATGACATAGTTGTTTTTTTTTCTTCTTATAGATTGAGGTATTTATTATGCATCTTATCTTGTTCTTATGACCATATAAATTGCTAGGAAAGTGAATGAAAATTGCTTTTGTTTCTTAGTTTGAGTGAAATTTGTATCTTTGTGAAAATGCCAAGATGCAGTGTCATAATGGCAGTAAAATATCTACGGATACATTGAATACTGACTTCCGTGGTGGCTCAGACTGTAACAAACACGCCTGCAATGCAGGAGACCTGGGTTCAATCCCTGGGTCAGGAAGATTCCCCTGGATAAGGAAATGGCTGCCCACTCCAATATTCTTGTCTAGGAAATCTCGTAGTCAAAAGAGCCTGATGGACTGCAGTCCATGGAGTTGCAAAAAGAGTAGGACATGACTGAATGACTAACCCACAGTATAAGGAAAACTCATCCTTGTATTTGGTTAGAAGTGTTAAGTTACTCTCTAGGTTTGGTATGCATTTTGTGTGCTTCATTTGTTTGGAGGAAATGTTGGAAGGGAAGGTGGAGAGTGAGGAGGAGAGGCTAGGATTTGCCTGAGATTTTCCCCAAGGCTGTATCAGCCCATGATAGCCTATAATGGGATCATATGATGGAATTCCAGCCACTTCAGGGCAAGACACTCTAGTGCTGATATAATAGCTCTCAACAGACTTTTTTTTTTTTTTTTTGTAGTAACGGAAACTGAAATTCAGAGAGTGAAGTGATAATGTTGTATGCCACATAGCTAATGAGCAACTGAGCTGGAAAGAAATCTTTGGTTCCTTGACTCCTAGCCTAGAATATATAGGTTCTTCAATGTATCTCCTATGCAGATAGGATAAATTTCCATTAGATAAAATTCAGTAGAATTTTCATGATGAATAATGGTTAAGTAGTTATTAGAGGGGCTTCCCAGGTGGCTCAGATGGTAAAGAATCCTCCTGCAGTGCAGGAGACCCGGGTTCAATCCCTGGGTCGGAAAGATCGCCTGGAGGAGGGCATGGCAATCCACTCCAGTATTTTTGCCTGAAAAATCCCATGGACAGAGGAGCCTGGCAAGCTATGGTCCTAGGGTAGCAAGGAGTTGGACACAACTGAAGCAACTTAGCATGCACACATGCCCACAATTATTAGTAGCCTCCTAAACCTAATGAGTGATAAATTGAAAGCATCATTAATCACTTAAAAATGAATTTTTTTCTATTTTTTTTTTAAATTGCTTTTGAAACAGCCTTTGGAAACATGAGATAGGTATTTTGATTGTGATTTGCCTGATTGAAGAGAGGTGTTGACTATCCATGCTCTGTGGGTAGTAAATTGTTACAGGATAAATAAAAAACTGCCTCTACTTTTCATACTGCAGTTCACTGACAGCATGACCCTTGCTTTGGGGTATCTTGGGTTCAGCTCTTCAGTTTATAGCCTAGATTCACTGCTCTGTCTCCCATAAATCTCGGATGAAGAAGCCTGCTTTAAGGTACTCAGAGATTTTTATCCCAAAAAAAAAAAAAAGTTTTAGAATCCCTCAAGAATTCCTTAATCTAAAATGACACAGAAACACAGCGAGCAAATGCTATGGGGAAGAATGGATAGCTTCCCCAACAGACTAGCTCAACATAGGGTTGCCATGAACGTTCAATTTGTAAAAAGCTAACACAATAACTGTGATGCTCCAAAAATAGCAAAGAGCAATAAAACAATGCATGGTTACACAAGATATGCCTGTATTTAAAAAGTAAATAGATACTTTTTTAAAGGGACTACATCACCTGCACAATGGACATGGGTTTGGGTGGACTCCGGGAGTTGGTGATGGACAGGGAGGCCTGGCGTACTCTGGTTCATGTGGTCGCAAAGAGTTGGACATGACTGACCAACTGAACTGAAATGAAATGAAATATAGCTGTGGTTCAGAAGCTTATTCCCATAAGCCCTTGGTGTGTGGCTTCTTCATCTAACTTTAGCACTTTGAAAGGTTCAGTTGCATTGTAATTTTTATGAACTTGTATTCTTTTGCACTACTAGGAATGTAAACTTTATAATGTCATCTGTCATTACAAAGTCTTTGTATCTCTAATGAGCACTTAAGACCTCTTGAGATGCATTCTTCTTGCACTGTGGCAAGAAATCCTATAATCTTTTAATACAGTCTCATTTAGTAAAATTCTGAATTCAATTCACTTCTTTTCAGAAATTTTACTAAAATAGGCATCAAAGACTATATTAAAAGATGATAGTATTTCTTGCTACAGGCATGAAGAAGGAAATGGCAACGCATTCCAGTATTCTTGCCTGGGAAATCCCATGGAGGAAATCCCAGAGGAGCCTGGAAGGCTACAGTCCATGGGGTCACAAAAGAGTCGGACAGGACTTAGTGACTAAACAGCAACAAAGACATTAATGACAATAGCAACTTTGTTGTTACTTCTACTACTGCTACTGGGATGAAGAGAGGGAGAAGGAAGAAGCACTTATCTTGTGTAAGTCATCATGCTGAGAAGTTTACATAAATCAGGTTGTAGTCCTTATAATAAAATTATCATCTCCATTTTACAAAGTTTCACATGGTTAAGTTCCTTGTCCAAGGTCATGAAGCTGGCAGATAACTCAAAGTCCTGAATTCAGACTTTCACCTATTATTGCAAGTATTGGTTTGTTACTCAGTGCTGGGAATGAGGGTGTAAGAAGTCTGGCCTCTTTTTCAAATCACTATGACATTATTTAGTTTAGTTCAGTGAAAAAAATTCAGAAAGTTATACACAAGCTTTGTATACCTAGAAATTAAGCAGTTTGCTTAAGCAAAATTTTTAAACAATGCCAATGGGAAGAAAAAGGTGTCTTTAATTGTTATTGATTATCAAATTGTAGGGAGGAGTCGTCTGCAGATTTCCAGAAAACACTGTGAATAGTACCAGGGCTTTTATTAAATTCTTTATTTAACTATCAGATACTGAATAATTGGACAGAGATATGTCACATTCATGATTTATAAATTATTATATAATTTTCAAGTGGGAAAATGGTATAATTAATTGTTAAAATTATCTCAGAATTGAAGTTTAATTTTTTTTACAATATCATAGATAATACTGTCTTCTGCATACACATCTTCTTATGATAAATACTTAGGTTTTCTATATTAATTAAAATAATTGAGTTAATATTATGATTTACACTGTTTTAAAAATCACCAAGAAGCATTTTATTTTACATTTAATAGGAAACTTAATGCACTGTTTAAGTAAATCACTTTTATTTTTCTATGTACATAATCTTTATTTTATTACATTATTGCATTCCCTATGTATAGGTCTCTAGAATTTTTCTAATTTGGTTTTATTCAAAGCATAATTCAAAAGGTGTGTTTAAATTTGTACTCTATATATTTTAAGAAAAACTTTTTATGATCTGGTAAAAATTGGATTTCCTTTTCACCTAACTTATTTAATGGCACCCCACTCCAATACTCTTACCTAGAAAATCCCATGGAAGGAGGAGCCTGGAAGGCTGCAGTCCATGGGGTCGCTGAGGGTTGGACACGACTTCACTTTCACTTTCATGCATAGGAGAAGGAAATAGCAATCCACTCCAGTGTTCTTGCCTGAAGAATCCCAGGGACGGGGGAGCCTGGTGGGCTGCTGTCTATGGGGTCACACAGAGTCAGACACAACTGAAGTGACTTAGCAGCAGCAGCAGCATTCATTATTTTAATGAGCATTTTAGTAAACTATTTATACTAATCTTCCTATTCCTCTTCTGACACCTCTAATAATAAAACTGTGACATTTTGAAGAAATTGGTTGAAATATACCATTTATATTCAGATTAAAATTTAAAATAAAAATTTAAAATGACTAAATAAAGAAAATGCAGGATTATGTAGCTAACTTTAGTCATTTAGGCTTAGAGAGAAGCCACAGTCACATTCCACCAATGGATGACTTAACTGCCCATCTTCCAAATAAGTTTAAAGGGAAGAGCATCATTATGTCTTACAGTGTTCCCATGACATGATGCCATCATTTATTCTGTATATTTTATTGCCCAGAAAATAAATTTGAGACTCTTAAAGGATTGTTGTTATTAACTTTGTTTTCATTATTGATGTTAACCATAAAATTTGTGTAACAGTGATATGATGAAAACCTTAATATAAATTTTCATTAAGTAGAGAAGACTACTTTAAGTCAACAGACTTAAAGAGGATACAGACCTTGGTTTCTGGTTTTGCCACTTTGTTTCCATGAATGAGTGTATCTTCTTGAGCCTCAGCTTTTTTATCTGAAAAAGTAATGGTTATCTTAGATGACTTCAGTGGTTAATTTCTGCTCTGTATGTACTATAACTTTCTGATGTTTGCTGGGAAAGAATCATCTTTAACTGGTCTCTGAGAAAGAAAAATGACATTCGGAAAAAGGCATAAAATCAGAGTTTATAGCCAATTGCTGGGTCATAGAGGAATATAAGATTATTTTTACTCTTCTCTGTTTTATTCAGATGTTGTGTCTGTAATAGATGTGGACAGTATCCCATGAGATTGGTACAGAGAAGACATGACTGATGCTGCTGTAGGGACAGGGGGTTATCCAGTGGAGCAGGAATCCATAGTCTTGGCTACTCCTGAAAGCTCAAGGTGATTTTACCTTCATGAGGTAGCTTTTGACAGTCCATGCACTTTCCATGCTGAATTTTTTTTGGAAATTAAAAACAACACCAACATGATGTATAGGTTTTGATGTCTAAAAAGCAGATTTGTTCATTACAACCGATGCAGGTAAAAAGCAGTGCTAGTGGTTTTCAGAAACAAACATGTTTGGATATACTTTCTGGAAAGAGAAGAGTCTTACCTTTCATTCATTTCATTTATTTTTGGTTGCAGGACCTCAGATGGTGGCAAAGTTGTTGGCACCATAGAAGTCAGTGTCGTGAAGATGGGGGAGATTGAGGATGGGGAAGCCGACAACATCACAACAGATGTGCAGGGACAAAAGGTAGGGTCCCAGTCAGCTCACTGCACAAATTAAATTAGAAACGACCAGCTCTGCCAGCTGCCTGGATCACCATCACCTCTGTGGGGTATGAAATCTCATTATTCAAATGCTAAATGAGAAATCAGCTTTGGAATGGGAGTACCTTAAGTGTGTCTCATCCTCACAGCCAGAGGGGCCTGTGTGCATGAAACTATGCAAAGCCACGCACCATTCAAAACACCTTTCTCTCCGAAGCTGGCTCTCTGTGTTGGCACAGCCTCTTCTCGGTTAGAACAAAAGTATTGATCGCTCTTATATTCTGCAGTAATTAGCCCTATGTGAGATGCACAGAACATTCTGGGAGGCCTATTGCCAAAAGTAACCACTTCTCTGCTCTCAAAATTCTCTTTGGAAAGCGATACAGTTTGAGTTTGGGTTTTGTTTTCATGTGAAGGAGGACAGATTGAACAACTCTGTGCCTTAGGAAATTATGGAGAAAGAAGCAGGAAGTGGTAAATGGGCTGGGGGGATGGGTGGGAGGACTCTAGAGTGGGAGGGGCAGTGCCAGCTTCCTTGAAGTCCAGAATAAAAGCCCCAATATTGTCAGTATCCAGGATTTTTATTTCCTTTCTACTTTCTTTTCTTTAAATAGAGAGACAAAATTATTAGTCTAAAGTCCTGATTTAGGAAGGGCGTTACCTATCTCATTGAGGGACAGAGGATTGAGTTATCAACTGATAGTTTCCGCCCCCTCCCCCACAGGGAAATGAATTTATTTATAAATTAGAATGTCTGCCTTTTCATAAATGAGCATTTTTTAATAAGATGATCCATTGTGACCTATTTTTCTGGCTTAGTGTCCTTTATCTGGGAGCATATTTTAATTTTTGGTGCAGAGGAAACATCTAAACATCTCTCTAGTATGAGAGAGACAGTACTTATCTAGCACTTAACAAATCCTTAACACTACAAACTGACTTAAAAAAAAAATGTTGTTCTTAGTCTGCACAGGCTAGGGTCTTACCACTTCCCCAAGCTTTGTTCTTCTCTGTTCCCTGCTCTCCCTCAGAATGTATTCCAGGTCATGAACGTTCTTCAGTGAGGTCCAATGTTTGAATCAGGTTGCTGGCAAATGGCAAGGCCATGTTGAAGTTATGCAGCAGACCGTCTTAAGATTCCTGTCTTAAGGCTAATGTTCTGTCATTCAACCTTGTTAACTCTGGACTTCTATGTAAGACTCCTATTAGTCACCACCACGTGAATGCTTGTGTGTGTGAAGATTAGAGAGGGAGGATTTGTAGGTTAAGAAGGTAGGGAGGGTGTGAGGGGAACAGGATGAACTAAAGGCAGAAATAGGCAGATAATCGTGCCTGAACCCATGGAGACTAGGAGCTAAAACACTTCCCATTTCAAAGTAAGCCTGCTTTCCATTTTCCTAACCTATTACCAGACACCTCTATTTTTTCCCAAAGCTGGCTCACCCCTTGACTCCTTTACAGTGTTGCTATTATGGGATAGCACAAATTGAGTCATGTTCTTTTCATAAATGTAGAACCTGATACTCAGGAATATGCCCCACTAAAGTCATACATAATGTTTCTGATTTAGTAATATGAACTTAAAAAAATGAGTTAACTGAGCTGTTCCAGAAATAGGTGGCAGTGTCAGCACGTACCGTGTAGTTGTCATAAGTGGGCTAAAAAGCTAACCACATCAAGTGTTGCTGGTTTTAGCTTTATCCTATCTGTATTCTTGACCTTCTGCAAAGTTTTTTATAAAGCTACTATAAACTCTGTTGGCAATCCCTAGGAACGGTCATGAACAGCATGTCATAAGGTCTACAATGCAGGATATTTAGAAGCGTTATGGGGAAAGAACTTTATCTCAGTGTTTTTCAAAGTGTGGTCAGAATCATCACAGTGTTTGTTAGAGACTGAAATATGAGGACCCTTTTGCAGACTTGCTAAATCAAAATCTCTATGAAATGTATCAACATGGTCTGTTACTAATAGTCATTTAAATCTTGAAGTTAGTCAATGGCTGAAATATATGAAAAGACAAAGTAACTGAGGTTGAGGTTATCCTAAAACCACATCCCTCTCACTGGTTTGCACACATGCGGGAGAAGAAATGGAACAACTCTTTGCACCATAGTCTTGTACTGAGTGGCACATGTTATCCCTTATATATGCTGAGCAGATCAAAGATTAGTACCTATATGAATCTGCTTGGCTGCCGTAATGAAATACCATAGACTAAATGACTTAAACAATGGAGATGTATTTCTCACAGTTCTGAAATGCTACTGAGTCCTGGATCACAGTGCCAGACGATTCAGTTCCTGGTGAATCCTCTCTTCCTGGCTTGCAGATTTCTTGCTGTGTCCTCACAAGGCTTTTCCATGGCACACACGCATAGAGGGAAAGAGGGAACTCTGGTGCCTCCTCCTCTTCTTGTTAAGGATACGAGCTGTAGCATTAAGGTCCTACTCTTGTGACCTCACTTAACCAATTCCACAAAGTTCTTATCTCCAAATACAGTGAAACATTGCGACTTCAACATTGAATTCCGAGGAATGTGATTGAGTTCATAATACTACCTCTGATGTAAAATACTACATTTTAATCTTGAATCATACCCAACAACCAGAGCATGGACTACAATTATAAATGAAAATCCAAGCTCTTTCCTCTCACATACGTTTATTTCTTTCCTAAAACCATATTATTATGCTTTTGTTTTTGTTTTTTTATCAAAGACTGTGCATAGGCTCCTTCACCATATTATACTGGCTCAGACTTCTATTGATACATAAAAACACAGAAATAGAACACAAAGTGTTAAAATGACAGAACAGTAGAAAGAAAAATTCACAAAAGAAGTACTAACATTGTCCTTTTACAAAGCTAACATGTAAGGTGAAAAACATTAAGTGTATAAAAAAATTTTTTTTTAATTTTGGTTATGTTTTAATCCTTTGTTCCTCTCATACTTATAATCAATATGGCAGTAAATCCTGTTCATTTTGACTTCTAAATAAATTCAGAATCTGACAACTCGTGACCCCTTAAGGCACTGTGACCTACATTGTCTGTCACCTAGATTTTTGCAGTACAGTAAGTGCTCTTCATATGAACAGGTTCCATTCTGAGAGCACGTCCGTATATCCAGTTTTTCATACATCCAACGAAGTTAGCCTAGGTACCCAACTAACATAGTTGGCTATGTACTAATGTACTGTAATCAGCTTATATCCTTTCTACACAAATAATACATAAAAAACAAACACAAACATAAAATAAGGCAAACATTTTTAGTCTTAGAATACAGTACCTTGGAAAGTGCAGTAGTACCGTACAATGGCTGGCATAGGAGGGCTGGCATCGAGTGAACAGGCAAGAAGAGTTACTGACTGGAGGAGCAAGAGGAGGTGGGAGACAGTAGAGCTGAAGGATCATCAGCAGTGAATTAGCCTAGGTACCCAACTAACATAGTTGGCTATGTACTAATGTACTGTAATCAGCTTATAATCCTTTCTACACAAATAATACATAAAAAACAAACACAAACATAAAATAAGGCAAACATTTTTAATCTTAGAATACAGTACCTTGGAAAGTGCAGTAGTACCGTACAATGGCTGGCATAGGAGGGCTGGCATCGAGTGAATAGGCAAGAAGAGTTACTGACTGGAGGAGCAAGAGGAGGTGGGAGACAGTAGAGCTGAAGGATCATCAGCAGTGAAACAGAGGGCAAGCTGTAGTTTCACTCATGCTTATGTTGATGGAACATGTCTTTGCATCTGAAAGTTCACAACTTGAAGGTTCATAGTTAGGGGACTCACTGTAGTCTCTTGCACATCTCCCTGACTCCCTCCAGCCTCCTTCGCTGCCATCCTCACCACCGTCATAGTCTGTTCTCAGCAGAGCACTCCCTAAAATGTGATACAGAATGTGTCATTCCTCAGATGGCCTCTCATCTCCCAGAAGACCGACTGAGCTATACGGGAAGCCCCAGTGAATCCAAATCCTCACTTAAAGTCCCATAAGTGTTGATCCCCTTCACATCCTTCACCTCCTTTTCTGCTCCTCAGTTTTGTCTGTTTTGATCCAGCCACATTATCTTCTTTGCTGCTCCTTAAACATCCCAGATATATTTCCAACTCGGGTCCATGAACTTTGTTATTCAATCTATCCATGTAGCATTTTCCCCAGTATCTGTGCCCCACTCCTTCACTAACTCTGGTCTTTATACAAAATCACTTTCTCACCGAAGCCTTCTCTGCCACCATATCTAAAACTGCAATGCCTGCCGGAAACACTCTCTCTTCTCTGCGTTATTTTTTCTTTAGTACTAATTGCTGTCCAACCTTATATGTGTCTTTTATTTATCTCATGTATTGTTTATTTCCTTCACTTGAGTTAAACTTCCTGAGATGTTGATCCCCCTTCACATCCTTCACCTCCTTTTCTGCTCCTCAGTTGTGTCCGTTTTGATCCTCCACATTATCTTCTTTGCTGCTCCTTAAACATCCCAGATATATTTCCAACTTGGGTCCATGAACTTTGTTATTCAATCTATCCATGGAGCATTTTCCCCAGTATCTGTGCCCCACTCCTTCACTAACTCTGGTCTTTATACAAAATCACTTTCTCACCAAAGCCTTCTCTGCCACCATATCTAAAACTGCAATGCCTGCCGGAAACACCCTCTCTTCTCTGCGTTATTTTTTCTTTAGTACTAATTGCTGTCCAACCTTATATGTGTCTTTTATTTATCTCATGGATTGTTTATTTCCTTCACTTGAGTTAAACTTCCCGAGAGAAAGGTATTTGTCTGTTTTGTTCTCTTTTCTACCCTTAGTGCCCAGAACTGAGCCTGACAGAAGGAAACTGAATCAATGAATACATGAAGTCAATATTACTTTGAAGAAATTAAATCCAAAATTGTCTCCTAGATGGGAAAATATTTGGCTATATAGCACTGTACAAGGGCTTCCCCAGTGGCTCAACCATAAAGAATCTGCCTGTGGTGCAGGAGCCACAGATGCAGGCGCATCCCTGGGTCGGGAAGATCCCCTGGAGGAGGGCCTGGCAACCCACTCCAGTATTCTTGCCTGGAGAATCCCATGGACAGAGGAGCCTGGTCTGTTACAGTCCATGGAGTCTGTCCGACTCAAAGAGTCAGACACAACTAAGTGACTGAGCACAGACGCACATTCATCAATGAACCAAGTAGGCACAGATGCCACTTTCTCATGAAATAACAATAAAAAATAAGCAATATATTGTTGATCAGATGGTGCTATTTGTTATAGGGCGAAAAGGACTAGAGAGTCCTAGGCTGTGGCCATTTTAAACTGGATGGTCAAGGATAGATCACTAGTAATATGATATTTGATCTGAAATGTGTAGGAAATAAGGAATAAGAACTGTGGATTTCCAAAAAGAGAAAGAATTATAGGTAGAGTGAGCTGCAAAAGCAGAGGTCCTAAGATGGCAGGATGCTCCTTGTGTTGAAGGAACAGCAAGCAGGTCAGTGTGATTAGAATTGAGGGGTCAAGGAGGAGAGTGATAGGAGGTGAGGACAGAGATTCATGAAGCAGGGAAGGCAGACTGTGTACTTCCTTCAAGCCCATTAGACTCTGGGCTATGTGTAAAGACAGTTGAGGAGACGAGTGTATAGGTGTGAAGTCCGATTCATGTTTTAAGAGGACCTGGCTGCTGTTTTGAGTAGAGCCTACCATGAGGCAAGGGCAGCAGAATGAAACCCAATTATTATGAAGATTCAGGGTAGAAATGCAGATGAGCTGAATCAGGGTGATGCTGATGGAGAAAGTGAATTGTGGCCACACTCCAGGAGAAAAGGATAGCTAAAAAATAGAATTACCATTTTCTCAAAAACACTGAGAGAAGCAGGTGGAGGAAGATGGGAGATTTTGAGATGCTATATTTGACATTCCTCTTAGATATTTAAGTATATATGTATCTAAGCAGCTGGAGATTCAAGTCTGGAATTCAGGTGGGCTGTCCAAACTGGAGTTATGTATTTGTGAGTCACCTGATGATATTTGGATGGTGTTTAAGCCATGAAACTGAATGAGATCACAAAAGCATAGCTATTCTGTTTTACACTCTTGAAATTTATATTTATGTGGATTTTATCTACTGACATTTACTGTATTCGTAATTATACTGTATATAATTCACTTATTTGACTTATATCTGTAGACATCTATCATATTAGAAAGTCAAACAGGAAATGTTTAAAACAGAAGAGTACATAAGTACACATACTATTAGCTATCACGTGATTGGGTGATACAGTCTAGAAAATTCTACTATGTGCTTATAAGAGAAAGAGAAGGAAACAGACAAATAATATTTTAGTATTAATTTGAAGATAAAGTTGTCCTTACCCTGTGCTAGATGCTACAAAGGATACAAAGACAAAAGTTATTGGGGGACTTCTCTGGTGGTCCAGTGGCTAACACTCTGAATTTCCAATGCAGAGGCCATGAGTTCGATCCCTGGTCAGAGAACTAAGATCCCACGTACTGTATGGCCCAGCCAAAAAGTAAAATAAATTAAATGAATGTATCTTTAAAAAAAGTCATCAGGACTTTCCAGGAGGCTCCAGAATAACTTTGAGAACCATGATTGATGGACTAAATTAACAGATGTGAAAGTACTTAGCCATGAAGTGTTGGTCTTGATGGATTCATAGAGAGCTTTACGATTATTGTTCATACAATATTGCTAATTTTCTAGATCAACGCATATCAGTGCATATCAAATTGATATGTTAGCTGAGAGTCAAAATCATTTAGCTCCAAGAATTTTACATATCTTATGTTTCTTTTGCTTGGCCACACTTACCATCAAAAGATACTTTTAAAATTATTAATCGCAATCAATAGGGTTATGGTGCTACATCTGGTACAGAAAGCATGTGATGTTTTGCTATTCCTGCTCAGAATCACAAATGTAGAGTCACTAAATTGCGAGTGCACACCATGCCAATGTGGAATGTTGCAAATATCCATCATCATAACAGCAATGAACACTGTAAATAGCTGAACCTTCTTAAGCACAATTTCCACCTCATTTCCATCCTTGCATTATCTGTAGCAACTAGCACAGTGTAACAGTGACTCTAAGGCCAATGTAAAAAAATTTTTTTTAATATAGCTTAAGGAAATAAATAAGGTTCTTGGCCTGGAGATCTTTCAATCTAAATAGTGACACAAAGTGTACACTTCAGGAAACAATTGAAGAAAGCAGTAACCAGAGTCCAAATATGAAAATATTAATTTGTTAAGTGCTTATTACTTTCTGCTTATGTTCAATGGATTTAAATCTTGAGAGGATTCTGAATAGTAGAAATTTAAAATACAGTAACATTGCAAAATAAGAATATTAGTTTAAAATATCCGCAGTATCGGTTTTCCAGTGTGAGTGGAAGATATAAATATATAGAAGTCATTTGTCTATATTCATTTGGTGAAATGAAGCAGGCCTTTAGTTTGGAAAGAGAAAGTTATCTTTGATTTCAAAGAGGCAGGACTGCCTCCATAAAAAGAAGCAGTTTCTCAAGATAATAGCCTGGTTTCTGGGAATTATGGACTTCTTCACTAAAAAGGTTTAATCTAAACCATCCCTATAAGTTATATTGTAGATGATGATATACTTTTGGAAAGGAAGATGATTTAGAGCTGTGTACCTAGTTATTATGTGGAAAAATGTCAGGGACAAAGCATGAAAGCATTTGAGAACCAGTCTGAGAATATTGAATTTGATTGGACAGTAAATAACCATTATACATTCTAGAACCAAACATTGATATGATGAATATAATATCTACCAAAAATTACTTTAACAGCCCTATGTAGGCTGAAAGAAGTAAAGAAAATGTTGTAAATAGGAGCAATAAAGAATTTTAAATGTGTCTAAGGATCCTTGCATAGTCAATAAAGCAGAAATAGATGTTTTTCTGGAACTCTCTTGCTTTTTCCATGATCCAGCGGATGTTGGCAATTTAATCTCTGGTTCCTCTGCCTTTTCTAAAACCAGCTTGAACATCAGGGAGTTCATGGTTCACGTATTGCTGAAGTCTGGCTTGGAGAATTTTGAGCATTACTTTACTAGCATGTGAGATGAGTGCAATTGTGCGGTAGTTTGAGCATTCTTTGGCATTGCCTTTCTTTGGAATTGGAATGAAAACTGACCTTTTCCAGTCCTGTGGCCACTGCTGAGTTTTCCAGATTTGCTGGTGGACATGGAACAACAGACTGGTTCCAAATAGGAAAAGGAGTACGTCAAGGCTGTATATTGTCACCCTGCTTATTTAACTTATATGCAGAGTACATCATGAGAAACGCTGGACTGGAAGAAACACAAGCTGGAATCATCTAACGACCCTCTTTATAGTTATTGGAGTCTATACGTCTACACACTACCCTTATGGCAGAAAGTGAAGAGGAGCTAAAAAGCCTCTTGTCGAAAGTGAAAGAGGAGAGTGAAAAAGTTGGCTTAAAACTCAACATTCAGAAAACGAAGATCATGGCATCTGGTCCCATCACTTCATGGGAAATAGGGAAACAGTAGAAACAGTGTCAGACTTTATTTTTTTGGGCTCCAAAATCACTGCAGATGGTGACTGCAGCCATGAAATTTAAAGACGCTTACTCCTTGGAAGAAATGTTATAACCAACTTAGATGGTGAAAGTCGCTCAGTCATGTTCGACTCTTTGCGACCCTGTGGACTGTAACCTACTAGGCTTCTCAGTCCATGGGATTCTCCAGGCAAGAATACTGGAGTGGATTGCAATTTCCTTCTCCAGAGGATCTTCCCACCCAGGGATTGAACCCGGGTCTCCCACATTGGAGGCAGACGCTTTAACCTCTGAGCCACCAGGGAAGCCCCCAAAAGCAGAGGCATTACTTTGCTGACTAAGGTCCGTCTAGTCAAGGCTATGGTTTTTCCTGTGGTCATGTATGGATGTGAGAGTTGGACTGTGAAGAAGGCTGAGTGCCGAAGAATTGATGCTTTTGAACTGTGGTGTTGGAGAAGATTCTTGAGAGTCCCTTGGACTGCAAGGAGATCCAACCAGTCCATTCTGAAGGAGATCAACCCTGGGATTTCTTTGGAAGAAATGATGCTAAAGCTGAAACTCCAGTACTTTGGGCACCTCATGCGAAGAGTTGACTCATTGGAAAAGACCCTGATGCTGGGAGGGATTGGGGGCAGGAGGAGAAGATGACCGAGGATGAGATGGCTGGATGGCGTCACTGATTCCATGGGCGTGGGTCTGGGTGAACTCCGGGAGTTGGTGATGGAGAGGGAGGCCTGGCGTGCTGCGATTCATGGGGTTGCAAAGAGTCGGACACAACTGAGCTACTGAACTGAACTGAACTGAACTGAATTCAACTCTGTTAGAATGACTCCTCCTCTTCTAGGGACAAGGTGAACTCCATATATTTCAGGAGATAGAGGGAGAGAAGACCTCAGCTATCATGAAAGGGTGTTGTCCAGTAAAAAATTTAATTGTGTTATTGAACTCTTAAATGTTTAAAATTAGCAAAATGAAATTCTTCTTTCAGATGTTATATCCAGTCCAGTGTATATTGAATTTCAAATGGTAGTCTCAGCATTGCATCTGCTTCCACCATAGCAAGAAACCCAGCCACCAGCTTCTGCGGACTCAGTAGCTCTGGTGATCTAAAGCTGCAGAATGAGGGCACTTGTTACAAATTTGACTGTTTGGAAAACAGAAAAGACTCTCCTAACAAGGACAAAAGTATAAGAAACTGTGCAGACGGAGGTGGAGAGTTGAGCACCTGCTGTTAAGGGGCTGGAGAGTCACTTTGTACAGAAAGATATGCATGGTACAAAGCCATCCAAAACACTTGGGGGGAAAATCTTGGGTAGGAGAAAACCTTAGCATGCTCTTGGAAAACAACTTGTTTATGAATTTACAGCTACATGAAGGAAGGTGACTCAACTGTGCTGTCATTTTGAACTACTTTTACAATTTTACAGAACAGTAACAATAACAACCCTTCTGTTTCTCTCTTTATTACTTCATCATTATATTCTTTTTGCACTCGATAAGTCTAGAGTTTAAAACATTGCTTTCATCATGGAGCATCTCAGAATTGTAGGATGTCAGATCCAGACAGGACCTCAGCAAGAGAAATCAAAGAGCCAAAAGGAATTCTGTAGCAATAAAGATTTTATAACTGTAAACAAAGGCTTCTGGGAAGATAGAGTTATATGTAATTGTCTGAAAACTGATATTAAGAAAGGAATGAGATTGTGTTACCATCTAGGGTTCTTGGCCTCTTTAATCAATAGAAATTGATAAGAGGCCAGACAAGAAATGTAGGCAAGGCTTTATTGGAGTCACTGCTGCAGCAGGGAGTATGAAAACAAGTAACATCTTCCCTTGCTTGCCCCTGAGGAGGTGTGAGCTAGTTCCTTATATAGAGTGAGGGTAGGGATGTGTCCAAGGGTCAGGTCAGAAGGGTAGCTTAGGTGGTCTACCCACCCCCTCGGTGGTGCTGTTTGCAGGGGCCACGTGCAATACTCTGCTTTTGCTCCTGAAATGCTGTTTTTGTTGGTCTTTTTGTATCATGATGTTCATAATTTGCCCCAGTTATGCACGCACATGGCTATTTTTAATCCCATATATATATATATATATATATTTTGTATTCTATTGCTTGAGGAGACGTTTATCCAGGTGCTAGCACTTCAGCAAAGGTCCCAATCTGTCTCAATTGTTTAGAATAGTTCAAGGAAAGAACTCAAAATAACAATTTTAAATAAAGCAACTGTGAATGAGGATGAGAATTTTATTTTAATGTTGAAGATAGTAATGGAGACTTTATTCATTTGATTAAACTTTTACTGCATTAAATAATACAGAGATCTTTCATCCAGAAAACTTAAGCATTGCAAATAAACCCTGAGTAGGCAATATTGTTCCAAACTTTGTAGAGATGTAGGTCCTCATATGTAAGAAAGAGGAAACAGTTTAAGTAGAAACAGGCATTGTTCTGATCATACTTCCTGCACCCAACAATGTGCTGAGATCCTCAATGGCCTGTTTCTATCCTGAGGAAACTTGACCCATCGTTATGGGCTGAATATTTCTTCTGTCCGCCCCTAAATCAAAATGTTGAAAGCCTAACCTTAAGATGGAGTCTTAAAGTTTTGTTGAGGTCAAAAGTGTGGAGCCCAAATCCAACAGGATTAGTGTTCTTCTAAGATGAGACCCCAGATGCTCTCAGTGTCTTTCTGTCTCTGTGTGCACCAACCAAGGAATGACCACGTGAGGACCATAGTGAGAAGGTGGCTGTTTGCAAGCCAGGAAGGGAGCTTTGACCAGACACCAGATTTGTTATCCCTTTGATCTTGGATTTCCCAGCCTGCAGATCTGTGAGAATACAAAGATCTGTTGTTTAAACTACCCAATCTGTGGTTATTTTGTTACAGTCAGCCCAAGCTGACAAAATCATATACATCATTATGCAGTGCACTGCTCATAGATAAAGGGAAAGTGTTAGTCGCTCAGTTGTGTCTGACTCTTTGTGACCCCATGGACTGTAGCCCGCCAGGCTCCTCTGTCCATGGAATTCCCTAGGGAAGAATACTGGAGTGGGTTGCCATGCTTTCCTCTAGGGGATCTTCCCAATCCAGGGACTGAACCCAAACCAGGCCTCCTGCATTGCAGGTGGATTCTTTACCACCATATCCTCCAGGGAAGCTCATAGATAAACCAGTGTATAAATTCTCTAGTCATAATGGAGAATTATCATTTGTTGACTGCCTGTGTGATAATCTTCACAATAGTTGTTTTATTTTTGATCTTTCAGTAGGAACTTTTTATGGCATTAGCTTAATGTTCTAAGAAATGTAGCATTAAGTGAACAGCTATAATGGAACTTGGTTTGAGCAAAGAGTTATGTTAAAGACCTGGAGTACACAGGCCAGAAAAGGTGACTGTCTTTATTTGGAAGTACAGGCTCCATGTGTAATGGGAATGGAGAGATCTCTGACCACATATCTGTTACTTCAACCACCATAATACAGACCTGAAACAGCTCACTAGTCACAGGGCTTTACATGGAATGGATGACATAAATGTTGATTGGTGTGCTCTTCAGCTTAGTTCATTCTATAAGCACATTCTGTGCACCAAGCATTCTGCTTGGAGATGGAGGAGGATAATAAATAGCTATGAAGGCAACACTGTGTAATAGTTGAGTTTGGGATTTGGAGTTAAATAGAACTGGGCTGGAATTGTCAATTGGTCACTTAAATGCTATATTCCCTTAGGCAAGTAACTTTACTGCTTTGAGCCTTATTCCTACTCTCAGATCAGTTCAGTTCAGTCACTCAGTTGTGTCTAACTCTTTGCGACCCCATGGACTGCAGCACATCACACTTCCCTGTCCATTACCAACTCCTGGAGCTTGTTTAAACCCATGTCTATCTAGTTGGTAATGCCATCCAACCATCTCATCCTCAGTCTTCCCCTTCTCCTCCTGCCTTCAGTCTTTCCCAGCATCAGGGTCTTTTCAAATGAGTCAGTTCTTTGCGTCAGGTGGCCAAAGTATTGGAATTTCACCTTCAGCTTCAGTGCTTCCAATGAACATCCAGGACTGATCTCCTTTATGATGGACTGGTTGGATCTCCTTGCAGTCCAGGGACTCTTAAGAGTCTTATCCAATACCAAAGTTCAAAAGCATCAATTCTTTGGTGCTCAGCTTTCTTATAGTTGAACTCTTACATCCATACATGACTACTGCAAAAAACATAGCTTTGATTAGACGGAAATTTGTGAGCAAAGTAATGTCTCTGCTTTTTAATATGCTATCTAGGTTGGTCATAACTTTTCTTCCAAGGAGCAAGTGTCTTTTAATTTCATTGCAGTCCCATCTGCAGTGATTTTGGAGCCCCCAAAAATAAAGTCTGACACTGTTTCTACTGTTTCCCCATCTATTTCCCATGAAGTGATGGGACCAGATACCATGATCTTTGTTTTCTGAATGTTGAACTTTAAGCCAACTTTTTCACTCTCCTCTTTCACTTTCATCAAGAGGCTTTTTAGCTCCTCTTCACTTTCTGCCTTAAGGGTGGTGTCATCTGCATATCTGAGGTTATTGATATTTCTCCCAGCAATCTCTATTCCAGCTTGTGTTTCTTCCAGTCCAGCGTTTCTCATGATGTACTCTGCATATAAGTTAAATAAGCAGGATGACAATATACAGCCTGGACTTACTCTTTTCCCAATTTGCAACCAGTCTGTTGTTCCATGTCCAGTTCTAATTGTTGCTTCTTGACCTGCATACAGATTTCTCAGGAGGCAGGTCAGGTGGCCTGATATTTCTATCTCTTGAAGAATTTTCCACAGTTTGTTGTAATACACAGTCAAAGGCTTTGGCCTAGTCAGTAAAGCAGATGTAGATGCTTTTCTGGAATTCTCTTGCTTTTCCTATGATCCAGCAGATGTTGGTCATTTGAGCTCTGGTTCCTCTACCTTTTCTAAATCCAGCTTGAACATCTGGAAACTCTCGGTTCATGTACAATTGAAGCCTGGCTTGGAGTATTTTGAGCATTACTTTGCTAGCATGTGAAATGAATGGCATTGTGTGGTAGTTTGAACATTCTTTGGGATTGGAATGAAAACTGACCTTTTCCAGTCCTGTGGCCACTGCTGAGTTTTTCAAATTTGCTGGCATATTGAGTGCAGCACTTTCACAGCATCATCTTTTAGGGTTTGAAATAGCTTAACTGGAATTCCATCACCTCCACTAGCTTTGTTCATAGTGATGCTTCCTAAAGCCCAATTGACTTGGCACTCCAGGATGTCTGGCTCTAGGTGAGTGATCATACCATCATGGTTATCTGGGTCATGAGAATTTTTTGTATAGTGCTTCTTTGTATTCTTGCCACCTCTTCTTAATATCTTCTGTTTCTGTTAAGTCCTAAAGCCCAATTGACTTGGACTCCAGGATGTCTGGCTCTAGGTGAGTGATCATACCATCATGGTTATCTGGGTCATGAGAATTTTTTGTATAGTGCTTCTTTGTATTCTTGCCACCTCTTCTTAATATCTTCTGTTTCTGTTAAGTCCATACTATTTCTGTCCTTTATTGAGCCCATCTTTGCATGAAATGTTCCTTTGGTATCTCTAATTTTCTTGATATCTCTAGTCTTTCCCATTCTATTGCTTTCCTCTATTTCTTTGCATTGATTATTGAGGAAGGCTTTCTTATCTCTCCTTGCCACTCTTTGTAACTCTACATTCAAATGGTATATCTTTCTTCTTCTCCTTTGCCTTCTTAGATTCTCTTTTTTTCTCACCTATTTGTAACTCCCCCTCAGACAACCATTTCGCCTTTTTGCACTTCTTTTTCTTGGGGATGGTCTTGATCACTGCCTCCTCTTCAATGTTACGAACCTCTGTCTATAGTTCTTCGAGGACTCTGTCAGATCTAAGCCCTTGAACTGTATGTCACTTCCACTGTATAATCGTAAGGGATTTGATTTAGGTCATAGCTGTATGGTCTAGTGGCTTTCCTTACTTTCTTCAATTTAAATCTGAATTTGCAATAAGGAGTTCATGATCTGGGCCACAGTCAGCTCCCTGTCTAGCTTTTGTGGACTGTATAGAGCTTCTTCATTGTCAGCTGCAAAGAATATAATCAATCTGATTTCAGTGTTGACCATCTGGTGATGTCTATGTGTAGAGTCGTCTCTTATGTTGTTGGAAGAGGGTGTTTACCATGACCCATTGCGTTCTCTTGGAAAAACTCTGTTAGCCTTTGCTCTGCTTTATTTTGTACTCCAGGGCCAAACTTGCCTGTTACTCCAGGTGTCTATTGACTTTCTACTTCTTTATTCCAGTCCCCTATCATGAAAAGGACATCTTTTTTTGGTTCTAGAAAGTCTTGTAGGTCTTCATAGAACCATTCAACTTCAGCTTCTTCAGCATTACTGATTGGGGCATAGACTTGGATTACTGTGATATTGAATGGTTTGCCTTGGAGAGGAACAAAGATCATTTCTGTCGTTTTTGAGATTCATCCTAGTGAATGTCGACATTCTAGGAATCAGCGAGCTAGAATGAACTGGAATGAGTGATTTTAACTCAGATGACCATTATATCTACTACTGTGGGCAGGAATCCCTCAGAAGAAATGGAGTAGCCATCATGGTCAACAAAAGAGTCCAAAATGCAGTACTTGGATGCAATCTCAAAAACGACAGAATGATCTCTGTTCGTTTCCAAGGCAAACCATTCAATATCACACTAATCCAAGTCTATGCCCCAATCAGTAACACTGAAGAAGCTGAAGATGAACAATTCTATGAAGATCTACAAGACCTTTTAGAACTAACACCCAAAAAAGATGTCCTTTTCATTATAGGGGACTGGAATGCAAAAGTAGGAAGTCAAGAAACACCTGGAGTAACAG